>CANNZV010000073.1:188480-715112 GCA_947561585.1 Caprella mutica | reverse complement strand
CGAAGTTTCCAAGTCCGAAGTTTCCTAGAACCGTACCTGAGTTATGAAGTAACCAAAACTTCATAACTCAGGAGTCTCACTGTACTATCAAAGAAAAGAGTCTCTTCATGATGGCAATATCTCAAGATAGAATTTTTTTTATTATTTTCAAATCTTACAAAATTGTCATCGTGGTCCCAGACTAATTTTAAAATATCTACAAACATTACAATTAGAAAAGTTTATTTTTGGAAGTGTGAAATTAGTAAATTGAGAAAAAAATACGGTTAAAATTTTTTTTTGACTGTACCTAAACAGGTTAATGACAAGAAAAAGCTGCTACCTTTTTCCTTCTTCATTTTAATAACTAAAAGGATTAAATGAATAAATAATCAGTCGAGTGTCTGGTAATTGGGTACTTACCCCAGTCCTCTTATCAGTATCAACTGATAGATTGCGTTATCTATTGATTTAAAACTTAACAGAGGTGATGACAAATGTTAGGAACAAAAACGCTTGCACGGAGCTTGACGTTTTCACCGCTAGATGGCATATGATGAATGCAACAGTAATACAATAAAATAATGTTTAAAAATCAAATACTTCAATAATATTCTATTATTCATGTTCCCGATAAAAATTATTCAGGAATATGAAGTACTGTAATTACTTTTTTCCCACACTTAATTCTTTTCCCACACTTACTCTTTTTCCCACACTTAGGTACTTCTTTTCCCACACTTAGGTACTTCTTTTCCCACACTTAGGTACTTATTTTCCCACACTTACTTTTTTCCCACACTTACGTCTTTTCCCTCACTTACTTTTTCCCACACTTACTCTTTTTCCCACACTTACTCTTTTTCCCACACTTACTCTTTTTCCCACACTTACTCTTTTTCCCACACTTACTCTTTTTCCCGCACTTACTTCTTTTCCCACACTTACTTCTTTTCCCACACTTACTCTTTTTCCCACACTTACTCTTTTTCCCACACTTACTCTTTTTCCCACACTTACTCTTTTTCCCACACTTACTCTTTTTCCCACACTTACTCTTTTTCCCACACTTACTCTTTTTCCCACACTTACTTCTTTTCCCACACTTACTTCTTTTCCCACACTTACTCTTTTTCCCACACTTACTTTTTTTCCCACACTTACTCTTTTTCCCACACTTACTCTTTTTCCCGCACTTACTCTTTTTCCCACACTTACTCTTTTTCCCACACTTACTCTTTTTCCCACACTTACTCTTTTTCCCGCACTTACTTCTTTTCCCACACTTACTCTTTTTCCCGCACTTACTTCTTTTCCCACACTTACTCTTTTTCCCACACTTACTCTTTTTCCCACACTTACTTCTTTTCCCACACTTACTTCTTTTCCCACACTTAGTACTTCTTTTCCCTCACTTACTTTTTTTCCCACACTTACTTTTTTTCCCTCACTTACTTTTTTTCCCAGTCCCCCTCCATATCCACCAGTCTCAAGTAAATCAGTGGGGGGTAAATGAAACTCAGTATCGCTATGGTAGTTCCCCCAATCAGGTTCAAAATGGCTCCGAAATCAGGCAGTGCAAGACTAACCATAAACTCGAAGATTATGATTATAGACCTCAGGACAATTCTCTTCCAGTTGAAATCTGGAGGAAGGAAATTAAGTTATTAATAGGGTTGTGACATTATGCGTTTAAAATCATAGATCCTGAAAATATAATAGACGAATTGAATTAAAGACTATTTAATTGGGCGCACACTGAATTGCGGAAACGAGTAATTCGAGTAAACCGAGTAATTAAAATTGGCTGAATTACGGAAACGAGTAATTCGAGTAAACCGAGTAATTCGTTAATTGTTAATGTCTTTTAACTGTTGACACGTTAAGATGTGATAATTAATGATAGGATACTATATTGATAACGTTAAAAACAAAATGTATGCAAAATATATATGTTTTTATCGAATTACTCGATTTCCTCTGATAGAGCAAAGTAATTCGAGTAAACTGAGTAATTGATGTTTTTTCAATTGTTAATTGATTTTAACTGTTGATACTTTATTAAAATGAGAGTAAACAGTTATGAGACTATTTTAATAACTTTAAACAACAAAATGTATGCAAAATATATATAGTTTTATCGAATTACTCGAATGTACTTTGCAAAAAAATATACAGTTTTTATAAAACTATATATTTTTTGCATACATTTTGTTGTTTAAAGTTATTAAAATAGTCTCATAACTGTTTACTATCATTAAAATAAAGTATCAACAGTTAAAATCAATTAACGATTGAAAAAACATCAATTACTCAGTTTACTCGAATTACTTTGCTCTATCAGAGGAAATTGCGGAAATCGAGTAATTCGATAAAAAGCATATATATTTTGCATACATTTTGTTTTTAACGTTATTAATATAGTATCCTATCATTAATTATCACATCTTAACGTGTCAACAGTTAAAAGACATTAACAATTAACGAATTACTCGGTTTACTCGAATTACTCGTTTCCGTAATTCAGCCAATTTTAATTACTCGGTTTACTCGAATTACTCGTTTCCGCAATTCAGTGTGCGCCATTTAATTGCTCTAAACCTGCGGTATATAGTATTTGTTACCATTTCATTTCGTTTCGTCTATGATATTCTCAAGATCTATGATTCTAAACGCAAATTGTCACAACCCTAGTTATTAGTTATCCTATTAAGAAATATAATAATTAACATTTCATTGTTTTATTTTAACTGCCTCATAACTCGAAACTTACTCTAGTATTTTAGTCAACAAGTTAGCATACAATAATCCGTTACTATAAAGATTGTATTCTTCTTGCTTTGAAAGTAGTAATAATAATAATCTCACTGTTTTCAATGCCCAGTATATCCTCAAAAGCCTGTCCCACCGGGTTGAAGCAAATGACGAAGGTGCACAGCAGATTCACAATGTTGAGAACGATGGCAATAGTCACAGGTACGCCAGGCGAAGTATCTAGCAAGATGTTGGCGCTTACGTCATTGCCAACTACGACGTAACCCGTAATGGCAATGGGTAGGTACAGCGAGAGAACCACTGTAAGAAAATGAAGATACCTATTATGACGTAACCCGTAATGGCTATGGGTAGGTACAGCAAGAGAACCACTGTAAGAAAATGAAGATACCTATTATGACGTAACCCGTATTGGCTATGGGTAGGTACCGCGAGAGAACCACTGTAAGAAAATGAAGATATCTATTATAACGTAACCCGTAATGGCTATGGGTAGGTACAGCGAGATAACCACTGTAAGAAAATGAAGATACCTATTATGACTTAACCCGTAATGGCTATGGGTAGGTACAGCGAGATAACCACTGTAAGAAAATGAAGATACCTATTATGACGTAACCCGTAATGGCTATGGGTAGGTATCGCGAGATAACCACTGTAAGAAAATGAAGATACCTATTATGTCTGTAGCTTTTAATGGATATGGGTAAGTTGGTAGGTATAGTGATACAACCACTTTAAGGAAATTAGGTCAATGGTTAATTTTTGGGTTGTGGATGAGTAACGAAGGACACAAGTATAAAATTAACATGTTCTGTTATTATTTCTGCTGGGTTTATAATATTAGATACTTTATTAGATTGATGCCAAACTGTAAAAACTATATTGAAACTTAGTCCTTGTCCTAATGATATGTCTTGATTGTTCATATAAATTAAAAGAAATCGAAGGATTTTTTTTCTCAAAATGTAGATCGTAAAGAGGTTATTTCCTCTATTATCTCAACTTTTCCTATATATCTCAATCGGTGGACACTTAGTTAAAACAATGTTCAGATAAGGTCTTTCGTCTGCAGGGTCTCAAAGAAATACTCTCATATACCTGCAAATCCCATAACAACGGACTTCCACCACTGTGTCCTATTCTCCATATCATTTTGCAGGGTGGGGAACACAGAGACACCTCCGAATGCGAACAGGATGCCACTGAATCCCAAGGAAAAGTGCATGATGTCGGGGTTAGGGTACTGTGGGTGGGGGTTGAGAGGGATGTCCAGGATGAGCTGCACCAATATCACTATGATGGTGACTGTTGTGGCGAAAACTGCTAATACGGAGGCCTGCCTGTGAGATTCGACATGGAACAATTAAAGTGGATGAGACGCTTCGTAATGCGTCATTAAACGTTTAGTCATAAAAACAGGAAAACATTTAGATGAAATTAAGTGACATACCTACCACATAACCTTCATATTTAGTTTAAATTAAACTATATTTTTGAGATGTGTCGGAATAGCTCAATTTTAAATCAGCTATCAAATATAATTTATCAAATTTACTTTCATTTTTACGAATTCTGAAGAAAAATCTTGGGCTATCATATATTTTCCATACGTTTGGTTGATCTTACCATTGTCTATTGAAGTAGTGTTTAATAAAGCAAAACAATTAGTAAAAACAAAAGAAGTAATTCTAATGTATCTCTCACCAGAAATCTTTTGGAGTGCCGAAGAAAGTAGCAGGCCAGACTATGAGGGTGACTATGACTATCCACATGCACATGCTTAGTTGCGGTACTATGGCATTCATCAGGTCTGCTACGAGAACCATGAAGGCGATGGCATAGCCCACTAGGGTGCCTATCACTATGGCGAAACATATCTTCCTAAAAAGGCATAATAGTTCAGAGACACAATAGGATCAAATTAATCTTAAACAACTATCTAACAAATATATCCTTGCTGTAAAGACAGCTTTAAATGGCTTACATCCCAGTCATAACCTAATACACAATTTTTCTAAAAAAGTAACTCTTGGGTCCAAATCACCAAGAAAAATCTACTGCAATTTTAAATTAATTGAGTAATTTCAAATTAAAGTATGAAAACTCAGATAATTAAGAGGACTCTAACATTTAATGATATCAACTCTCATCACAGTTTACCTGCCAAGAGGACCGAAAGCTCTCTCCGCTAGATCCATGTAAGGCTGCCTAGCCGGTAATCTGTATTGAGGCCACCTTTCCTCCAATATTATCCATGATTTCCCCAACCTCGTGGTAGCAAAGCCTACGGAACAACCGAATATGACGATCATGGGGATACCTAGCCAACCTGTTGAGAAGTGAGAATTGAAGGTGAGAAATTAAGATGATTCACGGTGTAGAAAGGTAGGTAGGTAGCCGCTGAAAAGAATCAAATGCTTGCTAAATTTTCATCGATTCCCAAGTAACTATTATTCTTTCGGATAGGTTGCCCCAATATTACTCAAAACTCTTTTGCTGAATGTTACCGCGTGTACTCGTTTTTCGATGACGCATTTCTGTCATACTGACCAGAATCAGCAACAGCTCTGGGTAGGGCGAGGAAGCCTGCTCCTATCATTGTGGCTATGAGGAAGTAAGAGGTCTTGAAGATGCCCATGCCATTGTCCCTGCCTCCATGCCCCGGGGTGATGGAAAGGCCCAATGTGTGGTCATTTGAGGATATCTTTGTGGTTGAAGAAGTCCTGTAATATTGAAGAAAACATCAAAGTTAACCCAAGACAATCTGATTAAACTATATATAGATTTGGTATTTATGCACAAAAATATCGATTATTATTATAGATAGAGGGATGCAAAATTGCAATAACGTAAATATCTTCTCTTCATTAGATTTTAGTTAATAATTAGAATACATCTATTGATAATGAATGTAAACATAAATATCAGTATTATAGACTCACGTTGATGCCAAAGATATTTTGTCCGCCATCTTGATAGTGAAATATTATTTATAAATCCTTTCTCAATATATTGTACGATTATTTTTCATCTATAATAATTTTAAATAATTCTATTGTGTGACTTTAATTACTGATTTTGTAAATTGATATATGATATATACATATATTTCAAATATATTTTTTATCTAAACCTATGTATATCTGAAACTATATTTAGAATCAATAGTTTTTGTTTACAGTAAGAAATGTAGAGGAATATTTATTTATATATAAACACTATACAGGGTGTCACAAAAAATCGTATATAGATTTTAAAGAATTGTGAAGTTTAATTATTATTAATTTCAAAATAATTGTCCGCGAACCTCCGATTCTTTAAAAAATAGCAAAGCGAACCCTTATTCCGATACCTTCCGAACATTTCCAAATCTAAATTTTACTCATTTCGAATCTTCGAATTGAATTTAAAGTTCTATGTTTAAAAAAAGAGTTTTCACATTATTTTTTAAAACAAACCATTTCTAGAAATTATTCCCAACACTTCAGTCTTCTCTTTTCACAGATTTACTCTAACTTCTTGGTCCTCTTTCTCTCCCTCTTAACCTACTTTAAGCTACGTCCACAACTGTTCAATTTTCCTTTCAACAAGCGCACAGAGTGTTTAAAGGCGGTACGCATGCGTCATTGAAAGGAGGCATGCGCTGTTGAATGGTAGTTTTCATGACGCATGTGTCTATTCCTGAGAGGAAAGGGAAGACGCACGAAGTCCCACGACTGGTGGGACTTCTTGCGCTTTTTGGTTCCACTTTTGAGTTTTCTACAATGAATGCATTGCATTTAGCGTGTAAAAACTTAGAACAAAGTGCCCTCACGCTAGGATAGTAGCAGTAGGTAGTCAGAAATTAAATAATTAACCCTAGAACGGTTACATAGGTGAAATTCACCAGTCATTTTTAAGTTTTTTTTGTAACTCTTACATCTGGAAGCCTGGCTCAATGTTTAGTAGGTATGATGTAACTAGAGTGGTTGTGTGAACTATTTCCATTAGTTTTTGTTCCATAGCCTAATCCGGGAGAATTTCTTCCACAGTTACCATTTACGTGTGTTATATGAACTTATATTATATGGGTGTTTTTACATACATAGGTATTTTGTTGGGAGTCAGTCAGAGAATGCTCCCATCACATAAGAATACACACGCAAAAGGGTAAGAAGATAGGATAATTTATTTTTTGGCTAGGCAAAAAATAATAAAACTTCCTTTTAATGATTACTTTTTGTTATGTAATTGTTACATTTTTGAAAGAGATTTTTAACGTACTTCTTGAATTGTTATTTTCATTTTGGAAAGGTACGTACAAAGAAGAGTTATATTTTATTTTATATCTTAAAAAATAAATGATATCGTTCATAAGTATTTTTATTAATTATTTTATTTGGGTGAGAATCTCCCGAGCCTTCTTTCTATGTAAGCAAATTAGAGGGTAACCGTTCTGCGGTTAATAGGTTCCATAGTACTTCTGTGGAAGAACCGAAGCAGCATGTGTAGCTACTCTATGAATATGTTATTTAATTCTATTGTTTCACTTAATAGTGTGTCAAATGACTTTTCTTCATATATTATATCGGTTATTTTTACGCAACTGTTCATAATATCAAAATTGTATATAATTATTATCTACACATAAAATACTACTATTCATAAAATTAATGGTAATCGGTAGCAATCAAATAATAATAATAAATAAATTAGTAGGGGTTTAACGTCTGCTTCGGAACCAAAGGCCATATCACTGACGTCAAAAGGAAATTAAATACAAGGGACTAGAAGAAGCAGTCAGAAAAGAAAGTGGTTCCATGAACAAAGTCACTTACCACCGTCGGTGACAATGCTCTTGGATGCAGAAAAGCTACTCCGTGAATGGAATCTCTTACCAAGGATTGTGACGAAACAGGACACAAGCACCGGTGGCTGCACTCACGGATGGAAGAGGAAAATGAAGAGGTGATAGTAAATGAAGCCTACGGGCCTATCTAAAACAAAATCTAAGACCTCGTAGTTGAAGAGCATAACCCTAGCGCTATCCTCTAAAACTGCAAGTAGCGTTAAGAAAATGATAAACATGGTACCAATCAAATAAGACTTTGCAGAGAAGAGCACTTGCAGCCCGTGGTTTTCCTATATAAGTGCGACACTCAGCAATAAAGTTGAAACAAATCTGACCATCAGATGTGGACAGAATCTATATGCCTCTTTCTATCCAACTTGAGGCATGCGTCAATGGAAAATTGAATTAAAAGTTGAAAGGAAAGTAGAAGCGCAAGTTGAAAGGAAAGTTGAACAGGTGTGTACATAGCTTTAAGTTTCCCATCACGAAGGTCAGGTTCTCAAAGTTCAGATTGGTCAGAGAGACCTGCTTTGGCCTCAAATTTTATTTGCCTAAGCTGAAGAGTCGTTCAGCTGAGTCACACGAGAGCATGTGAGTGTTATACTTGACGAAACCGTTCACCACTTACTGCCTGTGCTCTTTAAATAAGTTTGCCGAGTAGATCTTCATGATGCTTGTGTCGAGAATAGCGCTCCAAGTGTCGATCTCCTCCTCCTCTTTGCCGACCTCCTCCTCAAGGTTGGACATTACCACGAGTTTTTCCTGGTCCTCAAGAATGAAGGTAAACTCTTCGTACTCGCTGGTATGGTAGGCAACACACTCTGGCTGGAGCCACATCCCCCTCCTTGGAAGTCTAATCGTTTTTGTTTCGCAATACTTCACACAGTCTTGCAAATCGAGTACATTTCGAGCATTAGTCATTTGAGACACACACTTACACACCCATTTTAGAAAAGGAGATAGAGAAATATGTTACAGTGACATAGGTGTCACCACATCTGTATTTCGCGGAAAAGGCATTGCATCCAGAAACAATTTTTTCCCAGATGCGGAGGTTTGGATTCGCAAAAAAAAACGATCCGAACCCTAAAGTACTAATTCATGACATCGGTCCGAATCCGAACCTCCGAAATCAAATGCCGACGGGAAAGGTTAGCAAACATTTATAGGGAACGCCCACCTCTAAAAATGTTTATACATTTTTTTCCTTATTCATTGATATCTTCTAATTAGATCAGCCTTAACCTCATTATATGTTTGTATGTCATAGATAAGAAGCACATATTACATACACACACATACATTGTATATACACATACATATTACATACACAATGTAAACACTGACATTAGATAAGGAAGTGAAGAGTGCGTCTAGACCAAAGAATGGACAGAGAACAGCGTCTCAGTACTCGGAAAGTGGGTGTTAAACAGATCATTAGAGGTCATTGGGAACTTTTTAAGGTCAGATTGGTACATTGCCCACTTTCCCTGTACTGTAAGTGTCCGATTGCATTCGACGAGTAAGATCAATATTCAAAATTTCAATATTAAATTTCACAATATTTTTTTTTTCACAATTTTCAGTTATTCAATTCTTATTTGATGTGTCTGTAAATATTTTATTATGCGTATAATATTTGTTATATAACAATGGAAAACACTAGACTATATAATATATTTATTTAGTTTATTTACTAATTAGTTATACTTAAATCTATTTTATACTTAAATGCGTTTTTAATCTCTAATTTTCTAACATCAAGTCAAAAGATTATAATTAATGATTAAAAAATTTAATTCATATATACGGCAATAAATATCCAATCGTAATTATCTTTCGTCGGACATTTCCGCCGATAATGTCTTCATTATGATATTTTACGATAAAATACCATCAATATTTACCGTAATGGACAATAACAGACGATCTGCCGATTGGAAATTTAAAGTCACGAGTTATTGGACGGTTCCACATTTTCGATCATGAGATAGTTATTATTTAACTCACTAGTGTATTTTCCCGTTAAAAATAACAGGTTATCAATTTTAATTTATTACCGGTTATTAGGTTACTTTTAATGAATTCAATTATTTTTTTCTGCAAAAAAAAAAGCTGATACTTTACTTATATATAAATTTCATATAAAAATGAATGTAAACATAAGTATTAAAATTTTACATCAATATTTTCCCATCTTGTAAAAACGGACACCAAATAATTAAATAATCTCAGACGGGTAGTATTATGAAATTTAAATAATTACTATAATTATATTTTGCGTGTTCGTTAATGTGTGACAGTCCGATAACTCGTAGCTAATGCCTATTCTATAGTAGCAGATAAAACGCTGCGTTTTCACCGCCAAGTTTAGGCCTTTTCAATTAATCACGGTTAAATGAATGGAAGGCGGTAAAAGCGCTAGTATAGACTGCAAATTAGTTTTCCATTCATTTAACCGTGATTAATTAAAGAGGCGTAAACTGGACGGTGAAAACGCGGCGTTTATTTAGGCCTTAGCCCACCTACACACCACCTACACCATAAAGAATAACAACTCAATGTAACTATCATGAGCTGCTGAGATGTTCCGGCTAATGTTCTCAACTGATATGCTATCAGTCAGCTGATATAGACCTAAAGACTAATTAATTCGCTATCTAGGAATTCCCCATAATTTAATTAATAGTGATAGAGTGTAAATATCATTAAATAACTTGCTATTCTTATTCATTCAATTGGTATTTATTATATGTGATGTCGCATATTCAGAACCTATTTAACCATAGTAAATAAATAAAGAAGTATACTAAGTACAATATTGGAACATTCGAAAATATTATGAGTGACGTCACACAAAATATTTTCCATTTGTTTTTAAATAAGAAATGTGCTATTAATCAGTTAAATGTGCCTTTTCATGGGAATTAGCATACATAAAATTGTCTCTTTTTATCACGTTTTACACTCTATTCACTTATAATATTCAACTAATAATACTTATAATATTTGACAGTACTCTGTGTGACGTCATTTGTTTACATCGTTTCTGAAGAATGGATCAAATTCACCGTCAATGAATTCGAAACTTAGCACACTTCTCTATTTGTTGTATTTAATATTTAACATTCCTACAACAAAGTTTAAAAATATAAAATACATTCGGACAATATTTGTAGTAAAGTATAACTCCTCTATAGTGGGTACCTCTATAGTGGGTACCTCTATAGTGGGTACCTCTATAGTGGGTACCTCTATAGTGGGTACCTCTATAGTGGGTACCTCTATAGTGGGTACCTCTATAGTGGGTACCTCTATAGTGAACGTACAGGAGTCATGAGTAAGAGAATCACCCCGTATAGTGAACAAATTTTCTTTAGTCTAAAATCTGATGGCCACTCATGGCTGACCAAACAAAATTTGTTCACTATACGGGTTAATTCTCTTACTGAGGACTCTACATTCACTATAGAGGAGTTCTCTTGTACGGAAAAATGAGTGGTAAAAATAATTTACCAAAATGTGCTAATAGAATTGGTCTCAATATTGTTCAATTTATTAATTTTTTAAATTTCAGTTGAATATGTAGCAATCGCACTACATTAATATAAAATAGGTAAGCTATTCTAATTGTGTATGTTTATTTGCAGATTTTTCAGAGGCAATAAACCTTTTGACGTACTTGCATATAAATTATTATTTTCAAAGATCATATTTATATACAAATAAAAGAGGTTTTCTAGTTCACGCGCTACATTTCAAAAGTGAATAACGAGCAAATGTTACTGTGTTAAATTTATTCGATATAAGTACAACACTTACTAATTATTAACAGGGTTGTGACAATATGCTCTTACAATCATAGATCCCAAGAATATCACAAACGAAATGAAAAGGTATCGAATACTATATACCGCTGGTGTAGAACCATTCAATACTCTTTAATTCTCTCCATCTATAATATTTTCGGGGTCTATGATTTTAAAAGGATATTGTCACAACCCTAGTTATTAACAACAACATATTTCAGATTTAGAACAAATGCATGGCAATTAATCGACACGTAATGGAAGTTAAACAATAAACTGTTATATGATCGAAATTGGGGAACTGTTCAATAACTCAGAGCTAACCCTCATTCATTTATATATTTATTTTAGGAATAACATAGTACACATTTCCCTTGAAATAACTTATGCAAACAGTGTTACTTTTTCTCAACACGTTAGTCCCTCTGTATGTACCCATCACAAACTAAAAGGAATTGCCTTCCATGAAATATGAATTAATGACAAATAATTTCTTGGAACCATCTTGGAAATCCCATTCTAATATTTATTTATCACAACTTTTCACTTACCCTTAATTCGTTTGAATAAAATGTTACGAATTTGATCACCTAATTTGTTCAAGGATAATATTTGTCATTTCTTTCTTACCGGCCGTTTCACTGCTGAAATGCATCTAGTTGCGTAGAGTGAGGCTATTTTAGCTGCATCAGTCCACACCGAATGTTTGCACAGTTATTCAAATAAAAGTGAGTTGCCTAAATGAATTCTTATAACTTTGCTATTTGGTAGAATTTCTTATTTTACTTTGAACGGTGAACTGTTTGAGAAGCTGCGTACACACTTGGAAGTTTCTCTTGCGTTATTTTGAGTGTAAGTGCCCAGAGAGCAATAGGGATAGTAGAGACAATAGAGTGAAGTGCTCACAGAGCAATAGGGATAGTAGAGACAATAGAGTGAAGTGCCCACAGAGCAATAGGGATAGTAGAGACAATAGAGTGAAGTGCCCACAGAGCAATAGGGATAGTAGAGACAATAGAGTGAAGTGCTCACAGAGCAATAGGGATAGTAGAGACAATAGAGTGAAGTGCCCACAGAGCAATAGGGATAGTAGAGACAATAGAGTGAAGTGCTCACAGAGCAATAGGGATAGTAGAGACAATAGAGTGAAGTGCCCACAGAGCAATAGGGATAGTAGAGACAATAGAGTGAAGTGCTCACAGAGCAATAGGGATAGTAGAGACAATAGAGTGAAGTGCCCACAGAGCAATAGGGATAGTAGAGACAATAGAGTAAAGTGCCCACAGAGCAATAGGGACAGTAGAGACAATAGAGTGAAGTGCCCACAGAGCAATAGGGATAGTAGAGACAATAGAGTGAAGTGTCCACAGAGCAATAGGGATAGTAGAGACAATAGAGTGAAGTGTCCACAGAGCAATAGGGTTTTACTAATATTTTAGATATGAACTGTTCCCTATTTGGTCAATAATAATATAGCACATATATTTGTAATTCTGTAAAACAGTTAGCCAAATACTATTCCATCAATTCATTTCCTTGTTATTTTCCCATGAATAATGCATTTATAGAGTAGGTACTTTAAAATGTGATGTACTGTCAGGGATAAAGGTACTTTAAAATGTGATGTACTGTCAGGGATAAAGGTATTTTAAAATGTGATGTACTATCAGGGATAAAGGTACTTTAAAATGTAATGTACTGTTAGTGAAATCATTACCTAGAAATATAAAAATATTTATAAAATTAGTCTGTGTTGATTTTTTAAGTTTATTTATAAAGGGCCGTACACACGTATGGTTTTTTTTAAGTCTTTCCACCAGACTTTTTGATAAGCTCCTCCTACGTTTTGAAGGTATCATGGATACCAACTGAAATAAAAAATAATTATATAGTTTTTCTCATATTCTCGTGGAAAAAGTAGGAGGACCTTAGCAAAAACTCTGGTGGAAAGACTTAAAAAACTCTGCGTGTGTACGACTCTTTAGAGAGTTTACTAATCTAACCTTTATCTTTCGACAAATATTTATCTTTCTACCATCTATTATAATTGCTGATCGAAAATTGATGTTCAGAGGCGGTTATATTATCCCTGTTCCCAGGGGAGGGGCAGCGTCCCTTCGGACCCCAAACTGTTGTAATTTTGATTATGAATTGTCTTTTTACATTTTTTCCTTGTTCATCAATTTTTTAACGCTGCTTGTAGTTTTAGAGGATATCGCTAGGGTTCTGCGTAAGGTAGACTCATAGACTTCATTTACTCTCACCTCTTCATTTTCCACCGATGCTTGTATCCCTTTTCATCACATTCCTTGTTAAGTGACTATATTCACGGAGTAGCTTTACTGCATCCATGAGCATTGTCACCGACGGTGATAGGTAACTTTGTTCATGGAGCCACTTTTTTCTGACTGCTTCTTCCAGTCCCTTGTAGCTACTTGATTTCCTTTTGACGTTAGCGATATGGAATTTGATTCTGAAGCAGACGTTAAACCCCTTCAAGAATTAATTGTATTTTCACAATTGGGTATCGTGATTTCCATTTGTCCTTTGCGCCAGAATATGGTCAATGGGCAGCTATAGGACAATCCTTCCCTCCCCATGTGCCAGAATATGGTCAATGGGCAGCACTAGGATAATCCCTCCTCCCGATGTGCCAGAATATGGTCAATGAGCAGCTATAGGACAATCCCTCTTCCCCATGTGCCAGAATATGGTCAATGGGCAGCTGTAGGACAATCCCTCCTCCCCATGTGCCAGAATATGGTCAATGGGCAGCACTAGGATAATCCCTCCTCCCCATGTGCCAGAATATGGTCAAAGGGCAGCTGTAGGATAATCCCTCCTCCCCATGTGCCAGAATATGGTCAATGGGCAGCTGTAGGATAATCCCTCCTCCCCATGTGCCAGAATATGGTCAATGGGCAACACTAGGATAATCCCTCCCTCCCCATGTGCCAGAATATGGTCAATGGGCAACACTAGGATAATCCCTCCCTCCCCATGTGCCAGAATATGGTCAATGGGCAGCACTAGGATAATCCCTCCCTCCCCATGTGCCAGAATATGGTCAATGGGCAGCACTAGGATAATCCCTCCTCCCCATGTGCCAGAATATGGTCAAAGGGCAATACTAGGATAATCCCTCCTAATTTCCATGTCCAGTGAGCGTAAAGATAAGATGACGTCACACCTCTGTCAATATTTGAAGACAAATAAACGCTCTGAACTGCGGAGTTAAAAGCGAAGATTGCGGCTGCAGTTGCGTCATTGCTAGGTGGAATATTGTGCTGACAACTAGTGGCAAACTTGCTAGTTAATTCCCAGGGAAATACTAACAACGAGTAAAGATAATTAAAAGTTAAACTAGTGAGAAACTGCTAGTTAATTCCTGGAAAATACTAGAAATAAGGGAATATTAGTGTGCAACCTTCAACTGGTTGATTTTTCTTGTAGAGATTTTCTCTATACTAGAAAAACTAGTGGGAAGTTTTTGAGTAATAACCAGCAACTCTTTACAAGGTATGTATGTCTTGCAGGTATCTTAAATATATAGATGGATAATTTTAATTAAACTACGAAACATTTATTACATTCCTATATTATCAATGGCTATTATGTTAAACAATTTGAATATAAATTCAACCTTATGAAGATAGAATAGAAAATATCTTCAACAGAACAAAAAATCTCTATTTCTGTACAATTGAAAATATAAGAAAATGTAGAAAATTTGGTATAACTTTATACTAACTTTAATCTAATTTAGTTTCTATAAATTTTTGCCAAAATAATTATTTTTAATTAAGAAAACAATATTTCAGTCGGTTAGTTTGTTTCAACTACAATATATACCAGCAAACATGTTCGATTGATTCGACATCGGGTTGTGTCTCATTCGTTGTACTGGTATAGCGCATGCCGGTTATAGAAATTGAGTACACTTAATTTTGATATATAACTGTATGTATCCGAATAATTTGATTATTTAGGAATCTAATTTATTTCTACCCTCATGCAGTATCTAAAATTCAGTATATCTTTACTCAAGTCCGCACCATTTATTCTCATTTCAGAAATCGTTTAATGCATATCGAAGCAATACCAGTAATTATATTACTGAATTGAGTTATAGAATAGCATAAATTTCGTATAGCTTGAGATCAAATCGAATATCTACCTAAATGAATCGAAACAACACCTGTAATTAAATTTCAATTACTACATGAAATTTTGAATTGTTTATATTAATTAAATCCGCAATATATCAAAATATATCGGAACAACACCAGTTAAACGAAATCAATTCCATTGCTACATTAACTTTAAAATATTTAAGTGTCTCCGAGCCCTTTAACATTTTCCGATCATTCTCAAAATGCCCATATTTGCTGAGCTGTATATCTTTACTCGCTTTGTAATTAAAGAACTTTATTAAATAAGTTGATATATTAAATCATTGAAGCTAAATACAAAATTAATAAACAATCAGTTTTTGTAGCTCCATTAAATCCGAAAGTTGATGAAGCGGAAAGCTACAATAAATCTGTTCTCTAACACAGGAAGGATATTAGCAGTTAAACAATCTATCCATGATACCTGCAGGTATCATGGATACCAACTAAAATAAATAATAATTATATCGTTTTTTCTTATATTCTCGTGGAAAAGTAGGAGGAGCTTAGCGAAAGGTTTAGTGGAAAGATTTAAAAAAAAACCTACTTGTGTACGGCCCTTAACAATCAATATTTTAATATTTCACACTATTGACGCGGCATTTTATTTTCAGAATTTTCTCAACATGAGGCAAGGAGTACTCTTCATTTTCCTCATCAGCTCCATGGGAGTCATTGAGTCGCGGAGGTTTGCAGATGAGGCAAGAAAAAGTCCGGCACTCGAGACCAGAATTGTGAACGGTCCTACGAACGGCAACGGAGGTGGAAGATATAGCAATAAACCTGAGAACAATTACGGAGGTGGAAGTCAAAGTAACAAACCAGGTAACAGTTACGGAGGTGGAAGTCAAAGTAACAAACCAGATAACAGTTACGGAGGTGGAAGTCAAAGTAACAAACCAGATAACAGTTACGGAGGTGGAAGTCAAAGTAACAAACCAGATAACAGTTACGGAGGTGGAAGTCAAAGTAACAAACCAGATAACAGTTACGGAGGTGGAAGTCAAAGTAACAAACCAGATAACAGTTACGGAGGTGGAAGTCAAAGTAACAAACCAGATAACAGTTACGGAGGTGGAAGTCAAAGTAACAAACCTGATAACAGTTACGGAGGTGGAAGTCAAAGTAACAAGCCTGGTAACAGTTACGGAGGTGGAAGTCAAAGTAACAAGCCTGGTAACAGTTATGGAGGTGGAAGTCAAAGTAACAAACCAGGTTACGCTTCTGGAGGTGGAAGACAGGCTATTCGATTACCCGTTAGGTTTCGTAGAGACACCAGTCTTTCTTTCCCAAATAGTGGTGTAAAAAGTAGCACAAAGAGTGGAGTTAAAAGTGGTGATGCTAAGGGCTATGGAGGATTCGTGATTGGAGGATTTGGGGGAAGCCATGAACATAACCATGGAAGCAGTCATGATCACCACCATGGTGGTAGCCATGGTCATCATGGAGAGAATGGTGGGCACCACGAGAATCAAATTGGAGGTCAAGGAGGTGGATATAGCGGAGGAAGTGATGGAGGTCATCATGGAGGTCAAATTGGAGGACAAGGAGGTGGTTATAGCGGAGGAAGTGATGGAGGTCATCATGGAGGTCAAATCGGAGGACAAGGAGGTGGTTATGGTGGAGGAAGTGATGGAGGACACATTGGAGGTCAAATTGGAGGTCAAGGAGGTGGTTATAGTGGTGGAAGTGATGGAGATCATCATGGAGGTCAAATTGGAGGTCAAGGAGGTGGTTATAGTGGTGGAAGTGACGGAGGTCATCATGGAGGTCAAATTGGAGGACAAGGAGGTGGTTATGGTGGAGGAAGTGATGGAGGACACAATGGAGGCCAAATTGGAGGTCAAGGAGGTGGTTATAGTGGTGGAAGTGACGGAGGTCATCTTGGAGGTCAAGGAGGTGGTTATGGTGGAGGAGGTGATGGAGGCCATCATGGAGGTTGCGACTGTGATTGCTCAGCTTCCTCCACTTTCCCTCCATACACCCCCTACCCCACCATTCCCTCCGTTACCCCAGTGTACTGAGGGTATTATGTTATCTTCATAGTTTCTTAGGACTACCCTGTAACTAATAAGTTGTGACACAATTCAGTAGATATCAAATTTCGATGATTTGGTTTGTGTTAGGAAAATTTCAATTAAAATTAGAAAATGAAATTCACATAAACTAATGAATTAATTTGGATGATTAGATGTGGCATATAACATAATTTCTTTAAACCTAAGATATTGAATTTTCAGTCATTTTTTGGTTGTTTTAACCATTTGTGTTTTCATCGTTTAGATAAAAATGTCATTTCTACCTTCACAATTTGCAATGTCATTGTTTAATTTGGCATGTTAATAACTAGGGTTGTGACAATATGCATTTAAAATCATAGATCTTAAGAATATCACAGACGAAACGAAATGAAATGGTATCCAATACTATATACCGCTGGTTCAGAACGATTCAATAGTCTTTAATTCTCTCCGTTTATAATGTTTATGGGGTCTATTATTTTAAACGCATATTGTCACAACCCTACTTATTACTTTGATTGATATAGTGATTGTTGTCTTTTCATATTTTCTGAGTATAATTTCTTTGATAAATTCAAATATACGATAAATTGGTAAATGAATTTAAAAATATATTTTGTCAATATAGGTAAATGGAAAAATGATACCAATTTTATTAACTTTTTATAATACTATCATAATAATTGATAAACTATTGTTTTTTATTTTTTAAATAAGATTTAAGCATAGTAGTAAGCAATTTGTTACAATAAAAAGTAAAATAATAGATAATTTTTAATTTAAAATCCTCAATATTTCAAGGTAGTTGAAATGAAAGATTATTTCCCTCTCTAATTTCCAAATCTGGTTCATAAAATACCTAGCATTTATGGGAGGTTATTTTCCTCTCTAATTTCCATATTTGGTCCATTAAATACGTAGTAGTTTAGAAAGGCTATTCCCGTCTCTAATTTTAAAAGTTGTACCATCAGGGAAGTTATTCTCGGCTCCTATTTTTCAATGATCAGCAATTTAGAAAGCGTTTTTTCCGCCTCTAATTCTCCAGATATCCGCCACAAATACCTGCCCAAAACATTGGCTGCGTAAAGAACGTATTCTCAGTCTTTAATTTTCGTGACTGTTTTCCAGTAGCTTAGGGGGAGTGTTACAATGAAGATTGAGTGACTGGATGTCCTGAAGAATTTCTCCTCCTCCATCACACGCAAGCTGATCAAGATAGACTGTCTGTAATTTAGCACTGAGTAGCTGATTGGCCGCCAAACTATTCCTATTCACTACTGGATTCGAGAGAATTGGAATTGATTGATTTGATCCTTAGAATGGTTTTCATATTATTTCAATATTAAATTATACATTACATGATTTTTATGATATACTACACCAGTACAGCCTAGAGGTAAATTTGGCCCAAAAATTGTATTCTCAATAAATTTTCGAAAGGAGAAAAAAAATCTGATAAAAGTTGATTTGTTTGATGCATTAATTTTGAAATATCAATGAACTCGTATTGTACAGAATTTATGTTTGTTTGTCTATGAAGTAATAATTAGGTACCTTCTACCTGTTTTAAACAGAACAGTTTGAACAATAACGGCATCAGGAATCATATATATTATATAAAATCCCACCGGTACCATATGGATTATTCCAGAGTCCGGCTGAATGGATTCCTGGGCATTCCTGTCACCCTGTGATCCGAAGAAATTAAATTAGGCCATTCCAGAAGTTGTGGCGAGCAGGTTATTGGTTTTCTGTGATCATTTCAATGGAGGGGATTAAACTAGATTGAAGGTGATAGAGACAGCTGTTAGAATGATCTATGGGACGATATTAAAACTGACCGGCGATCTGAGTGCATGAATGATCTACCTACAAGAATGATCTACTAGCCTCTGTTGAATGTTATACCTGCCTATGTTCAACTATCTACCTGCCTATTATAAAAAGTGAAAATGATGAGAATTGTGAAATTGAAATATCTCTATTGTCATGAAATAATGGAAATTTGAATCAAATAATACAATAATCATTTTTATTATTGTTAAACCTGAGAGCTTCAAAAAATCAATTCGAAATTTGTTAGATACATATTTTTGTTTGTTTAAAAATATAATATTCATTGTTATTCAAGGCGAATAAATAGCCAGTTACATTATTATTCAATAAATTTTCTTACCATTTTCTCAATTTGAAAGAAAAATCCTTCATCATTCAAACTTTAGAATTTACAGACGTATAAGTGTCCATGGATAAATCAGTAAACTTTAAACTCTTCGTGCGACTTCATTATTGAACAGAATGAACTGAAAATAGTTATTGGACTATGAACTACCTAATTGATGAAGTCTAAATCTCAATTTGTCAAAATATATTTTCAATCCCTCTGACCAGATCCAAGTGAAAGTTATAACCATATTTAGAAAAGGTTCAGCTGCTTAAAAAATATTACGTTAAAGAGTGTTTAAACTTCAAGGATAACAAACCTATTGCAGTGTTTAAATGGTCTGGAGTTATAAGCTCCGAGTTACCGGACTGTTCTACATTTTGGATCATATAAGAAATATGTCTATAATATTTATCATTCAACTTTAATATTAATTAAAGGCTAAATGATAGTTAATTGTTATATCGTTTTTCTGGTGAGATCGAATATCTGGAATTCATTCATTTTTTTATTCAAATTTGACCATTTAAAGTTTCAAACGGTGACTTATTTCACCAGTGATTGCTATCATTAAAATATTAGGCATTTATAGCTTATATGATTAATAGATATTATTCCATGTACTTTTATTCAGAAGGCATAATATATTACCTCAGTAATATATATTCATCGAATGACTCTTAAACAAAGTAATGCAAACTGGTTATTAGAAGTGAAATATGATAAAAATGACATCAAGAATTATTCTATTATTAAATACAAAAGCATCGCATTACCTACATTAAGCTTATCAACAGCACTTCATAAAATGAATTGCTTATTTACATTAATGGTCTCATGAACGACCAGCAGAAAATTGCCTGATATTATAAATGCAAATTAACTATCAAGTGGAAACACATTTATAGCATGTTCTACTTTTGTTTATATTATGTCAGTTAAAACGGAAAAACTGTGTCAGTGAGAGATGAATATGACAACAAGAGACAAATACATAATTAAATAATGGCAACTATTTGTTAATAAAAGTACTCAAATCAGTGTTCCGAAATGTAATTCGTTAACAATTGCAGTCGTAGGTAGTAATTGTGGCTGTTTTTAATTACTCTTTACTCTTTAGCTCACACAAGCAGGGCTATCTTGTAAACACATTATAAATCAACTCAATTGTTTTCAGAGGCCATGAAATGACGCGCTCTGTTTTCCGTGTCTCTTTTTACGAAGAACACCCGGCCATATATAAGATAACTCAAAACACACGAACAACTCTCTGAAATATTACCGTTGACATAACTGTTGGGATTGATAGACATTGTGTAACAAAATATTTCTATGGGAGGTGATGTTATATTTCTAAATGACTTTTTGAAAATTCACTGATTCTGCGTGTACCTACCTTTCATTCACTCCAAATGAACAAAGATTACATCAAATCCAATTTACCATCATTTTCAATAGCCACTATTTAGCATCAAGGAGCTAGATAATCATTCTACTTAATAATAATTGCATAAAATTCCCTCAATTTATCTGCAAACATCAGGTTAAAAATGCCTCATTCCACCAGCGAAATGTTGGCGATAAACTTAATAGCTTCCGGAGAGTTGGGCTAATTACAGTCTGAATGGAACAACTGAACGTATTGTGCGAAATTAAACTATTTTTTTGAATTATTAACACTTAATTTATAATAAGGTATAGATAGGAATTATTTCGACATACTTTACAGGTTTCAAAGAGTACTTTCAGAAGAAATACAACTGAAGTTAGAGAGTAACTTAGTAAGTTAGATTCAGAATATAGTTTTGTAAATTATAGTTATCATGTTACTTCGTGAGTTTTACAAAATTTATAGAATGTGAATTAAAAGGATTTCAATACTTTTTTTTCAAATTTACTTACTGATATTTTAAATTTTCACCCAAAGTCCAAATCCTCGGAATAATTTCCTGTCAAGAAAATAAGATTCGCAGTTAAGCAAAGGGAGAATTTTCTCAGACAGAACTAATTAATTACCGACACACATCAGAGTAAGAGAACAGAGGAATGTTATGTGCAATAATTCATATGAGTAATTAGAATTAGCAAATTTTACAAGTGTGTTAAACCTACTGTGTGTATGTCAGAGTAAATGTAGAGATCATTTTAATTATAATCACCGATTGTCGGCTTTTGTTCGGTGATGGAAAGAACGTCCATTTTATACAATAAATTATTCAACCAAAATTTAATATATATTTATCATAAATGAAAAACTCTTATAATTTATCGATATTCGTTGGACGTTATCGTCAAAAGTAATAATGAAATTATAATACTTTAGTGTAGAGGTAGATCAATATCTACGCTAATTAACGATTATGACGACCTATTGACTAAATATCTTACAACTTAGTTTTTACTGCTATGCACATTTTGTAGAATTGGAGTACTTACATGTACTAGATTTTTAGATTTCGTGAAATTTTGTACGATCTATCCCTTCATATTTATATATTAACTGATTTTATAGTTTTTAATTAATTACCCAGGAAATAAAAGTCAATAAGAAGCAGGTTATTGTGTATTAGCACAAATATAAAACACTCAGTTCAGTTAATATATGGGCTGTTAGGAATCAAAAAGTGGGTAGAGCACAAGTGGTGGGTTCCTTTTTTGGGGAAATCTTATCCATAACTCTTTGGGAGGAAGAATTCTTACTCTAGCTATAACAGAAGAATTATTATTCTTGATCGATGTCTTAGGTCTCTTTCAAATTATAAAAATCACAGCAATACATATTATACATACTCTAACTCTCATTGTCAGTGTAAAACATTAATAGCACTATATAACAATATGAGAAATAAAAATATAATTATAGAAGCATACAAAACAACAAAGCAAATGATTATTTTAATTAACCCTTCAAGCACTAAGGAGCCATCTTGTCCTCTTCAAGTGATGTATTTTGCGCAGTATTTTTGAGATATCTTCCTGATACGACCAGATATACAAGTGAGTACTCTTTCATATATTAGATATCGTGTGTACGCTTACAAGAGTCGAGCACAATTGTGAATTTTTATTGTTTAATATGTTTTTTTACTTTTATATTACAAGACTATCGTAAAACTTCTATTTTTACACCCTAAAATTAATATAGGGCATAAAAGGGATAACTTTCCAAAATAAAATTGAGGAACAAAAAGCATCAATTTTTAAAAATATTAAAAGAAAAAGAAAGAATGTATCATAATATTGTAATTTTTTCTCTAATCACTACTTGGGATAGTTTTTATCCTTATCAGACTATCCAATTAAAGGTGAGCTAGAGCTAGGTAGGTCATTTTGAGTATAACACCAATAGAAAATATTAGCATAAAATTTTCCGAATCAGATACTTCAAATGAAATGTTTGGTGGAACAGTGACCTAGTTTCTGACAGCGATGGTGCTAGCAGGACTCTCAAAGTGGTACAATCCAACACACTGTTAAAAAGTCAATAAGAATTAGCTAGGATGAAATTGTTCAAATTATATGTATATTAAGCATGACAAAGCTGAGGAAAATGTTTCTTTTTTATCTAATAGTCCATTGATATGTTGGAGAGAATTGGTAATGATATGAGTGAAACTCAGAAATTGGAAATATTCATCAGTGATTGAGACACAGCAATGTACAAAGATGGCCGAATAGGTAAGTGTACAAAATAGCTTCATTGTTCATTGTTTTAACGAATCCATTACTCATGATCCAATTCATGAAGTACATCAGTCAAGAGGATACTTACCTTATTTCGAAATATCTTCGTCATTGTGATTCTGAAATGCAGCACAACTCTGCGACTGAACTCAAAGGTATGCCAGACTCTACCATTATCATCCTCCTGCGTCTCACTACCTGCTAGTTCCCATGACTCTCCGTCAGGGGAACTCTCGATGGTGTAACAAGTGCCCCATGCATCCTTTCTCACCCTGAAGGAAGATAGTGTCATCAGTAGAACAGTGAGAATTTATAAAATAATACTGTTGTTACGTAGAATAATAATTTGTTTAAAAGTGATGCAGATATTGTGTTTTTGTTAAGTCTTTTAAGGAATTAGAATTAATTTTATTTGCTTTAAGTATTATTCGAAAACATATAGCAGTAAATTATTACATACATTGATTTCTCCTTTCGTATTTACTTTTAGTTTATATTTATGAAATGAAGTTAATGGGATCGTCTCTCTTACAAAACTTTTTCTTTGTCATGCATGGTGAAACTTTTTTGAATTCTTGAGTAGGAATTTTGAAACAAAGAGGACTTTCTGCATCTAATGATGCCAAAAAAATTACTGTACTTGTGCCCCCTGAAATCACGTTTTCTTCCACATCTCGTTTTCTATTATATTAATGTGATTTTACCATGAACAAGAACAATTTCACATAGATGTTTTATAAATATCTCAAATTTCGAAAGTTTTATGATGCAGAATAAAAAAAAAATTGGAAGTGGGGACGATCTTCTTAAGGTGAATAATTGTATTTATGAAATAATTAGAAATTCCAATATGAAGTATTTACACGATATTTTATAGGGAAATAATTTTCATTTTTTTAATATAAATGTATTTTCTTGGTCTAAGCTATAATATAATTTATTTAGATAATCAATAGGTATGACTATATAAATAGAAAAAATGAAGGGTATATATATTCATAAAAAGTTACCATCCAATAGTGAACAAGAAACATTCTTTAATTTAACTACATTTGTATAATAGCCTAATATTTTCTATTTTTTTCTTTAATTGTTTGTTATCAATTCTGCTATTCAAGGTATTTCTAAGTTCTATACAAATATTATATTCTATATCTATCTATATTTAATTTGTTTAGTATAATTCAAAATTATGATATTGATATTGAATAATGGATCATTCGAAAGCACTACAAAAAAATATAGTTGAGAATATAGATTCACTGAGGTAACAACGAATAAAAAGTGATAGGATGAAAAAAAGAATTCAACTTCAAAAGAAGTTCAAAGTCTAATTTAAATCTTATTACTTTGAATAGAGATTGGTAGTTCACCTCATTTAAGCTATTTTCATCAAAAGTACACCTAATTATCAATTGTATTCTTTCATAAATTTTCTATTTTTCACCATTAAGATAGATTTCACTCACCGCAAGGAAGATAGCCAATAAGGTTGTCCCAGTGTGATGATGAGAGGAAAATAATCAAACACACCAGCAGATGATCCCTCAATCCCATCGATGCAACCCATTGGTTTATATGATTCACCATCAGCATATTTACCATAACGTCCAGTGACAGTAGCTCCTCTAGACTGCAAGACGACATTGGTGGAGGCAACTGAGAGAAGAGTAAAAGTAATTGGGGGAAGTAATAGGCGAACAAGCACGAGTTTGCCTACTATATTATTGCAATGAATGCAACTTATGAAAATACTTTATTAATCATTTGTAAATGAATTGAATGATGTTCGAGGAAATTGGTTAACTTTTAAGGGAAATCAAATTTAGGTTAATTCACGAATTAAAGGACAGTTTCACTTTTTACAGTAGTATAACGTCATGATTCAGCTTCTCCTTTTCATATTGCTCTATAGTTGGATTAGTAATTTCTCAATGAAATGGTTTCACCAGCCAATATTTCAAAACAGTATTCTTTTCATTGAGGTTTCATTAAGTTTTTTCTTTCATTTAAAGCGAAGATTTATAAGAGAGTCCAAATAGAGTTTTTGTACAGAAAATATAGTCATGGTTGCAATATTTTCTATTTAAAAAAAAGTCTTTTAAAATTAATTTTCTCTCTAGCTTCTGATTGGATCAGCTACATACATGTATATGGTTTCTTCGAAGATTTCCATTTCAATTCAAATGTAGGCTAAATTGATGATAAATGTACAATGATGATGAAATAACAATGATGAAAAGAAAATGTAATGCAGTAATACAATATATTCATTGAGCTGTGCAGACAATGCAATAAAATGATAAAAACTGGCACTGAAATAGAAAAACATTTCAAAGTACGCAAAATACTCACCTTGTATTCCTTGCACCAGTGAACATACCTCTTCTGTGAACATAGCTTCAAAAGAAATAATTCTAAAAATAGTGCAATTTGTGCCAGTCATCCTAATGAACCTCAATGCCCTAAGATCGAACCTGAGGAATTGGTTAGACCTGCAAGAAGGAACAACACTTTAGTAAGAAGAGAGGGCAGAGTTTAGTTTGAAGGATTACGGTAGTTAATTATGCGTTATCAAGTATTGTCTGTTAACTTCATTGAATACCAGATGCATTAAAAAATATTTACGTACTTTTATAACATTATCTATATAAATGTAAGAAAGAATGTTACTTGTAACTGACCTGCACGAAAAATTGGAGTGATCAACCACTCTCAGCCATTTCTCCCCATCGATTGATACTTCAACATAATATTTGTAGCTTCTAAAATAAAAGAAATGAACTAAATAATGACATCAGATCAGCGGAAATAATACAAGATATTGTGAACATTCAGTTGACCTGAAGTACAATCAATTCAGTAATTATCAATCCTAATATATATTCGTACAATTTACGGACAGATATATACATATACATATTCACATCTTCAATAATTATTTTCAATTTGTAAGATTTCAAGTTCTAATTTCCCTCACCTTCCTTCACTTGAATCCAGCAAAAGTTTTAAAGCATTCAACCGGTAGGTTTTGTCCAACTTGACAACAATGCAATCTGGTTTGCCTCCCACTTCATGAGAAGTACATCCACTGGAGCCAGAGATCAAATCTGCCCCTGTGACACTTCCACTTAAAACTTTAGCTCCTAGCCTAGACTGAGCTACATTCTGGTCAGCAACTGGATGTTAAGTAAGAGAGGATCTGACACGTCAATCGGTTTGAAGCGCTATTTTTTTATTGCAAATAACTCATTTTCGTGTATAATTTATTGATATTATTAGAAAGTAATTACATTTAAAAATGACAGATTGAATAGATTTTTTTTGAATCTGTTTTAAAAATGAATTACGTTACCTATCATGTTCGGTTGTTGTCGAAAGTTAGTTGAGGCCGTATCTTTATTTGTAATACTTCGAATTGGTTTCAAGATATCAATGGAGGGAAGATCTTTAGATATTGAAACAATATCAAACAAATCCTATGAAAAGAAAATGGTTAGTTGCATCATAGTTAAAGTAAGAAATTTTCATTTCATTATCCAAACATCTATTCACCTTCTGAGAAATTGTCGCTAGTCTTATTTTCTCGACAATATATTTCACAGAATGTTTGTTTGGTTTATTCACACCAGCCCATCTCTCCGCCGCACGAAAAATGTCTATTTCAGCAGCTGCAAAACTCTCCTCGTCCAAGAGACACAACAGAGCAACCTTTGATAGAAGATACATTAATTTTAACGGTACGGTAATATTACGTACAGCTGCACTCAAACCTAATTCAAACGGAAAATATTCTTCATTCTAAAGAATATAGCTAAAGAATATATAATAAATGTTCAATTTAGCAAATAACAAACATAACATACTCACACGAGTCAATTTAGAGAAGTTTTCGCACTTGGCAATCTTTTCACAATTTTCCTTCAGGAAACTGACGCAAGAGTTTTCCAGTTGAACATTTTTGTAACGCATTTTCATATTGTAGAAATCAAAAAAGTTCTCCACAGTGATTGATTTCACCAGGTTGTTGATGAGAATTTCTTCAAGATCCATCAGTCTGAATTTGTGAGCCAACTCCAGAGCTAGCAAGTGACTCTCCACCTGATGTTGAGAATGGACTATGAAAATCAACACAATTTTTAAAAGGAAAATCACGTATGAGTTCTATTTACTTATCGACGTTATCGTAGCATCCTAGTTACGAACTACAGCTCAAATTCTTCTTACAAAAGTATATCAGGTTACACTTATTTGCTATTGTTTTCTCTTGTGTTTTATTAAGAGGAAATATAGAGAAGTTGAGGAGATTGTTAACGTAACGTACATAAAATTGATTCGGATAGAAAATTTAAAAGATTAAAGCTGAGGATCATTAATGGCAATACATTTTTAGAAGCGCTAGATAGAGTGGTCCTATGAAACTGGTTCTTGTTAATTTGTGACAATGCTAATTCTTAATGGAAATTCCACGATGTTTCATGAAACCCGGAAAGTAGTTTTCATATTCGACCACTAACACGAAGGCAGCGCCGTTCCAAATCAGCTTATCATCGAACTATTCCTGTTATTCGTCCGGGAATAAAAATGAGAATCAGTAACATCTGTGTAGCTGATGATTTACTTGATATTGAAAAGTTTTAATGCAATATTTGAATATCTAATACATTCATTGCTGTAAAGTTTATTGAAATTAGTTTTGAAATAAAAAAGTAATGAGTTATTTAAGACGTTTTCTTTGGTCCTTTTAAAATGATGTGTAGATTTTTTTTACTTCGAAGGGACGAGCTGAAGGACCCATGGGCAAGAACTGAACCACTAACGTGAAAACGACCACTGAAAACGTTTCAAATAATTCGTGGTTGGCGGTAGATTTTAAACCCAAAAAATAGAATGAGATACTTTACTTCAACTCCTATCGTCACGCCATATCCTTCGTCTCTGTTGAACGTAAAAGCTCACCAAACTAGAAGATACTAAAATATGCACTCTTAAATGAAATATACTCACATTTTCATGAAAATTATATTCTCCTCGGTAAAAATAATCCAACACAGCCTTCACTACTTCCACTGTGGTATTTTTGAGCTCAAAAACATTGTCAGTAAGTGGGACAGTGACATTATTGATCTCAACTAGAGATTGATGATTGGATAGGGAATCATCATCAAGTTCTACAATATCTTGTGAACCAGACGCAGAACCTCTCTGATCTGCAGTTTGTCGAGAGCCCTTTCTTAGACTGAATAAGTGTCTGAAAATATAAGAGAAATTAATAATAGTATACTATAAACAATGGCAGTAAATATTTGTAGATATACCATCACCAAATCTGGAGAGCCAAGCAGAATGAAGAGAAATGAGTAGGATGAATTGTTTAGCTCGGTCGAGAAAAGTTGTAAATGCCTCAGTAAAATGGTAATAGAGGAATAGTAAAGTAGATATGGAGAAGCGGGGAGAACATACTTGAAAAGAAGAAAACAGGAGACAAAAGAAAATTGTTGTAGTGAAGAAAAGCATGTTAAGCTCTTTGGAAATGATAGAACTAATAAGCTAAATGAGTAGAGGAGAAGAAGGACAGCCTTAGTAAGATGAAAGAAGATCAGGAAAGGAGAAAAGATAGTTTTGAAATAAAAAAGTATTTTCTCGAATGTGGTTTAATTTCTATTTTCAGAAAAGATAGTACAGGTGAAAATATCTGGCAGAGGATAATGGAGTAGACCAATATGTGAAGATTTTATCCGTGTAGATATATTTTTTGGTGATTGAAAAGGTAGGAAGATATGAATGAGAATAGCTGGTGAATAATTTAGCCTAAATTAGATAATTCAAAATAAAATTATGTAAGTGAAAACTCTCTCGAGATATTCATTATTTCTTTTTTTAAAATAGATGACTAACTACTAATGAACAACTCTTTTAAAAACCCAGAAACAAAATCTCTTAATATTCTACATTGAAAAACACTACTTTCTAACATTAAATAATATTTCTTTTACCTAAACATCAGTTGAGACTCACCTGAAGTATTCACTCTGAACAGCAAGAATGCACTTATGCACAGGTATCTCTACCCCTTCAACCAACAGAATAGCGTCGGTAAAACCACCTTCGAGGAGTCTACCAATACGACGGCTAAATTTGTCATGGAATGTAATGACACCCATTTTCCTGTAAAAATAATCTAGTTAGAGAAAGTTCATCGACAAGAAATGAAAATGAGAATTTTGTTTCCAAGTCATATATGTTGCAATACCAATATTTTCTAATATTGATAAACTGTTACCATATACGCTGTTAGCAAAGACTAAGTGGAAAAATGTGTTTGGGCACATCCTCCCACGTTATACACAAATATGATGTTATATCAAAAAATAAACTGCAAATGACACAGATCGGGTGCCACAGGTACTCAGGTAAATCATTTAGCGAAGTTTTTTTTATTATTATTAGTTTAATTTTCAATAAATTGACAATATTTTCAATGTATATATTTGATATTGGTATAGTTTAAACACCATCTAAGTTTGAATTTCACACTTAGCAAAATAAATATAATAAATCCACACCCGAATGCGGGGGTGTACCGCGTGGTGACTCCCTTTGACTGCAATATCAGTATCATATTTGCAGAGTAGGGACATTTTCTACAACACCCTGACTAGTAAGAACTATTAACAAAGTATTCCATGGTGCTTACATGAAAGATGTAGACGCGTAGGTTGGCGGAGGCGAACTAAAAATCTTTAGTACACTCTGAGAAAAGATAATAGAAAAAGCAGTTATAAAATATTTCCACTAGTTCAAGTTTCCACGTCTTATCTTATCTGCAACGGATGTTACATCCTGTCGTTGGCTAACCGCCTCTAGCGAAATATTTCACAGTTATTTTCTCGTACGTGAAAAGAAAAACGGAGACGTGCAATTTTGCCGACGTGCCATTTTCCGACGTGCCATTAGTCCGACGCCCCAATAGTCCGACATGCAGTTACCTATTTGTGTTTTATTTTTAATTTAATTTTTTGATTAAAATAGAAGAAATATGATTAAATAGGCGTACTCAATATTAGTAATTAATCTATATAATATAATAATTTTTCATTTCTTTCATTTTTAAAATTTTATATTCCTCTTTTATTTTACCTCATTTCTAATATTAATTAGTATTATGCAATCCCTCATTTGATTTCATAATTTAATGTAGTTTGTTGGATCCGTTAGTTTGTTGTAGGTATATTTCATTTTGTTTATTATTAGTTCAATTTTTAATATATTGACAATATTATCATTGTGTATTTTTGAAATTGGTATAGTTCAAACACCAAATAACTTGAACTTCATATATAGCAAAAATAAATATAATAAGTCCACATCTGAATGCGAGGGTGGACCATGTGGTAACTACATTTGACTGCAGTATCAGTATCACATTTGCAGAGTAGGACATTTTGAACGGCACTTTAACTAGTAGGAACTGGTCAGAACACAGTATCAACTTCACTAATAACATTAGAATAGAGAGTAGGGCCAATATGTTAAGCATTCCAGCAAACGGCCACTTGGTGCCCGAGTGATGCAAGGGTTCATTGCGGACAATACGTCGCATGGACAACTCGCCGCTAGGACAACTGACCGCATGATTTATGATTTACAGGCATATCAATATTTTATACATAAAAGTTAATTAGAACATGAATTATTTTATTCAGTTTAACTTTTTATCTTGATTTTTTTTTGTAAATTGCGTGAGTATTAAAATACCTATTTTTTTCCTTATCAATTAATTATTTATACTGGGTGAGCTAGAAATTAGTGGCTTTTATCATTAATAGACTGAGAATCAATGGAGTGAATAAAAACTTCCATCAAATTTAAACTTGTGTTGAAGTACATACTGAAAATAAATAATGCTATCAATTTGAGAATTAGGCATATTAATAACTTCACTTCATTTATTTTAACATAACACGTATTAATACCATTACATAGTAAAAAAAAACGGCGAAGTTTACATTTGTCAATATCAAAACCACCTGAGTTATCCGTGCGGTGAATTGACCGCGATGAATTATCCATCGGCAAGAGGTCCGGTCACCGATGTAAGATAGTAAAATGATCGGCAAATTGAAACTTACCATCTACGACTCCAAAACAATCATAGTTGTTATCATTAAATAGTGGAATTGGAGACATACTCTCTCATTGCAGTATTATTGAAAAGTTAATACAAGGATGCTAACCAATGTTCAAAACTGAAACTCGTTCACAATTGTAATCGGAAGTAATGTGACCGTTTTTTTTACTCTTTAGCTAACACAAACAGGACTATCTTGTAAACACCTAATTAATCAATTTAATTGTTTTCAGAGGCCATGAAAGAGCGCATTCTCTCCTTTGTCTTCAGTGGCCATATACAAGATATCAGACCACGAACAACTAACTCTCTGAAATATTATCATTGACCTAACTGTTGGAATTGATAGATACGTTGTTGGAATATATTTCCATGTCTTCATAAGAAGTAACAAATACATAATGATAGTCCTTAGAGAGACAAGAATGAAAGAATTAAGTTGTGAAAAGGCAAACATTTCATAAGTGTATTTGGATGTTTCACATTACCTTCTCGTACTTTTTGAACTTCTAATGAACAAAGCTTACATCTAACCCAATATACCATTAATTTTAATAGCCTCTATTCAGTTTCAAAGAGCTAAATATTCATTCTCCTCCACATCATCTTCATAAAATACCCTCAATTTATTAGCATTAGGATAAAAATATATCATCCCAATAGCGAAATGTTTGCAATTTATGGAATAGCTCCTGGAGAGTTAGGCTAATTATTGTCTGAGTTGTTTTAGTCAGTTAGAGACTGAATTTTTTTTTACTAATTTCATACTTATTTTCGAATCATTGACACTTTATTTATAATATAGCAGAGATAGGAATTATCTCGACATTTACTCCAGGATACTTCTAAGAAGCAATACAACAGAATGCGCTGAAACTTTCTGTAAGTTAGAGTTAGAGAATAACTTCAAATCCTCGAAGTTCAAATCGTCATAGAATAATTCCCAGTCAAGAAAATAAGATTCGCTGTTAGGCAAAGAGAGAATTTTCTGAGACAGAAATATTTAATTGCTGTCACACGTCAGAGTTGAAGAACAGAGAAAGGTTATGTTTTCATGTGAGTAATTATAATTAGCATTTTTAACAAGTGTGTTGTACTGTGTGTATGTCAGAGTAAATTTAATGACGAATTTAATTATAATCACCGATACTCGACTTTTGATCGGTGATTACATTTGGTGATGAAAAGTTCATCTATTTGATACAATAACTAATTCAACGAAAATTCAATGATAATATATCATAAATTAAAATCAGCAATAGTCTATTCAGTCTAATTATAACTATAATAATTTAGTGAAGAATTCGATCAAAAATCTACCCCATTCAACGATTATGACAGCCTCCCTTCATATTTATGTGTTAACTAATTTTATAATTGTTAATCAATTACACACATACACAGGAAATAAAAGTCACTATGAAGTTATTATTGTTTATTAGCACAAATATAAAACACTCAGTTCAGTAAATATATAAGTTGTTAAGAGAATAATCGAAAAGTAGGCAGAGCACCGGTGGTGGGACGCTATCCTGGAGAAATCTTGTTATTAACTCTCTGTTGGCCTATTTCAAATTATAAAAATAACGACAAATAGCAAGGCCTATACATATTCAATATACTAAAACATGGATAAACAATATTTAAATTCCTAGATGAAATTTAACGGATTTTATGAGAGATTGGTACCTTGAAAAATATATAAGTATTTCAGATTTCCAGTTTGTGTCTCTCAATCAATACTCACCTTTCAGTGACAGTTTGCACACTATAGATGTATGTGTGAAATCCTTCATAATTTTTCTGATTACTTTGACTCGTTCATTATTTCTGATGATAGAACACTACATGAACATACAACATATCGTCAATATAAGTACAGCTTTATATATAAAAAACTTTAATTAAGCAATAAATAAACAATAACAAGTACATTTTAAAAGTGTGTGTAATAACAAAGAGTGTTTAACCGTATCCTGTTGATGTGCCATTGATGGTCCATACTCTAACTATGAATTTCAATCTAGAACATTAATAACGCCACAGAATAATATAAAGAATATAATATAAATAATAAAAGCATAGAAACCAAACCATTATTTCATTTCGATTTTCTAAATTTAAGCAAGAAACTATTACTAACTTATAAATTGTTAAATGCATATCTTATAGATATATAATTGTTAAATCACAATATATATGAGAAAACATTTATGTTTAGAACAACTCTAAATATGGAAAGCATATAATAATATTTAAATATTTAAATCATCAATCTAATTCCTTTAATTTCTAACCATTTGTCGGAATAGTTTCAACTCTAACCAGATTATCCGATTAAAAGTAGGAAGGTTTTTTTTCCTTGAAATTCCTTAATATAAATCCGAACACCAATAGAAAATATTAGCTTCAAATTAGAATACGAATCAGTTGTTTTTAATGGGAAAATATTGTCTTTTTAAAAAAAAAAAAAAAAAAAAAAAAAAAGTTGCTTAATTAATTCTATGTCTTATACGTCAAAGATGACTGCTGTCCTTATTTGTTGAGTTAGCTCTCAGTTTGTGACAGCGATGGTGCTGGCAGGACTCTCAAAGTGGACCAGCCCAACAAACTGTTAGAAAGATGTGCAAGAATTAGAGAAGAGGAAAATATTAAATTAGCGACTAAGATGAACGAAGCTGAGGCAATGTTTCTGATTGAGTTGATTGTTTCATTGAGTTGTTGGGGAGAATTGAAGGTATTTTCAGTGAAAACTCCAAGTGAAAGTGTTCATCAGTGATAGAAAGTGCTCATGATAACATAAAGAAATGGGCAACTAGAGAAGTGTACAAAATAGTTTCAATGTTTAATGTTATTAACGAATCCATTACTCACCGACTAATTCATTAAGTAAAACAGTCAAGGAAATACTTACATAATATGGATTTAAATTCTTCTCTGTTACTCTGAATTGCAGCACAACTCTGCGACTGAATTCAAAGGTATGCCAGACCCTACCTAACTGCTCATGTCTCTCGCCACCAATTCGTTGCCAGGACTCTCCGTCAGGGGAACTCTCGATCGTGTAACTGGTACCATATGAATCTGATCTGATCCTGAAGGGAGATAGAGCGTGAGTCAGGTCCACGCACTCATTCAGTAGTATCTACACCAAAATTTGATCAGTTCAAAATAATAAAACAACATTGCTGTTACTTAGAAATTATTGTGCAGAAACAATGCATAAATTGTGTTTAATCAGCCTTTTAATGAAATATAACTAATTTTTTGTTACTCTAAGTATGTTCCTCCCTCTGCTAGAAGCTATTTCAGGTGAGTATTTCTACGGAATTATGAATTAATACTAATAGAGTTATGCAAGTTTCAATCTTTTGTTAATAACAACATACACATAAATTTATTTAAATATACATATGTATTAAATCTAAAAATATAATTTATTTCTTTTCTCAATCTTTGATAATATTTCATTACGAAAAATAACAAAAAATTAAGGTGAATGGAATAATTTGAAAATAATTAAAATTCCAAAATTCCCTTTGAATGTTTTTGCCTTATCTTGGTGTATTATAGATATCCAGTATGTAATACTATATAACTTGGGGGTAAATGAGTGTTGGAATCTATATTATATTCACAAGCAGTTACCACCAAATAATGAGCAAGCAAGTTACTTTAATTGAACCAAATTTGGTTAATAGTATATTATTTTACTATGATTATTTCTCTTTCTCTAATGACTTTTTTGGATGAGTATTAATTTTGCTATCCGAATTACTTCTTAGTTATATATGAATATAGTGTGACAGGTAAATTCTTCCGCAGAAAGTTCTACCGGAATTAAATCAATCAATGATTTACTTAGAATCAAATATAGTATTATATATATATCTACATTTTTTTATTAGTCAATATAAGGATATAGATAATGAATATTAGATTATTCTACAGCTCAACAAAAAAAACAGAAGTGAGTATTCAAATATTCCCCAAGGTAAGTATAAATGAAAACTGATTTGTTAGAAGAATATGTTAGAAATAAGAATGAGATTAGATCGAATTTAAATAGTGATTTATTGAATATAGTATCACAGCATTTAAATTACTTGCACCAAAACTACACTTAAGCACAATTTGAATTCTTCTATCAATTTTCTACTTTTCTCCATTGAGTCAGACTTTACTCACCGTACAGAAGATAGCCAGTAAGGCTGTCCCAGTTTGACGATGAGCGGGAAACCCTCTTTCACGCCAGCACCTGAGTCCTCCTTCCCATCGATACAACCCATTGGTTCAAAAAGTTCACCTTTGCCATGGTAACCACTAAGTCCAGTAACAGTAGCTCCTCTGGACTCTAAGACCACATTGGTGTAGGCAACTTAGAGAAAAGAAAAAGAATTAGTGGGGGAAGTAATAGGAGAACAACCAAGAGTTTGCCCACCATATCCTTGCAACGAATACGGTACTTTTTTTAAACATAATAACCTATGAACAAATTGCAAAAGAGTTCTTAAGAACAAATTCATGACTATAATCAAGAAGTCATTTGTAGAATTGTAGAATGATCGAAGATATCCTGGTTTTCCTTTTATGAAAATTCACTAAAGTTATCCAATTTAGGATAGTTAATAAATTGTTGGACAGTTTCACCTATTTGTTAATATTAAAAATATGTGCATTTTAATTCGTTTTTTAAATTTGTATTCATGATACCTGATTTCATAATAATGGTATCTGATTTCACATTAATGAAAGTGCTAAATAATAAACAAATGAAATGCTATATTGGATAATACTGAAAATGCTAAATAACTTACTTATGAAAATGGTAAACACCACACTAATGGAAATGCTAAATATCATTCTAATGATTTTCTAAATATTCTGAGTATCATACTCGAAACATTATAACCTTTGGCTGAATTACAGAAGAGTTCTTATGAATTAACTTACGACAATTATTGAGAAGTCATTTACAAAAGAGTTGAAGAATTATCGAAAAAAATCATTAATATTTTTTCAAGAAAATTTACAAGTGTTATTCAATTTAAAGTAATTTACGAATTTTGTGCAATTTCTAAAAAAACTGAAAATGCTAAATAGCATTTTAATGAAAATGCTAAATTATAAATAGCATACTAATGAGAAAGCTAAGTTTTAAATAACATACTAATAAAAATGCTAAATTAAAAAAAGAATAGGGGAGGATGGTCTTCAATGGGACAAAAAACACAGAAAGATGGATATTTCATTTACTATGGGCAAAGTATGAAAAATAAAAAATCCATGTGCAATATATATATTCCTTTATAAAATGAACCTAACTCGAATACTATCACATATTCTGTTGACTAGAAAAAAATTAAATAAAAAACAAAAAAAATTGTCCCATTGTTTAACAGCACTGGTGAACAATGGGACATACTCTGGTGAACTATGGGACAGTTTATCAAACTTGTATATTGTTGAGGTTATGGTCAAATTTCCAGTTTGAATTATCTCTTTATGTTGTCCCACACTCAGTTGGTTCATATAATATTAGTTCAATGTCCTCTAGCCTCACCGAAGCCATGTCAGGAACATTTGGAAAACTAAGCTCGTTGCACTGGAATCTTCGCCTAACATCAATATTTCGTATTTATCTTTTTCATGCTTTTGGCCAACAGAATACGTTTTAGAAGTCGCATCGAATTCTACAAGTGAATAAATCTTCATTCCAACGTTTTCGGTAGAGATTTAAGTTCTTCAGATGAATGGATCGGTTAGATTAAGAGTTCTATACCAGACCAAGAACAATAGTTCACAGGCCATCTATGGCGGATACTTTATGAAGTGATTTCGAAGGCATTATCCATAGTGGCACCAGCAAAAAGCTCTTCTTTCTCTGGTGTATCCGTTGCAATCATGCTACGTCTTTTTCTTTTATTTGTTAAATTTGTTTTCTATGAAGTGCTTTGTGATGACCTCAGATTGCTAAAGCCCTTGAATATGGTCAAAAATACCGCTTCAGGTGGAAGTTCTGTTTCTACAAGAGGCCCTGAAGCTACAGTTAACGTTATTGTATCAAAAATAGATATTTATTGATTCATATGAGTAACTAGACAGTTTGGTTGACAACAGGGCACTGTCCCATTGTTAACCAAATTTTCTGTCCCAATGATCACCATGACGCCATTTTGAAAACATATGAGTATAGTGCCTCAACTACAAAAGTATAAAGGCAATCCTTTCATATGATCATATTTTACACATTACTTAATATTATGTAAAAATGCCGTAAACATTATATGTTAAACAGAGTACGAAAAATTTAGTTTTCCCACCTCTAAAACATGTTTTCGCTTTAAAACAGAGCTGACTGCACCCCAACCGCTGAATGCAATGCGAGTGAATGCACTGAAGTGTGCCTAATTCACCACTAAGATTTTGTTAAAAATTACCCTCAAATAAAAAAGTTATTCAGCATGTCCCATTGTTCCCAGTGTCCCATTGATGACCATCCTCCCCTACTTATTAGTATATGCTGTATAAAACGCTACAACTAATGAAAGTAAAATAATATAGATATCTTATTAATCATTTCAGTTATAGTACTTCAATTAATCTAAAGTTCAATCGTAGTTCCAATGGAATAAAGTCAAAACAGTTTTTACGTAACATCATCCACTGAGATATCAAACAGTAGTATGACGTAATGACTCAGCTATTTCTTGTCATATTGCTCTATACACAATTACATTCATAAAGTTTAAATAGTTTCACAGGCAAAATTTCAACACAATATTCTCAGAAGTTTTCTCCTTTTACTTTCATGTGTAGATTTCGAGTAGAGTTCAAATATTGTTTTTTTTATAGTATAATTGTATAAGCAGTTTTCTTTATTTTCTAAATTAAAATAAAAGTTTTAAAATATAATATTCTCACTAATTTCTGCTTGGATGAAAAGTAATTTTTTTTTAGATTTTCCATTTTAATTCAAATTTACAATGCTAATAATACAGTGGAAAAAGTACATGTAATGCAGTAACAAAAGAAATCTATTGAGCTTTGTAAACAATTAAATAAAATAAATAAAAAGACACTGAAAGAGAATAACATTTCAAAGTACACCAAACCCTCACCTGTTATTCCTTGCACCAGTGAACATTCCTCTTCTGTGAACATAGCTTCGAAAGAAGTAATATTTAGGATGGTGCAATTAGTGCCAGTCATCCTAATGAACCTCACTGCCCTGGGATCGAACCTCAGGAATTGGTTAGACCTGCAAGAGGAACTGCACTTTAGTAAGGAGAGAAGACAGAGTGTGAAGGTGTTAGTCAGTTAATAAATTGTTATCAAGTATTGCCTCTTAACTTCATTGAGTACAAGTCTGGTAAAACAGCTATACAAGTGCTTTGTAATATTTGATATTTAAATGTATGAAAGAGTTGCTTGTAACTGACCTGCACCAATAATTGGAGTAATCAACCACTCTCAACCATCCCTCCCCATCGACTGATACTTCAACAGTATATTTGTAACTTCTAAAATAGATGAAAGTAGTGAAGTAATATTCTCAGATCAGTGTAAATTTTACTAGAAATAATGAACATTCTTCTGAGCAAAAATACAATCAATTCAGTTACCATCAATTCTAATATATTCGTGCAATTATTCACCACTTTGAAGATTGCAAGTCCTAAATTCCCTCACCTTCCCTCATTTGAATCCAATATAAGTTTCAAAGTATTCAACCGGTACGTTTGGTCTAACTTGACAACAATGCAGTCTGGTTTGCCTCCAACTCTGTGAGAAGTACATCCACTGGAGCCAGAGATCAAATCTCCCCCTGTGACACTGCCACTCAAAACTTCAGCTCCCAGATTAATCTGAGCAACGTTCATGTCTGGAACTGGATCTTGAATCAGAGAGAAATTGACGAGTAATTTGGTTAGAAGCATGTTTTGATTGTTTTTGTTGATTAGTCATTTCCACTTCTAATAAATCATTAAAATTAGTAAAAAATCAAGAGTGTAAATTTAAATATGACAGCATGTATTGAAATTCTTTGAATCTACTCAAAAGGGAAATAAATTACATGGCATGTTTTGTTGTTGTCGAAAGTTAGTTGAAGCCGCATCTTCATTCGTAATACTCCGAATAGGTTCCATGATATCAATGGAGGGAAGCTTTTTAGATGTTGAAACAATATCAAACAAATCCTTAAAAGAAAAAGGTTAGTTGCATCATAATTAAAGTGAGATAAACTCTAAATCGTGATAATAAAGAAATTCTATTTTTATTTTATCATTCCAAACAAATCAAATTTCACCTTCTGTGAAATTGTCGCCAGTCTGATATTATCGACAATCCTCTTCACAGTTTTTTCGTTTGGTTTGTTCGCACCAGCCCATCTCTCCGCTGCACGAAAAATGTCTATTTCAGCAGCTGCAAAACTCTCCGAATCCAAAAGAGACAACAGAGAAATCTGTGTTAAAAGTCACAGTTAATTTAAATGGTACTGTAATATTATGTACAGTTGCACAACATATTCAACATTATTCGCAGAATGAGATGAAATTTGATGGAAGTTTTAGAATTGAAGCACTAGGTCATCAAAATATAGTTTGGAGTTAGAAATCGTTTTAGAAGAATGTAAATCACTTTTTCAATAAATAACCTTAATTATTTTCACAGAGGGAAGAAAATAAATGTTCATTTTAGCAAATAACAGACATAATATACTCACACGAGTTAATTTAGAGAAATTAGCACTCTTGGCAATCTCTTCACCATTTTCCTTCAAGAAATTAACGCAAGAGTTTTTCAGTTGAACATTCGTGTAACGCATTTTCATGTTGTAGAAATCAAAAAAGTTCTTCACAGTGATTGATTTCACCAGGTTGTTGATGAGAATTTCCTCAAGATCCATCAGTCTGAATTTGTGAGACAACTCCAGAGCTAGCAAGTGAGCCTCCACCTGATGTTGAGGTAATGGAACTATATATCTTTATGAAAATTACCACTCATTTTTAAAATAAAATCATGTATGAGTTCTATTTATTGTTCGTAGAATCCTTGTTACGAACTACAGCTCAAGTTCTTCGGTAAAAAGTATATTAGGTCGCACTTATTTGCTATTGTTTTCTCTTGTGTTTTATTATGAGGAAATATAGAGAAGTTAAAGGAGACTGTTACTATCGTTCATAAAATGGATTCAGTTAGAAAAGTTTAAAAGAGGATCCTTATTGGCAATACATTCTTACATGCGTTAGATAGAGTAGTCCTATGAAAATGGTTCTTGTTAATTCGTGGCAATGCTTATTTTTAACGAAAATTCTATGATGCTTCATGAAATCCGGAAAGTTGTTTTCTTATTCAACCACTAACATGAAAGCAACACAGTTCCAAATCAGCTTATCATCGAAATATTCCTATGTTATTCGTGCGGGAATAAAAATGAGGTTCATTAATATCTGTATAGCTGATGATTTACTCAATATTGAAGAGTTTTAATGCGATATTTGAATATCTAATACATTCATTGCTGTAAAGTTTATTGAAATTAGTTTTGAAATAAAAAAGTAATGAGTTATTTAAGACGTTTTCTGTTGTCCTTTTAAAATGATGTGTAGATTTTTCTACTTCGAAGGGACGAGCTGAAAGACCCATGGGCAAGAACTGAAACACTAAAGTGAAAACGACCACTGAAAACGTCTCGAATAACTCGTGGTTGGCGGTAGATTTTAAACCCAAAAAATGAAATGAGATACTTTACTTCAACTCCTATCGTCACGCCATATCTTTCGTCTCTGTTGAACGTAAAAGCTCACCAAACTAGAAGATACTAAAATATGCACTCTTAAGCGAAATATACTCACATTTTCATGAAAATTATATTCTCCTCGGTAAAAATAATCCAACACAGCCTTCACTACTTCCACTGTGGTATTTTTGAGCTCAAAAACATTGTCAGTAAGTGGGACAGTGACATCATTGATCTCAACTAGAGATTGATGATTGGATAGGGAATCATCATCAAGTTCTACTATATCTTGTGAACCAGACGCAGAACCTCTCTGATCTGCAGTTTGTCGAGAGCCCTTTCTTAGACTGAATAAGTGTCTGAAAAATTAAGAGAAATTAATAATAGTATACTATAAACAATGGCAGTAAATATTTGTAGATATACCATCACCAAATCTGGAGAGCCAAGCAGAATGAAGAGAAATGAGTAGGATGAATTGTTTAGCTCGGTCGAGAAAAGTTGTAAATGCCTCAGTAAAATGGTAATAGAGGAATAGTAAAGTAGATATGGAGAAGCGGGGAGAACATACTTGAAAAGAAGAAAACAGGAGACAAAAGAAAATTGTTGTAGTGAAGAAAAGCATGTTAAGCTCTTTGGAAATGAAAGAACTAGTAAGCTAAATGAGTAGAGGAGAAGAAGGATGACCTAAGTAAGATGAAAGAAGATCAGGAAAGGAGAAAAGATCGTTTTGAAATAAAAAGTTTTTTCTCAAATGTGGTTTAATTTCCATTTTTAGAAAATATAGTACAGGTGAAAATATCTGGCAGAGGATAATGGAGTAGACCAATATGTGAAGATTTTATCCGTGTGGATATATATTTTGGTGATTGAAAAGGTAGGAAGATTTGCCCAAAAGACCAACATTGGTCTAGTATGGGCTTGATTTCATTTAAGAGAAATATTTGTAAATTTATTCCATGCATTATACTCTGTGTAATTTTCTTTTGATTTCAATAAAGTTTTCATTTCATTTTCATTTCATATGAATGAGAATAGCTGGTGAATAATCTAGCCTAAAATAGATAATTCAAAATAAAATTATGTAAGTGAAAACTCTCTCCATATATCTGTTATTTCTTTTTTTTTAAAAGATGACTAACTACTAATGAACAACTCTTTTAAAAAACCTAGTAACAAAATCTCTTAATATTCTACATCGAAAAACACTACTCTCTAACATTATATAATATTTCCTTTACCTAAACATCAGTTGAGACTCACCTGAAGTATTCACTCTGAACAGCAAGAATGCACTTATGCACAGGTACATCTACCCCTTCAACCAACAGAATAGCGTCAGTAAAACCACCTTCGAGGAGTCTGTCAATACGGCGGCTAAATTTGTCATGGAATGTTATGACAACCATTTTCCTTCAAAAATAATCTAGTGGGAGAAGGTTCATTGACAAGAAAGAAAAATAAGAATTTTGTTTCCAAGTAATATATGTTGCAATACTAATGTTTTCTAATATTGATAAACTGTTACCATATACGCTGTTAGCAAAGACTAAGTGATAAAATGTGTTGGGGGCACATCCTCACACGTTATACAGAAATATGATGTTATATCAGAAATAAACTGCAAATGACACAGATCGGATGCCACAAGTATTCAGGTAAATCGTTTAGCGAAGTTTTATAAATTATTATTATTAGTTCAATTTTCAATAAATTGACCATATTTTCACTGTATATATTTAATATTGGTATAGTTCAAACACCAAGTAAGTTTAAATTTCATATATATAGAAAGATAAATATAATAAATCCAAACTCGAATACGGGGGTGGACCGTGTGGTAACTATATTTGACTGCAGAATCAGTGTCATATTTGGAGAGAGGGGCCATCTAGAACAACACCATAACTAGTAAGAACTGGTCAAAACACAGTATCAACTTCACTATTAACATCCCATTCTATGGTGCTTACATGAAAGGTATAGACCAGTGGTTCATAAAGTATTTTTCTCGCACACCCCTTGCTTTTCTCACGCACCCCCTGAGCATTGTTTTGCATTTAAATAGATTGAAAAGATACATTTGGAACATATTTGGGAACTATGATTTGAGAATTAAATATGCAAATTGAACAAATAAGGAAAAGGATAGTATTATTTACATAAGGTGAAATTATTTTGTTTAGGTGAGGAAAATTAAAATCCATTAGAAATTAAAGAAAACCATATAATTTGTGATGATAATTCAGTATATTGCATTGTAGTTATATAAAAAATCGATATAGAAAGGTACAGTTTTTTGTTTACTCTTTGTTTCAGTGTTAGAATATAGGACAGAAGGAATAAAAGTTACAGGCGCACAAAACGAGAAATCCCACATTCAAAGATGTGAAAAAAATTATCGAAAGCCAAAATGATAATTCGGTGTTTATATGTATCACAAAATTTGTATACTTTCATAACTACCTCATATCGCAACATTTTGAGGAGAATATACTTCATGTATATTCTGCATGATATAAATAGCAAGAACCGAACTTATAAACAAAAGCCATCTCTTGCACCCCCTACAAACAATCCATGCCCCAAAGGGGTGCCGCAAACCCCCGTTTAAGAACCACTGCTATAGACGCATAGATAGTCGGAGGCGAACTAAAGATCTTTAGCACACTCTGTGTAAAGAGAGTAGAAAAAGCCGTTGCAAAATATCCACGTTTTATCTTATCTGCACCGGAGGTGACATCCTGTAGTTGGTTAACTGCCACTAGCGAAATATTTCACAGTTATTTTCTCGTATGCGAGGAGAAAAATTTCATTTTTCTTATCTTATCTCTGACCAATCACAGCTCACTTCCGGTTAGGCTCTTCCCCCTTCCGGTTAAGCTTCTCTTCTTTTTTCGGATTTTTTTTCTATCATAGGGTCTGCCCCTTATTTCCAGGATTTTCTTCTTGATGGTGAGATTAGCTAACCCCACCAAAATCCTGTCCCTCTTTAAACATGTACATGATGTTCTTTCAGGAATATTTTGCTTATTACTATTTGTTCAATTTTCAATGAATTGATCATATTTTCACTGTATATTATTGATATTGGTGTGGTTCAAACACAATGTAACTTTCAATTCTGTATATAGCGAAATATATATAATAAATTGAAGCCCGAATGCAGGTTTGGACCGTGAAGTAGCTATATTTCACTTCAGTATCAGCATCATATTTGCAGAGTGGGGCCATTTGAGTAGAGAGTAGGGTCAATATTTTAGGACTTTAGCAAACGGCTACTTGGTGCACGTGTGATGTAAGGGTTCATCGCGGACAATATGCCGCACGGACAACTCGCCGCTATATAAACTTATATAAAAGTTTATTAGAACTAGTACAGTACCTTCTTTTGAATTTAAATTATGTTCGAATGCAAGAATGTATTATGGATAAACATATTCTGATTAAACAAAAAAAAAATGTCTCTCACAAGCCAAAATATAATTTTTTAGATAATTAGATTCAAAATTATTGTAGCGCGTAGTCATGATACCTCTGCAAATGATTTGTTTCTCCTTATAATATGTAGTTCTTAAAAAGAGTGTGACACACGGACAGACGCAGCTCTCTTTATAGTATAGATATAGGAATGATTACCTTCGCAGAATGCGGGAAGGTCATAGTTTCATCGGAATTTATTTATTTATTTATTTATCATCTTGTTTTATTTACTTTTACTTTTAAACTTGAATTTTTTGTATATTACATGAGAATTGAAATAGCTATTTTTTATCAATTAATTATGAACTAGAAAATAGAGGCTTTTATCATGCTATCAATTTAAGCTTCAAGCATATAAATGTCTTCGATTTATTTATGATAAGTAACACATATTAATACCATCATGCAGTAAAAAAAGGCAAAGTATACCGTTTGTCACTACCAAAACCACTTTAGTTTTCCGGTCACCGATGAAAGATAGTAACCAAAATATGCAATTTTTGTGTATTTTTTAGAATACCTAGTGTAATATTACAATTTTTTTCTTCAGTAATAAATATTTCCCTTGCAGTTTCAGAGATATAATTAGAGAGACAGAGTATTGATAAACAAATAAACTGAACTGTATTTTATTTAGTTTGGACATTAACCAACTCACATTTATTATTGGACAATAAATAAAAATGCAATAAAACAATATCATGAACTAATGAACATAAAAATTATTGCTAATATTAATAAAGTTGCATAAAAAAAAACTTGAATCAAATAAATACAGTAGAACTCCTCGAATCAGAAGAAGGCATAATTTGCACTTCCTTGAATTTGAACTTCCACAAATCTGGACTAATTTATTTGCTTTGATATGGATGACAACATCCTAGTTTAAGATGTTTATCATGTTTGCTTATTCATCATTTTTCTTTCTTCTCTTAAGAGAACTTATTCCGAAAGGTGAATAAGTTGTAGATAACTCTGCTCTAGCATAATAATGGAAGGAGAACTCTGTACTACATATGTATGGAACAAGAGAGACAAAATTCTGATTTTTTTTTATCCAAAAGAGTTATACTTAAAAAAATGAATGCTTGCTTGAAAGACAAAAGTTCTCGGATTCGTGGAGTTCTACTGCATAATAAAATTAATAATAATAAAACAAATAAAAACTCTACTATGAATGATGTGTCATAATTATATGGTTCATACTCTAACTTTGATTTTCAGTTTATAAAATTAATAGCACTAAAGATTAATATAAGAAATAAATATGAAATTTGAGATGCAAATAAATCAAATATTTATCCTATTTTAATTTAAGGAATAAAAAGATGCTATCTTAACAAATGATTAAATATAATTTCTATAAATATATAAATATTTATTTCCTCCCTATATATGAAAAATAACATTATTAACTGCATTCAAAATATTAAAGATGTATCATAATAAAGTCAGCACAGTAATTTCATATCATAACTCGGAATAGTTTTAATTTTTACCAGATTATCCAATTAAAGATAGGCAGTTTATTTTTTCCTCTAAATTCCTATATAGAAATCAGAACACCAATTGAAAATAGTAACATGAAATTAGCATACTTTTCAATTGCTCCAAAGAAATGGTTTGATATAATAGTTAATTCAATAATAAGACGCATTTCATTAACCCTAGTAACCTAGCCCTTAAAAGTTTGCTCACTAATCTAGGGACTAGTCCAGGCCCGCCAGTCCTCACAAAAACTGTTATAAAATCTCAACGGATTGACTTTTCAATATTTAATCCTTCATTTTATATTTACACATGCATTGGTATACGCAAAAGAATAGTTACTCATTTAAAATAAAATCAACAAGTAATGATGAAAAATAAATATTTCTTCGATTTTCTAACTATTTGCTTAAAAGCCATTTTCATCACCCATCAATATAATCTTTATAACATCTCAAAAATGAATGAAACTTGATGAGAATTAAACTGTTGATGGGGAAGGATTCAACAATAAAAAATATGCCAGAAAGAAATATGTACCTATAATATTTTATGAAATATACTGACTTAAAGTTGTATTTCGGGTTTTCTGAGACACCCTGTATATTTGAATAAATGCTCATAATATGAGTATCTTGCCTTATATCACATTCTTTTTTGTATAATCATATGTAACTATGTTTAAAAGTAGAATTCAGGAAAAGAAAGCTTCCAAATCGGTTTGAAAATAAAATTATTAATGTTTTTTCATGAGGACTGGCGCGCATGGACCCTATAGGTTACTAGGGTTAAATTAAGAGCTAAGAAATAAAATATTTCCCGTCATAAGTGTTTTCATTGGTTGAAAGAACTGCTAGGTTGTTATAGTGATGTTGCTGGCAGGACTCTCAAAGTGGTACAACCCAACACACTGTCAGAAAAATAAACAATTAGAATATAACAAGATATTCATATTAGCAAATAAGCAGGACGAAGCTGAGACAAATGTTTCAGGCTTATTCTATCATCTCATTGAGATGTTGGAGATAATTAGCAATGATTTGGGTAAAAAAACGTTGAAAGTGTTCATCAGAGGTAGGTAGTGCTCATGACTGCATAAGTATCAGTGCATAAGAAGATGTCCGATTAGAGAAGTGCACAAAATAGCTTCTATATTCATTCTTTGAACCTCTCCTTTTATCGCCGACTAATTCATGAAGAATAGCAGTCGAAGGACTACTTACCTTATTTGGAATTAATTTTTTCACTGTGATTCTGAAGTAAAGAACAACTCTGCGACTGAACTCAAATGTACGCCAGACTATTTCATCCTCCTCTTTGCCCTGTGTATCATCTCCAATTCGTTGCCAAGACTTTCCGTCAGGGGAACTTTCGATGATGTAAGTGGTGCCCCATGCATCCGTTCTCACCCTGATTGGAGATAAAATGAAGTAGGGGTAATTTCGTCATCAGTAAAGCAGTGAAAAGTAATAAAACAACATTATTGTTGCGTGGTAATAACCGTGCAGATACTGTAGAGATATAGAGTTTATTGAACATTTAAAGGAATTAAACTATTTTTTTACTTTAAGGGCACCGTTCCCAGATTTTGAAAAAGTTTTTTATTATTGAAGCTACGGTTGTGAAATTTTGTACACAGATATGAAATGAATTCTAAGATGTTTTTGTGTCACGACATTTTTTCGATTCGACCCATAGAAAACGAATTATTCGAATTTCGAACAAATTTCGAACAGTGTGTAAATTAATAAATGGATACTAGAATTTTGTAGCTATGACATTAGGGTTTTTTTGACTTTTCGGATTGGTTCTCATATTATTGAAATTTTTAGTGAAACAAAAAAAAATTGAAAAAATATAAATTTCAAAATTCAATATTCTGAAAAATGATTCGAAAATTAAATAAAACTCTTCCAAGGTTTGTAGAGAATTCCAGGGAGAATCGAATGCAAAAAACTGCAAAGCAGTAGCTTCTACCAAAAAAAAAAAAATAAAAAAAGCCTTAAGCTTTTGAATTACATGATTTGTAGATATCTGAAGTAACGAATAATCTCCCATTCAAAATTTGATAATCTGGCACGCAGCATACTACTGTCGCGAAGGTCTGCGGGTAACTGAGGAATATTTCTTCGCAAACCTTAGTGGGCGTGTTATTAGTGGTAGGTTAGGTACCAGATATAGCGAGATAATTAATTATTACGAATTATAATTGGCTGAGAGATGGTTTCTAGAGTACATATTGACTCCCTACCCCCGGCCCTCTTTTCCCTTTCTCCCTCTCCCCAGGAGGGGTTAGAGTTACGATACCTCTTGTATTTTGCACACACTATAAGAAGTTTATAAAGCAACTATTTACACAATAAAAAATAAATGAATAAATTTTGAGATTTCTTCGGGGACGGTCCCCTTAAGTATGTATCGACGACTAAAGTGATTTTTCTGAATATAGCTAAAAGAAGTGAATGATATTATTTAAACTACTTCTATTCTTTCTCTATTATAAATTAGTAAAAAAATAATAGGAATAAAGTTTCACTAAGATTTTCATTTTAATATAATATAATTTCATTGTCTCTAATTTAATTGTGTAGATTATAAATATAAATAAATAAATAAATAACTGGAATGGAATAATAATATTCTTGGAGGTAAGTACGAATTGACTGCAATTTATTTCTAAACACTTGTATCTCGTAAACTGTTTTTGGCAAAAGTTTGAAATTCATCGATTTCACATATATTGAGACATAGACTGACGGTTTGAAATTGATTGCTAAATTTTAGAAAAATAGCACTTCGTACACGAATTGCTGAACACTTAGTTTAATAGAAAATGACAGAAATAGGTTGTAAAATGTCTTGAAGTGTCGCAAAAAACGTGGAATTTGGCAACATCAATCACAGAGCTTCTTCAACTTCTAGTTCAAGTAATTTTCCAATGCGTTGCAGTTTTTTCCAAGTCTATAATAAATAATTATTTATTCTAGCTACTTAAATTTAATATACAATTATTTATGAACAATGAATTGCAAAAAAAATATATCACGTATAATAGCTAAATATAGAATGCTGTCATTGTGACTGCTTGGTAGTTCTAGGTATTTCAAATGCATGGTAGTTCTATACTGTTAAATTGTTTTAATAAAAAAAACTAAGTTCGAATTTTACTCTTTTATCAATTTCCTTTCCTTTAATTCACTCACCGCAAGGAAGATAGCCAATAAGGTTGTCCAAGTGTGATGCTCAGAGGAAAATAATCAAACACACCAGCAGATGATCCCTCAATCCCGTCGATGCAACCCATTGGTTTATAAGATTCACCATTGCCAAAGTTACCAAAACGTCCAGTGACAGTAGCTCCTCTAGACTGTAAGACGACATTGGTGGAGGCAACTGAGAGAACAGTAGAAGTAATTATGGGAAGTAATCGGTGAAGAAATAAGAGTTTGCCCACCATATCATTGCAATGAATATGACACTTTTCAGAAGATAATAACTTTGGGCCGAATAAGTAAGAAATTTCTTATGAAAAAACTTATGACAATAATTGAGTAATCAATAACATTTATAAACGAATTGAATAATGTTCGTAGAATCTCTGGTTATCTTTTAATGGAAATTCACCTGAATATTACACAATTTAATTTAATTTACGAATAAAAGATAGTTTCACTTTTCTGATAATACATATATATAATAAATGTATGATTAAGAAATTAATTTTTGTTATTTTAATTGGTATCCATGACTTCTGATTTCATACTGATGATATTTGATTTTCATACATCTCCATTATTTACCATTGATTAAAATGCCAAATAGATTACAAAATATAATGATAGGTGGCATACTAATGTAAATGCAAAATAGCAAATACTTATGAAAATGCTAATATATCTATGATAGTGGAATAATACAAATATCATACTAATCAATTTGCGAATTCAATTATAGTATCTCAATGTATGTAATTTTAAATCGTAGCTCCAATAAAATATAGTCACTACAACTTCTTCTTAACATAGTCTACTAAGATATCAAACAGTAGTATGACGTCATGACTGTTCCTTTTCTTCTTATATTGCTCATGTACAATTGGATTAATAAATTGTAAATTAAATGGTATCACCAGTCAACATTTCAATACAATCTTTTTTATTAAGGTTCATTAAGTTTTGTTCTTATATTTATTTATAGGAGAGTCCAAATAAAGTATTTATACAGAAAATATAATCAGGGTTGCAATATTTTCTAATTTAAAGAAAGAGTTTTGAAATAAAAGTTTCTCTCTATATATTGATTGTATTAGCTATTGGTTTCTTCTAAGATTTTCCTTTTCGATTCAAATAGAAAATGATAATGTCATACTAATAATTGAGTGAAAAGTACAAGTAATGCAGTAACAAAAGTTATTGTTACTGAGTAATTATACAACAAATAAATGAAGAAAAATACTGATATAGAATGACATTTCAAAATACGCCAAACACTAACCTGGTATTCCTTGTACCAGTGAACATGCTTCTTTTGTGAAAATAGCTTCAAAAGAGATAATTTTTAGGATTGTGCAATTTGTGCCAGTCATCCTAATGAACCTCACTGCCGTAAGATCGAATCTCAGGAATTGGTGAGACCTGCAAGAGGAACTTCACTTTAGTAAAGAGACAAGAAAGAGTGTGAAGGTGTTAGTCAGTTAATAATTTGATATCAAGTATTGCCTCTTGACTTTATTTAGTACTAGTTGGGTAAAAGAGACAGTATTAACTATTTAAAAGTAAGGAAAAGTTTCTTGTAACTGACCTGCACCAATAATTGGAGTGATCAACCACTCTCAGCCATATCTTCCCATCGACTGATACCTCAACATAATATTTGTAGCTTCTAAAATAAAAGAAATAAACTAGATAATGTCATCAGATCAGCGGAAATATTACAGGAGATGATAAACATTCTGTTGACATCAAATACAATCAATTCAGTTACTCTCAATTCTAATATATTCCAACAATTTACTGACAGATATATAATTCACTTCTAAAATTGAAAACTATAAGTCCAAAATTCTCCAACCTTTCATCACTTGAATCCAGCAAAAGTTTTAATGCATTCAACCGGTAAGGTTTTTCCATTTTGACAACAATGCAGTCTGGTTCGCCTCCTACTTTGTGAGAAGTACATCCACTGGAGCCAGAGATCAAATCTACCCCTGTGACATTGCCACTCAAAACTTCAGCTCCCAGACTAGACTGAGCTACATTCAGGTCAGCAACTGGAAGCGGTGTCAGAGAAAAATTGACAAATTATTTGGTTTGAAGCCTGATTTGATTGGTTTTGCAAAATTAGTCATTTCCACTTCTAATAAATCATCAAAATTAGTAAAAAATCAAGAGTATAAATTTAAATCTGACAGCTTGTATTGAAATTCTTTGAATCTACTCTAAAGTGAAATAAATTACCTGGCATGCTTTGTTGATGTCGAAAATTAGTTGAGGCCGCATCTTCATTCGTAATACTCCGAATAGGTTTCATGATATCAATTGAGGGAAGTTCTTTAGATATTGAAACAATATCAAACAATTCCTGAGAATGAAAGCTTGTTGCTCAATAAATAATGTTAGATTATCTCTGAATCTTGATAAAAAAAATTTATATCATCAGGTTTAAACAATTCAAGATTTACCTTCTGTGATATGATCTCCAGTCTGATTTTCTTCACAATATCTTTCGTAGTTTTTTTGTTAGGTTTATTCACCCCAGCCCATCTCTCTGCCGCACGAAAAATGTCTATTTCAGCAGCTGCAAAACTGTCCGCATCCAAAAGAGACATCAGAGAAACCTGTGTTAGAAGTCGCACATTGAGAAAAAATTGCGAGTCAGCCTGACTCATCGCTTTAGTCAAGGTTACAAAACTCTAAATACTGGAGTCTTTCTACTTGATTGACTCTACCTGAGCTGGTTTTGGGACAAAATGAAAATTTAAATTTTGAGTCAATTTGACTAGTATTTTTATCTCAGTGCAGTTACTTTCAATGGTACTGTAATATTTATGTACAGTTCAAGTATATGGTCACTAAACCTAATTCAGAGTGAAATTTATATTTGTAAATACAGATAATGTAGCCCGGTATAATCTTGCTATTCTATTATTTAGTTTAACATTATTTATGATAATTTATCCATTATTGGAGGAATTATTTGCCAAAGATCTATACATAAGAAAATTAAATTTGGTGGAGGAATCTTAAATAAAGCCCTATCTAATCGAAAAAAAGTTTAGAAAATGTTACAATAGACTGCCGGACATTCTTCAATGAATACTTATATTTGAATTCTTTAAAAAATGACAAGTTAATGCTCAATTTATCAATTAACCGATATATCAAACTCACACAAGTTAATTTAGAGAAATTATCGCTCTTGGTAATCTCTTCACCATTTTCCTTCAAGAAATTAACACAAGATTTATCCAGTTCAACATTCTTGAACCGCATTTTCATATTGTAGAAATCAAAAAAGTTCTCCACGTTGATTGAATAAACAAGGTTTTTGATCAGGGTTTCCTCAAGGTCCCTCAGTTTGAACTGGTGAGCCAACTCCAGAGCTAACAAGTGAGTCTCCACCTGATGTTGAGGTAAAGTTAGATCTAAATTGGTGTTTAGTTATAAGTCACTCAGCCAGTAGAATTAAAAAACGGTTTTGCAATATAAATTATTAGGGATGAAAGTGAAATATACACTGTGCTATTAATCTATCGTAGCCACTCTAGTAGAACATATAATTCAACTGAAATTTCCGTACAAACAATTCTCAGGTTCCGTTTATTTGCTGCCATTGTCTTTGCACTTTTACTTTGAAGGAAATCATAGAATTGAGAGAGGAACTTTTAAAAAAGAATAGAAACCTTCAAAGCTAGATGAATGCTAAATTCTTTGATGACAATGCATTTTGAATGTTTTAAATGGAATGTTCCTTTTGAAACAGGTTTTTGTTAATTTAAATTTTGTGATGATGCAGGATCTGGGTGGAATTATAATTATCCATGAACCGTGGTATGTACTTTAAACAACGGTAGCTAGTACACTGAGAACAAATAGCGAATCAACCTGACTCATCGCTTGAGTCAAGCTTGTCAAAACTCCAAATTGGGGTCTATTTTCCTGATTGACTCTACATGAGTCAAGCTGACTATGAATTACTAGTCAAATTGACTCATGTTTTTGATCAAAATGCTGGGATGAGTGAAATTGACTCCCATATTTGAGCCGGTTTTGGGAAAACTCAAAACTCAAATTTTGAGTCAAATTGACTCGTATTTTTTCTCAGTGTAGGTGTCCAAAAAAATATAATACCAACATTATGAGCTTGATATGATCTAGTGAAAAGAGCACTGATCTAGCACATTAAGATGGATCGATTACGAGTTATTCGTGGCTTGCAGAGGTTATTAATATTTAAACACTGCCATTGTAAGAACACTCAACAATGCAAATTCCCACTAAGGTTACGTATGGTCATAATTTGTATTTATTTATTGAGAAAAATTCTCGTTATACGCACGGTCAAAATTAATACTAATCCTAGTCTTTGCAAGTATAAGAAAAACACTTTCTATATTGAAATAAAGTATAAATAGCACTAGTTGCTCTCACATTGGTCTGGAATAATCTTTGACATGATTGACAATGGGTAGTAAACCCAAAAACTAAATGAGGTACTTTTTTCATTTGTATAATGCTTATATCAACTCATATGCTAACGCCATGTACTTCATCTTTGCAGAATGAATAAACTCACTAAAATTTAGACAAAAAGAAACAAAACTCTATAAACGATTTATACTCACATTTTCATTGTAATCATATTCTCCTCGGTAGAAGTAATCCAACACAGCCCTCACCACTTCCACTTTGAGATTTTTGAGCTCAAAAACATTTTGAGCTTGAGTCGAAGGGACATCAGTTATCTCTATTATCGATTGATGACTGAAGTTGGATATTTCAGAACGCTCAATAATAGCTTGTGAACCAAACGCAGCATTCCTCTGATCTGCAGTTTGCCGAGAGCTTTTCTTTGAACTGAATAAGTGACTGGAAAGGTAAAAGAAACTAATATTAGTATATTATTAACAATGGCAACTGATAATTGAATAAAAACAACTTATGGAACCAAGGGGAATGACAATAAATTAATTGTGTAAAATGTTGAACATAATTGAGAAAGTTTTATGATTGTTTTTGGTGATATGGTACAGAACAATTCATGCATAACTGGGGTCAAAATAAACCAACTAATTATTAATATCTTTATGTATATCAAACAGTAATCTATCAGGTAGTTTACTGTAAGATATCTGGTAAGCTACGACAGTGCTTCATTCATAGGAACCTTCTACGTAATATCAAGCAACACGTCTGAATAAGTTTTGACAATTAAGGCACTCTTCTCTCACTGTTAATCACAGCATAAAAGTAGTACTCGAGCACTGAATATTTGTATATTTTTCTAAATGTATCACTTGTTTTTCTTAGAATAGGAAGAGATATGATTAATTTCTTTTCTTTTACATTATAAGTAAATATCTTTACCCAATTGGAGGTAAATAATAGCCATGGTTGTGCACAAACAATGTTGTTTGTGCACATAAATAATATTAAAAATATTCGACCAAATTTTAATTTTTTTAACTCAACCTTATCATTTTATTACTTTTTCGATAATTCAAATTCTATATCAGAGAAGAATACAACTTTACATTAGTTACGGATAATTACAAAGAAAGCTATCTGCATAATAGAAAAACAAAATCTCTTAATATTCTACATTGAAATACTCTACTTTCATACAGAAAATAATATGTTCTTTACTTTAATTATCAGTTGTTACTCACCTGAAGTATTCACTCTGAACAGCAAGAATGCACTTATGCACAGGTATCTCTACCCCTTCAACCAACAGAATAGCGTCGGTAAAACCACCTTCGAGGAGACTACCAATACGGCGTCTAAAATTGTCGTAGAAAGTTAGGACACCCATTTTCTGCAAAGAATGATATAGTGAGAGCAAGTTCAGCGACATGAAAAGAAAGAAAAAAAAAAGAATTTTGCTTTGAAAAAGCTAATTTTGTTTAAAAAAGCGAATGTTGCGATACAATTTATGTCTAACATTGATAAACGTTTGCAATAGAATATATTTATAACAGAGACAGAGTGAAATAAAGAGTTGGTTAATTTCTCATTTTCGCTATTAGAGGTTCAATAAAATCTTACACTCATTTGAATAAAGATATATTAAGTAACGAATATATTACAGTATCAGTTACAACTGTTAATATAATTATATTTCTATTTCCAAATGTAGATATTTGTTTTGAATATAATTATTCAAATTAAGAATACGATTATCTTCATTATTGGATAAGAAGTAGCTAATACATAATTCATCCATATTTACTTACTTCAAACTAGAAACACCAACTTATAAAGGGGTGGAATACACCTGAAACCTGACAGCGCACTCAACGTCTCAACACCACAAAATCTTATCTACACAGTGTACATAATATTCAATGAAGCAATAACATAATTCTGATTAGATAAGATAATGCAGAGAGTGACGCAAAGTTAGATCTAGAAACTATGCAGAAAATATTAATCATTAAAACAGTCATATAGCAGGACATTGTATACCTTTGAGAATTTTGCTTCAAATAGTAGATACAAAATAGTTAAATGTTTTCAATTATTAGAAATAATAATATGATTTTTGTTTAGTTTATTATCAAACTTTATGAACGATTGAACGTTATATTACGATAGCAGCTGATAAGACTTGTATAGTCATTTAATATTTTTCTGGCTAAACTGTTTTTATAAATAGTTCCAATCAGTGGATAGTAGATCATAATAATAACTTTTCTTTGCAGAAAACAACAAACAATTGTAAATTGAAGTAGTTATTCTTTATTGTACAATGGAACAGTTCTATTCACAGAATACCTTAATTTTATGATTGTTTGTTTGTCACTTACTTTTTCTAAAATATTTCCTTTTTTTGTAATGTTTGATTGTAAGCAATGCCTTTTTTTGGCTTAGATAAATTATATTCTCGGTGGAAGTTTTCTAAAAGCTTACACTGGTCTTATAAGGACATCAAAATATATAATACGCTACATTTGTTTGTGTCTGTCTTTCTGTGTGTCTCTGTTTTGGAGGTCAACTTGTAAGGACATATCTTATATATTTTTATTGCCAATAGTAACTTTAGAAATGGTTGTTTATAACTTCTAAATTTGCAAACAATTCTCATTTTTTTTCTGGTATATTGTCGTGAGAATATTTTAAACAGCTGAGAGCTTTGGTAAAAAGAAAGTTTCGAAATGTCAATTCATTGGAAATATAGAAGATAACACAGAAAACTTATATGGAATTTTTCATGTCAAATCACGCATTACCAAAGTAAAAGCTGGTTATAATAAGTAATTATAAAAATATTCTTATAACAATTTTCCAATATATAACTAAGTATGATTTCTTTCTCTACCATTTTGTTATCAAAGGTATTTCCCTTCAGAAGCAATTTATATTTTGCAGTTTTTCTCTCTCAATATTTCGATAGATCGATAATTGCCTCATGAAGACCAAGAAAAGAGAACCACAAATAAAACTCTTTGTCACTGTCTGCTACGATGAAGAGGTGGGAATTGGTAGGGGAAAATGGAGAGATGTTTGAAAACTGGGGTGTGAAATTAATATTGATAGAGCTTAATTTAATATTACAAGAATGTGAATTTGAATCACTTAAAAGATTATATTCGTGCCATATCCTATTTGCTATCAGTGGAAATTAAGTGAATATAAGTATGAATAAGTTTTTGGTCATTGCGTAGTTCTATTTCAAAGTAAATCAAAATTGGATAGAAAACTGAATATTTTATCACTTGCTTTGTCTCAAATCCATTTTGTTGAAAACAAATAAATGATGACAAACAACCAACTAATAATTTTATTAATCAAAATGTAATTATCAGGATTTGAGAAAAATGGAAACGAGAATAAAATTAACGGTTTTTATCCATTCATATTTGATTTACTTTCATAGCTTTTAAGTAACCAAATCTACAGTTTTCACTTTCTATATTTTATTTTCCCTGATAAAAAAACCGGTGATTGGTTTGAACGGATAAAATTAATTAAAGACTCTCCCGTGGGAAAAACCGACCCCAAAATAGGTATTTCTTACAGATATTTTAGACCATTTAATAGCGCAATAATTGTTTCTATAAGCCTGAAAACTCATACCCTCACCGATAATAATAGAAAACAACAAAAGCATTTTCCGATTTTGAATCTGTAAAATTACTGCTTTAGCAGCGAACCATTTTGGGACTAGCGCTATTTTCAACCTCTGTCATTGGATGGGTCGGGTTTTGTTGCGGGAAAGTCTTAAGAATAATATTCATTTATTTAAATATCACATATCACGTTAAGAAATGTAGCACACTCTCCATATCTTTATTTAGTCACGTACTCAGTCACATTAAATCCTAATTTAGACCGACAAACAATGGTCGCTCTTGGGATTCATTCTTCTTGAAAGCTTTTACTTTTACAAGAAACATAAAGAATCATTCCACTCCATCATGATTTAGCTTAGAATGTCTGTTATAATTTTTAGTAAAAGATTTAAAGTTTGTTTAAAAACATAATTAGTGATACAGGTAGGAAATTCATGATCCATGTGCCATAGCTTCTTTTAAAAATTATTTATTCAACAGTAAATCCTTTCATGGCCTTCATTCGATAAATGTAACGATATTGGGTCAAGCTTTATGAATGATTATTAGTAATATATTTAATTAATTTATAAAATTTAAAAAATATTATTCTATTCATATTTGTCTGTTTAAATCACTTTATTTAGAGTTTGAAGCCAATGAAATGAATATTAGGAGAGCAGCTAGTAATGCTCTCAGAATACTTATATTTATACTAGCACCTTCCCACTGCTCCTATTTCATTAATATAATTAATGCATAACAAGTCTCGTAGGTTCATTTGACAGAGCCATGTAATATATACATCTTAAAAAAATTCAACATAGCTATATCAAAATATGGCATTGTAGAATATTCATCTAATAATATTACGTGTACGAATATTGGTGATATAATAGTCTTTAATATATAATCAGTGAATATATAAAACACAATATTTGAATTAATGAATAATCAATGATTTTAGGTTCATCCATTCACCATTTTCAGCTTTTGCGATAATATATTCATAACCTCATTATTATTTTCAATCTGAAATATCTTTCAAATATCCTCGAATGGACGCTCAGTTATTCAGTCTGAAGAGCACCCATTGATTTCCATCGCAATTCCCGAACTCAATTCGACAATTCCATATAAAATTCGACAGCGGGAAAAGAATTAGAACATTTGTCAGAATTCACAGGTCAGTCGGTTACTGGAATCTGAATTTCTGAACATATTGCATGTTTGTGAGGGGAAATATTTTGGTGATAAATAATCTGGTCAACTTTGCTGATAGTGAAATTATTGAAGAGCAAATAGGGTACATTAAAAATCTAACAGTTATGAATGAAGGGAATGTATCACACAGAGAACGGTTTTGTTGATACAACAAAAAAATGTAGGTTTTTGGTTGTATTAACAAAATAAGTTAGTCAGCTATGAGCCATCAAAATAATTTTGTTACAGTAAATATATATTTTTGTTAAGGTTTTTTGTTATAGTTACACTAGATTTTTTAAGGTTACAGTAACTAGAGCTTATTAGTTAGAGTAACATTACAATACTGTTACTTCAAAAAATGTATTTTGTTATGTCAAAAAAAAGTATATTTAAAGCAACACAAATAATTTTTTGTAGTAACAAAATCATCTAGTTATTTTAACTGAAAAAATAGATTATGCTGTTTTAATTACTATTTCTTATTTTATTGCATATAGTGTACATGTAAATTTGGCTGTATATCAATTAGTATAATGTTACAAGTTGTTATATACAAATTAAATGGGAATAAATGAACATAGAAATGCAGTGGTACAATCAGGACTCGAACCGACGATCTCCAATCTCCAGTCTGCGGCGCTAACCTCTCAGCCATCCTGGACATGGTAGAAGTAGGATTGGAAGCAATATGAAAACATGAAAGCCTTTTAAAGTTATTATAGATAAATATTATTTAGTATTCTATTGATTTCGTATCTTTTCTTTTTTATAATGAAAAGCAATAGAAAATTTAAATTGAATATTTTTAAAATAGCTATCTATAAATATTTATCAATTCCCACCTACCTACCTATAGTTTCTTACTAAGTTTCATCAATCAATACCTACATAGATACCTACTAGTGTTTATTTACGTAGTTATGAATGAACTTGCTGCAATATGTATCGATATTTTTACCATTAAGATTTGCCCCAAGACTCAATGTATTACTTTTTCCTGCGTGAACCAGACGAGGGACATCACGCGTGGGACATACGTGGGAATATCGATACAAAATAGCACTCAAGAAACACGTATAAATTAATATATATTGATTCTGTACGAACAATGAATACATATTGTGGTAACTTACAATTTATATGAACCCTAATAACAATAAGAAATGGCAGATAAGTATTACTAATGACAATATAATATTGTTTATAGTAAAAAATTTATCAACAAAAATATAATATTATTGTAGCAAAATTATTATTTATAAAGACAAAGGTATTTTGTTAAACAACAATGTTATATTTTAACTAAATTTTTCAGTTACTACTACAAAAACAGTTTGTTATAAATAAAAAAACATTTAACAATATTGTATTGTTATCATAGCAATATTTAAATTAATATGAACAAAACTTTTTCAGTAACCTTAACAATATTCCATTACAAAAAATGTACTGTTAACTTAAAGAAATATTTTGTTGTAGTGAAGAAATCTTTGAACAATATTTTATTGCTGATTTAACTCAATTGAGGGTTAATATAACAAAATTTTCTCATTACCATAACCAAATGTTATCGACAAAATACGTTTTGTAAATTTAACAAAACCGTTCTCTGTGTGTAGGTTGCAGATAGATCCTTTAACAGATTTCGAAATGAACAATTTCGTTTGGCTAATGAACAATTTCGAAATGTTAGATAGGCTCTTTACCCTATTCTGTCCTTAATTCTCAACTATTAATAATCTATGCAAGGCCTGATACATCAATTACTTCATCTATCGTTTCTTAGTCATTAGCAAATTGGGTTTGTTTACATTGTATAACTTTGTTTTATTTAGTTAGCTTGTTATACAGAACTGTTGCTCCCTCACATGAATACTAATTCGTGAATTAACAAAATTTAGAAGTTCAGTTAATCTTTCAAAGACGTTAAATTACTTAGAGTAAAAACTTTGTAAATTTTGATTTGAAAAAGAAGAAGAATGCATCATCACCGAAAGTTCTAGTAATATGTTAATTGCTAATTATTTACTTTTTATTAAATTTTCTAAAAAGTTTCTGTTTATGGACACTTTTAAACCCTATCATCTATCAAGGGTTGAAAAATTTGACAAACCGAGTTCCTTTTGTGTCATAATTAGAACCTGGATTTCCAGTTCTTATGCTATAAAAGATATTTTGACCATAAACGCTATTTTGACTATAAACGCTATTTTGACTATAAACGCTATTTTGACTATAAAAGCTATTTTGACTATAAAAGCTATTTTGACTATAAAAGATATTTTGACCATAAACGCTATTTTGACTATAAACGCTATTTTGACTATAAAAGCTATTTTGACTATAAAAGCTATTTTGACTATAAAAGCTATTTTGACTATAAAAGCTATTTTGACAATAAAAGCTATTTTGACTAGAAATTAAAAGATAAAAACAATTAATTGTGTTATAAACGACTATAAAACCTATGATAAACCATCCTTTACATGTAAAATATATTTGTAACAGATTATTATATTATTGATAAATTATACACGCAAGAGAAATTTAAATTAGTATGCCATTTCATTCACATTTCTTATAGTAATATTCCATAGAAAACGTACGAGCATAATTATTGGTAAATTAAACTGAATTGGAAAATGAATAAATCACTACTCAATACAGTATAATATTATGTAGTTTTCTCAAATAAATAGAATGATACGTGAAGAATGAAGATATGTCCAATAAAATAAGTATATGGTATTTATTCATTGTGACCGGTTAATTTCACTCTTTGTGTAAAGATGTTACTTTGAGCACACACATTTCTGAACGTGTTAGTTAGTTGAGTGCTCATGTTGTAAAAACTATACATGCCCAAAGTGAAACAACCCGAAACTGTTTTGAAGTTGAGAGAAGATTTCTAAAATTGAAAATAATTTTAAGTGACAAAAGACTAAGCATGACAGCTGTAAATGCCAATAATATGTTGGTAATTTCTCGTAATGAAGTTTAATTGTTTCATTAAAAACTAGCATATTTATTATATTAAGAATTATTGTTACTGTTTTTGCATTTGGTTTGTGCTGTTCTATTTGAGTTTCGTGGTTATATTTTCTTAGTTGGTTGTGACAACATAGTTTTTTGGGTAAATTTTGTTTAGTTTTCATGTAAAATAAAAGCTACGTATAAATTAAGTAACATGGGTTTTATTTACTATTTATTAAACTCATAGTCTTATATATACGATATTATACGTACACATTTGCCATTAATTGTTGCGTAAGTTCTGTGAATAATAATTAAAATCTACTATTAACAAATAAACAAGAATGGCATAGTTACTCTAAAATATGTTTCCAAAAGTTTCTATAATGCGGATAATAGATAGGAAATGCATTAATTTTAGGACACACTCAGCTATTAAAACGACTATTTTTCCCGACTTTAAAACTCATTTTTAGAGCTATAAAAACTCTTTTTGGGCGCTATTTCAACTACTTTCGTTAGAACTATAAATCCGGGCTCTAGTCATTATATTTAAAATGATGAATGCAGCATTTGAGAGAGCAATTGCAATTTTTATTTTAAATCTCTAAATGCATTCAAGCTCTAGAGTCTAGAATATCGTCCTTTTTCCAAGTTAGAGATAGATTTCAAAGCCCCATTCGACATGTGTGTTTCCTCTGTAGGCACTCATTGTCACCCTGTCGAAACATCAACTCGATAAAAGACTGAATTTATGTACTGACGGTGAGGTGAATAATTTGGAAGATGGATGACTTCAAGAAAATAAGGCTTTTTGATATCATGGGAAACATGTAGAGGACAATATTTTAGAGAATTAGAATATATGATCAAACATATATTTTATTTATCAACTCATTGCTTGTTATGAATTTAGTGTAATGAAACAACAATAAATACGGTTTGAATCTATTCAATATAACCTGTGTATAATTCTAGTGTATCATCTAATATAATTTCCTTTCGAAAATATCCTTCAATCATTGCTACTTATACTGAAAATGAATTTTCACCTGATTAGAATATTCAAAACTGCATTAATCATATACCTGGAGTCATGAATATAGAGTATTGCTTAATATACTTGTAGAACAATATAGACCCAAGTATACTACCTTGAGTACCCCAATTAGAGATATTCCTTATCTCTTCAAATTCTCATTGACATAAAGAGTACAGCCATTCAATTCCTTCCAATGACATCAATTGTCATTCAGAAGGTGTTTTGAATTAGAGAACGTGGCGTTAAAATAAGATTATATGAGTCGTTAGGAAACTGGAGATTCCAATTGTTTTTATGTGCCTTTGTGGTGCTCTAAACCTGTGTTTGGTAATTTGAACTTCTGAACAGCCATGAATGAGAGGGAAATGGCTGTGCCAATGTTTTGTGTAGGTAAATGATGCGAATGTTAGCGAAGTTAATGCTGCAAATCGTGTAAATTGTGGTGCCGTAAATGTTTTGAATAATGGAACAGTAAATGCTGTAAATAGTGGCGCAGCTAATAAAGTAAAGAATGGCGCAGGGAAGGCTGAAAATCCGGGTCTTTTCACCCAGCTCTCCATTTTCCCCTACAAATTCTCACCTCCTCATCGTAGCAGACAGTGACAAAGAGTTTGATTTGTGGTTCTATTTCTTGGTGTTCATGAGGCAATTATCGATCTATCGAAATAGTGAAAGAGAAAAACTACTGCAAATAAATTGCCTCTGAAGGGAAATAATATTGATAACAAAATCTTAGAGAAAAGAAATTCAGTATTGTACGTAATTAGAAGTTGAAAAGTTGTAATTTGAACCATATTATAATTTTACTTCACTTTATCCTTCCAATAAGACCAAAAAATTTACTCATTTAAACCTCATATTATGAACAATAAGAGTTGGAAAATACTTTTTTGACGAAGTTATAAGTGAAATCAAACCTACCTTAACTCTTTTATACGAAGTTTCTCAATTAAATTATGTAATTTGACACAAACAAATTGAACTAAAGGGAAAAAAATAGACTTTCACTCAAAACTTTGGTATCTGATTACACACCAGCCAAATTGCTGTTAGCGAGTTTAGAGTTTAGGACAATTGAAAAGAATCTTGTAATTGACTTCAACAACTAAATTAGAAAGTTTTCAGTCGTACAGGCTGCTATCGAAATATAGCGTTCAGTTGCATCGGCTTAGCATTCAGTTGAATCGGCTGCAATCGCAATGTAGCGTTGAGTCGAATCGACTGCAATCGTAATGTAGCGTTGGGTCGTATTGGCTGCTATCGTAATTTATCGGCAAAATTCTTTCTTCTATTCAGAAAATAATTAGAACATGGACTCAACTCTCCATGCGGAAACTATTCCGTTAATTGTTGAATTTTTTTAACACAATGTTTGCTGATAAATTGAGGGGATTTTGTGCAGATGATATGAATGAGAACGAATATCTAGCTCTTTGAAGCTAAATAGTGGCTATTGAAATTGATGGCACATTGGGTTTGATGTAAACTTTGTTCATTAAAAGCCAATAAAAATTAGGTACACGAATATAAAATGAGTTATTCAAATGCAGTTCTGAAATGTATGCCCCTACACAACTTGTTCAGTCTTATATGTATCACCTCCCATAGAAATATCTTCCGACACAAAGTCTATCAATCCCAACAGTTAAGTTAATGGTAATATTTCAGAGAGTTGTTTGTGTGTTTTGAGTCTGTTATCTTGTATATGGCCCGGTGTTCTTCGTAAAAAGAGACACGGAAGATAAAGGAGAGGACGCGCTCTTTCATGGCCTCTGAAAACAATTGAGTTGATATATAACGTGTTTGCTAGATAGTCCTGCTTGTGTAAGCTAAAGAGTAATAAAAACGGCCAACTTTACTACTTACGACTACAATAGTGAACGAGTTACATTTCGGAACACTGATTTGATCATTTGAATATTTGCATTAACTCTTACATTAACATATAATTCAATAGTGAACGAATACTGATGCAACCATCCAATCATTAATCAATGAAATGCTATCTATTAATTTTAACGATTTCTCTACAAGAATTGATCATAGATACTCATTATACCTCCTACTTAATTATCTCCAGGATAAAATAATCCCTCAAAAGTATAAATGAGAGTGAACTGAGTCAAAAAAAAAAAAAAAAAACGGAGAAGCAGTATACTCAGGTCCCTTTGGAATTATGGGAAGAAACCCTAAAATTTTCATTTTGAAACTGTCTCAATGTGAAATTTCAGTTGCAATCGACCGCCTAAAACCCCCGATCCTTCCAATCACCAACTGAAACTACTCCCCTTCCTCCACATTAACTTTCTCTTTTCCTCCACTCTAATGTTTCTTGTGAGAAACAATTCTTCTACTTTTAGACTCTACTCCTATACTCCTACACTCACTCGCTCAGGAAGAACTGTTCGATTCAATTAGAATCCTTAATTTAGCTACTTTGACCATTTATATTGTAATGTGCATGATCCGCACTGCCCGGGGAAGTCATGTAGAAATTTAATTGCAATTATCAGTATTCATAAAGCTATTCAGTATCATTATTGAGTAATTTTGTTTCTGTTTTCATCACAGGATTGATCTTGTAGGAATTTCTAGAAGCGCTACTCATTTCATGTTTTGAATATTTTATTTGATGTTATTTGCCAAACCATTGGGCTTTAGTTTATCTGGTAGCCGGTAAATTGCTCAAAACATTTGCTCGCAAGACAATTGCTCGAAAACAGTTGCTCGAAAAAAATTGCTCGAGTGAACAATTGTTCGAAAAAAACAATTGCTCGAACGAACAATTGACCAAATGAACAATTGCTCGAATGATAAATCATTCAGATAATATAAAATAAATAAAATATAGTTATTATAAATTACTAATTAGCTAATCGAGAGATTTCACCTAATGATTTTCTGACTTCCGACAATATTTATCAAATTAACAACTGCTTACATAATCAGATTCCGAATAATCAATTGCTTATTGTAAAAGAAGAGGAAAAGTTAACCAGATAATGGCTACCAAAATGAGAAAAATTAAAGAATGCCACGATTACCAGAGGTCATGCTAAATGTGTGGGGAAAAACCGCTCCCTCCTGCTATCGGCAGTTCCCATAGCCAGAGTTGCTAAAACCTATCGACCCAAACCTAGCCCAAGAACATCTCGTCAGAGCCCACTGAAGCTATTGTCTGACAAAAAACGAAAACTGTAGTTCCCAAAATTGCTGCAGTATTCCTATTCAATAAAATTACGAAAACAAGGAAGATTAAAATTTAACAACAGTATTATGATCGATAGTAATTAGAGATTAAAAATATGAAATGCAGTTATTATAAATCACTAATTAGAAATCAGGACGGTTAGGTGCAGCTAATTGAAGTGATCCAACTTCATAATTAACTGACTTTTATTAGTTTGGACACCGTGAGCAATTTGATCATTCGAGCAATTGATAATTCGAACAAATGTTCATTCGAGCAATTGTTCATTCGGTCAATTGTTCGTTCGAGCAATTGTCTTTCGAGCAATTGTCTTTCGAGCAATTGTCTTTCGAGCAATTGTCTATAGAGCAAGTGTTCATTCGAGCAATTGTTCATTCGAGGAGCTGTTTTTCGAGCAATTGTCTTTCGAGCAATTATTTTCGAACAATTTACCTAGAACCAGCTTATCTTATTGCAAGGTTTCTTCAAGTTGCATTTCTCTGACCTTTTGAGTGTTCATTCTTCGCATTTCCTAATTTTATGTTATAAAAAAAATATATCCATAGGATGTATTCTTTTGTCAGATTCATATTAAAAGTAATCATTACAGCTAATATATATAGATCTCTTTTATTATTATCGTATTCTATTAGAGGTTTTTGTTTCGGATTCATTAGTGATATTGTTTTATGGCTTAAAAAACATGAATAGTAGTGTTTTTATGTTTAAAATGTTATCGTTACTATGTATTGCTTGATTCAAGTTCTATTTATTAAGTTTTACTTAAATTCCTATATTAACAGTATCCTGTTTGTTCATGATAATGTTTATGGCACTATCATTTATTGCTCTTAAATTAATTTCAGTTGGTTAATGTCCAAACTAAATAAGAGAACAGTTCAGTTTGTGTGTTTATCACTACTCTCTCTCTTTCATTATATCTCTCATCAAAAACAATGAACGTGTCAAAGTTATCAGGAATGAGGAAAGTTTTCTCACTTTACTTCACTTACACCTGTAATTTACAAACTGAAAGGTGAGTATTAATTGCCAGGCACACTCTGGAAAACTGATAAATTATTTCTGTCATAAAATAGACCACTGTTAAATTTCCAGGCTGGCTTGGTCTATTATGAATTTCTCACCAATAATTTCGTAGGGTTCTTTAAATTCATAGATCCCGACGGAGAGAATTTTATTTTATTTATTACTCTTTGTAATATTTATACTAGAATAATGTTCAGGTAACGAAAAATTGTTTATGTCGACTACGAGTTTTTTTCTGTACAAATTCAAAAATATCTTACAAGGTTGATCTATTACGAGGGATTCCTGTTTATTCAATACGTAGGAATAACTAAATTTTAATATTTTAATTATTTGAAATTGACCTAAGATCTCTATTAAGAACAGAAATAACAATAATTCATTTGTTTTAGGTATGATAAGACATCTTTCTTTCAGAGATTTCAAAGCTATATTACCATGTATAAATATTACAAGCACAATAGCTATTTAACTTTGGTGTCCGGTCAATTGGGTCGTGGTCATTTGGGTCGCAGTCATTTGGGTCGCAGTCATTTGGGTCACAGTCATTTGGGTCGTGGTCATTTGGGTCGCGGTCATTTGGGTCGCGTTCATTTGGGTCCGTGTTTATAAAAAGTATAATAAACATGCATAGTTAATATAGCTTATGTATAATTGAATGAATTCTCAGTTTTAAGGTTAATTAATAAAATAAAGTTTTAAAACATAAAAAAAACCGAATGCTCTTCCACAATATGTTGAACGATGAAAAATTTAGCATAAGATTTTTTACAAGAAAGGTTTGCTCACGTCTAGCATGTTAAAATAAGCTTTAAACACGAAAGTTTCAATTAGTTCATAGTATAGAAAAAATTAATACCGCATATTATGGGAAAGTTTGAAGAAAAATTAAAATCTGAGGTGTATCGTTTAACAATATTTTGAAGCTTTACCGTAGCGCCTCTATACTTCTTTTTCCCATGAAATGGCTCACCGCATTCGATGTACATTTTCTTTGTTACAGCTATACTTTCTTCCTTCTTTCAATGTATCTATGAACTTCCATATGTTTGGATGCAAGCAAGATGCGTTATGATAAACTTCGATGTTATTGTTGCTTCTAGGTAAATTATTCAACAATAATCAATGGACATTCCAAATTTGAGCAGGAAAAAATTGCATTAAGTGTTTTTTTTATATATGTATATTAAAATTTCATTAAATATTTAAATATTTTATTAATTAACCTAAAAACTAAGAAAACATTCAATTATACAAAAGCTAAATTAACTATGCATGTTTATTATACTTTTTATAAGCACGGACCCAAATGATCGCGACCCAATTGACTGCCTCTCAAATGGTCTGGGACCCAAATGACAACGACCCAAATGACAACGACCCAAATGACATAGACCCTTAACTTATACTCAATGATTCATTAAATCTTTTTTCAGTTTTTACGAGAAAATCAGCCAATTTCAACAAAATTTGCTGGCTATGAAAATATTTCTATTTAAGTATATCTTGATTTTATCTCATACCATTTGACTCTGATAAAAGGTGAAACACTCTTTAACTCTTACGATTTTGAACAATTGCTTCTAATAACCTCATCTGGATAATAATAGTAATTTTTCTTTTAATTACCGTAAAATAATCACCTCAAAACATGGGCTTCTAGGTCAAAGAACTGTAATTATTACCACTTGCATAATAGCGGGGTGTAATAAAAGCTAAGCCTGCATATACTATATAACAAAGTAATCTCTGGTTAGTCAGATGTTTCTATGCCCAATTGTTTTGGGGCTGAATTGTCCTGGGTTCAATTGTCTGTTGTGGTTTAATTGTATTGGGTTCAATAATTGTCGGTGGTCCACCGTCTTACCATACAGTTCTCTACAATGTCTTCGAATATTCTAGCTCCCAAAAGCCTATTTTTTACTGAACTGTAATTTTTTATATTTTTACCAATAAATTATTACCGCTCACAAAATTACTTTTATTTCCTGCATAACTAGCAGAGAATTATTATAGAATCAGCTACTATAATGCATTGAAACGGAAGGACTACCCTAGTAGCTGTTTTTTAAGTTGCCTGCACACTTTAACAAAACTTTTTCGTTATGTATTTGTCTCTTCATGTCATATTCATCTCTCACTGACACAGTTTCTCCATACTAACTGACATAATATAAACAAAAGTTGCAATTGCTATCAAAGTGTTATCTACTTGATAGCCAATTACATTTACACTTTATAAACTTCTCTTTATAAATTTGGATGAACTCTACTACGTAAAAATATTATTTTTGTTTCCGGTAATTTAATATTTTACTATTTTGTATCAAAAATTTGAAGCAAAGTACTATAGGTATTCAGTATCCTGGTTTGATAATATTTTAATAATGACTATTTTTGCCTATATTTGGAGTTTTTATATCTAACTTTGCATTACATATTGCATACACTCGTTTTCTTATCTAATCAGATCTATGATAGTGGCTCTGAGAGTTTCACTGTCTCTGTATAGATAATATTTGGTGGAGTAGAGGCGTAAAGTGTACCTCTATATATCTGTGTTTATAATTAGCTATCAGTGTTTGTATTTAGTTTCACCTACTTTCATGAAAAATAGAATTAGAGCTTCATTTCCTTTTTGAGTTAATCTCTCAATTCTCTCGAAAGAACAAACTTTGATAAACGGCTAGTTGTAATTTTTCTTTTAGAAAAATAAGTAAGTGTACGTACTACGTAGAATTATTTACGTATTTGTGCTTCTACATGTAGAGGGGGGTACCACGCTAAATTGGATTTTTTTTCTTTTCTTTTTCTTTTTAATTCCTAATTGAAAGGATAAAATATGTGAAATGATCATTTATGTAGCATTTATTTTTGAAATACTTAGAATCCATTAAATAATTATTAAATATTATGTGTAACTCTTTTGTAGGTAAAATGTGCCTTAAAATAACCAGCACACTATTTTACTCAGTCTTTTCTACCATCATATTCAATTTCTTTAAAACAGTAACTTTTTTTCATTGGATCGTGTTTAACAATTTAGTGAAATGTGCCTTAAATTATATCTAATTCTTACCATCTGATTTATTATATTTTTGTATTCTCAATATGATGTTCATGAAAAAGATTAATGTTTTCATGTGTTCATTCTTTTCTCCTGCGACATGATCACTTTTTGTTCAAATTTAAAGTGGTTTCTTCAGTTTTGAACTTATTAACATTTGTCAATGTGGTTTTACAGTTGGTGGAAATCTTTCCGGAAAGCAATGTTCAAAATGAGGTTGAACCTGCGTAAAACTTACAGTGTTTAAAAAAAATTATCACAACAAAAACTCTGTTCTTTTGAAAGCTGCATTTTGAGGGTAACGAATAGGATATAAAAATTAATAGCGAGATGATTTTATAAAGATATCAATTTTACTTTCAAAAAACAACTTTCAAATGGTAATTTAGTTGTTATATTTTCTCTTATTTGTTACAAAAAATAGTAGAATTTAATGTTATTACATCCATATAAAATGAAGTATAACTTTTTTTTCATATATTTTTTGCTTGCGCAAGCCATTTTTAGGTAACTTTTTTTAATTCGCTGCAGGATGTTTAATTTTTGTCGTAACTCGTAACAGATTATCAAGCTAGATGCACAAAATGTAAACGAATAAAAGTGTGTTTTTATAAAATTTCTAGCTTTGATAATTTGTAAAATAAACTAGTTTGAAAATGGGTTTCCTTTTTTTTGCGCCACCCTGTACAGGGTGATCGACGAAAAAGTTTACCTAACTTTGAATTAATCTAAGTATTGTATTTATATATAAAAAAAATCGAGTTGTAGTAAAATTACTTCACACTTGACTGTGGTAGAATAGATACATGTAAAAAATATAGTTTTTAAATTTACTTGAGCTCTACATATTTTATATCTACTTATACAGTGTGTCCACAAGAAATGAATCCACTGCCATCGAATATATCTTATAAGTACTATTTAAAATTCTTTAATATTAATCTACGTATCTACTGTATTATCATATTATACAAATTATCGTGGAATGATGAATCATGCATATACAAGGCAGTGGATGCATTTTTTCTGGACACACTGTATATACAATATTTATATTAATTCACAGTTGGGTACATTTTTATATGGGTCACCTTGTATTAATTTTGCAGGAAAATGGGTATCTTAACTTTCCATGACAACTTCAGACGGCGTATTGGTAGTCTCCTCGAAGGTGGTTTTACCGACGCTATTCTGTTGGTTGAAGGGGTAGAGATACTTGTACATAAGTGCATTCTTGCTATTCAGAGTGAATACTTCAGGTGAGTCTCAAATGATGGTTAAATAAAGGACACATTACTTAATGATTCAATGTTGTGTATTTCAATGTAGATTATGAAAGAAATTTGTAAGTTCTTAAGAGATTGGTTCTTATGCTAATAAATAATATGTCAAGTAAGCCTTTATTTATTTGAATATAATTTTCAATTTATTGAACGTAGTCTAGAGCATTTACCAGACTGTGCTCTCTGCTATTTCAATTTCTTCATATTCTTTCATTTTTTTTCAACAATTTCAATCACCTCAGATTATCTTATTTTGTCTACTCGTCTCTTTTGAAAGATATATCTTCTATTTTACTATAATTCATACACTTTTTCACGTTAATCGAACTTTTCTCTTATTACTCTACTCTGTCTCAAAAGTGTGACTTCCTCTTTTTCACTCTAGCTACATTTTTTTGTGACAGGAAAAATCTCCACGGACTTTCCCCAGCGGATCATATAATTCTAGGTTTGAATTGGTGAATTAAAATTCTGAACTATGATATGCAATTATATTATTTTAAAAATACAATTTTTGTATTCAACTAAATATATCATATTGTAAGTTAACTAGATTTTTTAAACAAATTTTCACACAGCATCGCCGCTTTAAGTGCCTAATTATATTAAATTATTCTCGTTTTACCTTCTGATATATTCACGAGTAAATACACTGTGTTTCATTAAGAATGTCCGTTTTAAATTGGGAATTAGAAGTACTTAAAATACGTGAAATGCCATTATAAAAATCATACATTACTATTTCTCCACCGCGCAAACGACGTTGTGGAGGATCGTCAGACATTAACTTCGTTTCCTCTTTTATCATTTCAAAGGAAAAGAATGGATAATTAGTAAAAATTTATTGTCCTATATCGTATGAGGTACATCGATTGAGGCCATACAAAAATTGTTGAAAATTATTCGCTTCAGCCTGAACACAGAACGACACACGCTACAGAACAGTCTTGTGTGTCTCCTGGTTATATCTTTCAGTGAAGCTTTGAACACATTGTTCTAGAGACTCAATGGAATCATTTTTCTTCCTATAAAATTAGGTTTATGCAGAAACCCAGAATTGAAAGTCCAAACGGTTGACTTCTGGATTGTGTGCCGACCAGAGGTTTTCCGTTCATCTGCTAATAACTTGACCTCGAAACTTTACATTGAGAAATTTTAGAACTGGATTTGAGTAATGTGGTGGTACACCGTCTTGCATCCGAGAAAGTGAATATCGAGTTGCAGAAGGGCACAGACTGGGCTAAATAATATCATGAATTTATCTGAGATATGAAACACCATAATCAATGACATATTATCAAACCATCATCGTTAAAGAATGCATAAACGATTGAAACTGTTCCATTAATAAGGGCAACGCAGATCATTACTTTAACTAACATCATATCTATCATTTGGTTTGTTTATATATTTCAAAGATTTTCATTTGTTCACACTCCGTCGTTTTTCGATGTGGTTTTTGATGAAGGGAAAAGAACTACTCCTCACTCAGAACGATTATATCAAGAATGTTTGATGGTTGCTGCAGAATACCCTGACAAAAAAGCTTTCTCTGTGCTTTGTGGACATCAGTTAATGGGTGAACTGAAGTGTAATGATTAAATCGGAAACATAGTTCATATATTACGATCCTCCACAACGTGTTTTGGTTAGTGAAATCTGCTGGGAAGCTTTTCTGAGAGAGCAACTGTGGTTTTCTTCAAAAAAACTCTTCACCTCGTGAATCACTGCTTCTGAGCTTTTTGGCTCTTGTGAACTTTTTCAGGTGGTAAGATTTAACCGCCTTTTTTTTGGATGGAACCAGTCTCATTGAAAAGTTCACAAACTCTTGTGAACTTTTTCAGTTGGTAAAATTTAGAATGAATTCTCGACGTAATGTTGAAGGAGAATCCGTTTTGAAAAAACTGCAGGATGATCCATTTCTTCTAAAGATCAGAAACAAATTTTGAAGATGGATGAAAATGCCAATTTTTAAAGGGTGATAAAAATCCACTCGTTATGAACAAAATGATTTATATCAATAATACGACTTGAGGTATTTTAAGTTCTCCCAATTTGAAATTTAAAAATGACGCTCTGATGTAACTCAGTGAACACTCTTCCCCTAAAGTTAGGTTAGCAGTCAGTTAGGGTGATCTTGAGCTGGGTTTGGTAGTATACACTTTACTGAATTTCTCTGGCACTAATTAACCTAAGGTTAAGGTAGCGGTTCGTTTGATTTATTTGACGCTAAATTTGAGTGTCTCTAATAAAAAATATATGCATAGGAATTTACAGTCCAAGGTGAAAGTTCCGCTTGGGTTAATTTTGCCAAGGATAATTCCACATGGAAAATTCTTCATGAGAAAGTTCCACACAGGAAATTCTACACTCAAATATATTCTTCCTTTCCACTCTATATCTACTTTAATATTTGTCTATAAATATTTCACCGAAACATCTACAACCTTTCTCAACTCAGCGCAACAGCTTACCCATTTTCATTTCTCGCCTTTCTTATTCGTATATACGGTTTTAATTATATCTATACGATTATTTTCTGCTGTTGTTCATCTTACATTAATTTATGTGGTTCCTCTTACCTTATCAGTCACTTATTCAGTCCAGAGAATGGCTCACAAGATACTTCAGTTCAGAGGGGTGGTACATCTGGTTCACAAGCTATTAATGAACGTGCAGCAATTTCCAACTTGAATCAGCAATCGATTTGTGAGATTACTGATATAGCTCATCCACTTACTGAAAAGGTTTTTGAGCTCAAAAATGTCAAAGTAAAAGTAGTGAGGGCTGTTTTGAATTACTTCTACCGAGGAGAGTATGAGTATAATGACAGTGTGAGTATATGCTACCATTTAGTGTATTGTATTTAATATTTTATTAGATCACTTTTCTGAAATTTTTTACATCGAGCAATGATATAGAAAGAAAAGAGGTAGTAGAAGATTCATGGAAATTGAAGAGGAGTATCAGTGTTTGCTTTCCTAATCTAAAGTCAGTCATGTCAGAGTTTACAGCAGACCAATATGAACAACTAGTGCTATTCTTGTAGTATTACACCAAATAATATTCCACTGCTGGAAAATTCCAAAGCATAACTGTGGGTTTCATTTGCATAAAGCATAACAACATGAAAACTGATAAAAAAAGAGTTGTTTTCGGTGGCAACTTGAAAACATTTTATTATAAGTATCTCTCATGGTGATGACATGCATTGCATCTATGATACATTAATTAGAAAATACATTTTCACTATGAAACTTCGCTTTGGAAGGGACACTCCTACACATCTAGGAGTGGGTTAACCACTTAATCTAAGAAAAATATATTTTTACATGTGGAATTTTCCACTAATTGCATTCAACGCTGGTGGAATCTTCCATATTTGAATAATTCTGGCGGTATAACAATTTTTATTTTGGAGTATGAGTAAAACTTGAGCGTCTCAGATTGAGACGGGTGTTTCAAGGTGATAGTAATGAGACGCGATTTCGAAAATCACATTTTGCTTTGGTATATGCACCTCAGATCACCATAAGTGGATATCTGCTACTTTTAGTGTCGGTAGAGTACGGTATATTTATTTAGGAAATCTGTTTCCTATCTTTAGAGAACATTTATAGATTTCATGAAACATTGTGATTTCCATCGAGATCCAGGATCATCACATGCTCCAAAACTATGATGTTTTTGTTTATATATTTCACTATCATAGCTAAAAATTAGAATGAGTGTTAATTTTCATAAAACGTTCTGATAGTACCATTAACTTGTCTATTTAACTTTAACTCAACATCAGGTAGAGACTCACTTGCTTGCTCTGGAGTTGGCTCACCAGTTCAGACTGAAATATCTTGAGGAAACTCTTGCCACCAACCTTGCGAAATCTATCACAGTGTCAAACTATGTAAATTTCTACAATATGAAAATGCACTGCAAGAATGATCAACTGCAAGTCTCTTGCGAAAATTTCTTGAAGGAAAATGGTGAAAAGATTGCTAGAATTGATAATTTCTCCAAATTGACTCGTGTGAGCATGTGTGATGGATTGATAAATTGAACACTTATTTGTCTTCCATTTGTGGAAGGAATCAAGTGATATTTATTGAAGATTGTACTATGTCTATATGTATTCTGATTAGCTAGAATTTCAAATTATTATACTTTTACTGATTTCTATAAAGAGCTTTGTGACTAATTGTTCCGATAATAATGTAATAATATTCGTAAACTTATATAGTTGAACATAAAATCAATATAACGGCAATATAACAGCATTATGCCGTTATATTAATACTTCCAATCTGAATTAAAAAATTTTTTGAGAAAAGTTACATCAGCTGTACCAGTGTACAATACATAATACAGGGTGTCTGCAGAAAAGTAGCCGATTTAAAAGAGTTATTATTTGTAAACTATTTTTGAAGAAGATTGAAATAGGTTTCATTTTAAAGATAATAATTCCAAGTTTTATTTCATAATAAATTAAGCATTATACATGACAACTACCAGACTCAATAAACTTATCAAGACGAAAAACATTTTTAAACATATTCTGTATTGAGTATCAGCATGGATCCGCGAAAAAAGTAGTGGGTTTAAAAGGGCTGCAATTTGTTAACTATTATAGCTAAAAACTGAAAGAGGTTTCATTTAAAAGAGTAGAATCTCAAATTTAATATGATATAATTCATACATAAAGAGGATATATAGGCACATCTATAGAGCTTCAATTTCATTAGCGGTTTATTATCCCAAGAAAGGCACAATTAACATTGGAAAGAGAAAACTTATCTCTGTGGAGATGTTTATAAATGGATCCATGATACAATTTATCGATTTTAGGCCAGATATGGAACACTATTATGTAAATTAATAGTTGATAAAGTTGCGTGATATGTCCACGGAACAATTCAGAATTTAAATTAGGCAATAAAAAAAACAACAACAACAACAAGGCCAGAAACATCACTAACATTGTTAGGGAAATTTAATTATCGATGATTAAACTAAATCAGTGAGAAATTTATCTGCTAAATAAAATAAAGAAAACTATTATTGATTTAATCTTAAAACGTCATGTAACACATTTATTTGACACCATTTTAAATTCAATACCAACAAGAATCCAGACTAATACTCTATACAGAATGTGACGTTTCGTTACTGAACGTTTCGTATACCCGGATGTTAAACCGGCTACTTTTTTGCGAACACATTGTACTATCGTATGATTACAATTTACTGTAACACAGGTTTCTCTGTTGTCTCTCTTGGATGAAGAGAGTTTTGCAGCTGCTGAAATAGACATTTTTCGTGCGGCGGAGAGATGGGCTGGTGTCAATAAACCGAACAAAAATATTGTGAAAGATATTGTCAAGAGAATCAGACTGGCGACTATATCACAGAAGGTAAATCTTTATATACTTTTTAATGGGGAATTGATATTTCAATAATATTGGGATTTGGAGTTTATTCCAAATAAATTAATATCAACTAATTATTTTCATTTCAGGATTTATTTGAGGTTGTTAAATGTTCCGAATATCTTCCCACCATTGATATTCTTGAAGCTATCCAGAGTATTACATATAACGATGCGGCCTCAACTAACTACCGAAAACAACCCACACTTAGTAATTTACTCCATTTTTGAACATATAAAAATAAAAATTTATTTTCGATTTGCTTGATTGCAGTTCTCATAAATTTGTATTCACTTCTATATTTACTACTGTAACTTCTTAATTAAATTTTTGGTTGATTGAAGGTACAAATAAGCATGCATTTAATCTTTCTTCAAACTGAATAACGCATTTATTTCTCTATGACTTTAAAATCCAGTTTCTGAGCTAAACGTAGCTCAGTCTAGTCTGGGAGCTGAAGTTTTGAGTGGAACTATCAAACGGGCAGATTTGATCTCTAGCTCCGGTGGATGCACTTCTCACAGAGTGGGAGGCAAGCCAGACTGCATTGTTGTTAAGTTAGATCAAACTTACTGTTTGAATGCTTTACGACTTCTGCTAGATTCACGTGGAGGAAGGTAAGGATTTTTTTCTATAATATTCAAATTGGAGAATGTACGCATAAATTTTTGTCGTCAGTAATTTGTACAAATATAGCATAGTGGTGGCAAACCTTTTCAATTGACTGGGTTACTTTTGATATTTTAATTTATAAAAAGAGAAAATTGGGTCACAAATTTACTTAACTCATTGGCCCTACCCTAGAAACCTAACCCTTAACATTTTGCTCACTAACTTAGCTGCTGGTGTAGACGTACTAGTCTTCAATCAAACTATCATAAAATTTTGACAAATTGACTTTTCAATATTTTTTCTTCATAAAAACATTCATTCGATTTTTTCGCATTCATTAGTAAACGCCAAAGGATAATTTTCTATTTAAAATTAAATTACCAAACAAAGATAAGAAACAAATATTTCTTAGGTATTATTGTATAGGACCTGGACGGGTATTCTCACTCTGTTATACGGAGCTTGGTGAGCTGCAAAATCTCGTACTTCTCAGTAAGTCGCTATGGGTTACAATTAACTGATTATAGCGAGACATTCATCCTTCTGTTCTCAAAGACACTCTTTCATCTCATGACTGGAGAGAATTCTGATATACTCCAAATATATTAATAAATCCTAGTATGTGAAGAAGTAAAAATAAAATTATGTGAAAAAGTATAATTCATGAAAACACAGGTCCCAAATCGGTTTAAAATTAATATCATTATTTTTTTTTCATGAGGACTGGTGCGCCAGCGACTAGGTTAATACATATATAGTGATATACATTTAATTCAAATAAACCAAAAGATTGTCAAGATCTACCAAATGTTGTACCAAAATTCTTCGTTCAAAATTTAAACGATAAATTTTGACACTGACATCCTAAAGAGATGTACGGTTGGTTGCCGGAAAGCTGCTCTCATAGTAGCTCAAGTGAACATTAGTCATCACCCCTGGTCTAGAGTAACGTAATTGGTTACATTTTAGCTCTACATCCGCTGATTTGATGATATTCATTTGCTTAATTTTTCTGTTTCAGAAGCTACAAATATTACGTTGAAGTATCAGTCGACGAGAAGAAATGGCTGAGAGTGGTTGATCATTCCAATTATTGGTGCAGGTCATTTAAAAACAACTTTTTAATAGACTTTAAAAAAATGTCTTAAAAATGTATTTAAATATACCTATTATCTGATATGTACTCTAAGAAGTCAAGAGAACATAACTGATATCGAATCATTAACCGACGTATACATTCACACTCTTATCTCTCTCCATATTAATGTGCTGTCCTCCTGCAGGTCTCAACAATTTTTGAGGTTCGATTCCAGAGCAGTGAGGTTCATAAAGATGATTGGAACAGACCAGGATCTAAAAATAATATCGATTGCAGCTAAGTACACCAATGAGGAATGTTCACTGGTACAAGGAATAACAGGCTAGTGTTTGACATACCTTAAAGTTTATTTCTTCAACATTTCTTTCCATTGTTAGCTCAGATCAATGGACATCTTTAGTTAGAGCATTCTTTATTGTTTCTCACTGTAACATCCCAATTGAAAATAGGGGAAGGTTCGAGGCAGCGGTTAAGCCGATCGGGGCAGTCACCACGGTAGTCAGAAATCAACGAGGGCGCAGCGTGGTAGCCAAACTGACCGCCTTGGGGGCTAATTCTACTCCGGCGTAACTGCGCGGAACTACTCTGGGTACCTGCTCCTATTTGCCTAGCGCGCTGCCTAAAGGTACGTTTTGAATGCAGCGATTGCTGCGATCATCGATCAGCTTTGACCGTCCAGCAATAGGAATTCATTGAATTATAGCTCGGAGGTAATCATTCGTTGGAAAACAACTCCATAGTAATAGCATTAAACTATTGCTCAGCAATAATCACTAGGCGATGATCGTAAGTAACAATCGCTGTATGCAATACGTACCTTAACTGCGGATGCGAGTCCCCTAGCAACGACTGTAATATTATATTACTATTATAGCAGTTTCGGATAAGGGCCGCGTATCTGCAGTTAGGCAGCGCACGTAGGCAGATTGAAGAAGGTGCTCAGAGTAGTTTTGCGTAGTTACGCCTGAGTAGAATTAGCCCCAAAGCGGTCAGTTTGGCTCTCACGCTACGCTTTCGCTGCTCCCAGACTGCCTTCGTGACTACTCCGATCGGCTCAACGGCTGTCTCGAACCTGCTCCTATTTTCCATTGAGATGATTATTAGGTCATATTTTTAATTATGACGTAATATTAAAATTATGACGTAATAATTAATTATGATGTAATATTATACACAGAAAATAAGATTAACATCGAGTTGATAAACTGAGAAAAATAATGCAGCAATAACATTATATGAATTAATAAAGTTAACGTAAATTCAATATAAATTTCAATCATTAATTATGTAGATTATTGTAAAGTAATTTATACACTTATATGTAAGTTCATCTTTATATAATTTCATCTGGACTTATGAGATTCATTTGTTTACCTTTTTAAATAATCAAACTTTTCGGTGAAAGTGTCGTTCGGCGAATATGTTTTCTGTAAATGTGTTTTCGGCGAGAGTGTTTTCAGCGAATGGACCGGTCACCCCAAAGAAGTCAGTTTGACTCTCACGCTACGCTCTAGCTGCTCCCTGACTGCCTTCTTGACTACTCCGATCGGCTTAACCACTGCCTCGAACCTGCACCTATCTCCAATTGGGATGATTATTAGGTCATATTTTTAATTATGACGTTATATTAGAAAGATCAAGGGAAGATCATTGATTATTCGTAATCATCATCTATAAAAAATGAATTAGATAAAAATTTATAAGTTACAAGAAAAAAAAAGGGACAAGAATTTTGTGCTGAAGTGTTCCTGATGAAACTATATACTATTGATTACCCATATACTATTCACAGTTTTTGACGTTTGATATCTCAGTTGTGCGATGTAACCTAAAGGTTATAGTGGCTTTATTACATCACATTAGTGACTTTATTGTATAGGAGATATGATTGAATATTACAATAGTTTAAATAGTATAACTATATTCTGGGAATGATTAATATGATATCTGTATAGTTCTACTCTAATAAATGGTTAGGATTTTCATTTTGAAATGTGTTTGTACAAGGAATCTGAATAACCGCTCTGACGTATTAAATTACGCAAAATCTAAGTATATTGCAATTATCTTGTCTAAAGTTGTTCTTAGAGTGCCTATATACTTTCTTAACTAGGATATCTGACATTTTATATATTGTACGATTTAAATTGCTACGTATTCAACATTGTAACTATTTAGGTACGAATTTTAATCCAATTGTGATTTTATTTTGGTGCCTACTTTGCAATTAAAATAATGTAGGTAATCTACCTACCTAATTAGTTATGTTAAACTTTTGTACTTATGTTGAAATAATGGTCCATGTCATAGGTGCTAGGAAGGATATCATGTAACATGTCATTTTTACGTTCTTAAAATTTTACATGTTTCCAATTACGGTCCAAAATTTCCCCAAAAAAATATCCTAAAACTCTTATGGTGCGCAATATATATACTTAGAGAGCGAACGAATCCGGTACACCATTTGCTTACCCTGGAATGTAACTAATGCATTTCATACAGTGCATTTCATACCTAGAGGAGAACTGACATACACCTAACCCACTTTTTCCCTTCTCTACATACTGGATTAAATGCTCATAATATGTTTCATACCATTTATCACCTTTGTTTTGGCTCTAATAATATCGGTGATTTAAAAAAAATATGAAGTCGTGAAAAGTCAGCATTTTATTCCGTTTGGAATTAAACTATTGATATTTTTCCATTGGAGCTGGTTCGCACGAATCCTTAGATTGTAAGAATTAATTCACTATTTTGTGAAATTTTTGGATATTAACTACTATTAAGTCTTCTGCAATTTGGTCACAGTTGAAGTGTCATTTGATATTAATTACAATGATATGGCAGTTCAATTAATGTTTGTTCTCTTATTACTTCTCCTACTAACTTTTTCCTCCTCCTTCAGTTGCCTCTGACAATGTAATGTTAGCGTCCAGAGGAGCTATTGCCACTGGATATTGTGACGATTTTAATGATGGTCGCTCTTATAAACCAATCCATTGCCTCGATGGTAAGGAGAATACTCGTTCTAGCGTATACGAAAATTCTCCCCTCATTATTAAACTGGGACAGCCTTACTGGTTATCTTCTTTACGGTGAGTAAAGTCTGCCTCAATGGAGAAAAGTAGAAAATGTCATATGAATATATTGATACTAAAATGTAGTTTTGGTGCAAATTTCGGAACAGCAGTAAATTTAAGTACAGTATTTCACTTCAAAAAGAAGTGAAATACTGTACTCTGATCAAAGTAATAGGATTAAATTCAAACTAATCCCTTTTCTTACTTTCGTCATTCGTGACTACGACGTTTCATATCTATATTATGCTCCAATTATATAAACATCACTATTGTATAACTACACTTATTGTACATCAAGGAAATGCTTGTATATTAAAATTAAAAACTGATGAAAATAATTTCCTGGTTAAATTTTTTGAAAATATTTCATATTACGAATTTTATTTTTGATTAAATTATATTGTCTATTGAATCTTTTCATTAGCTCTATTAGTTAGTAAATATATATGAGATTGAGAATATCAAGTTTAAATAAATAATACAATATGTTTATTTTGAAAGTATCTTCCAAATTAATGAATGTAATTGCTTCAGTTTAAATTGTTTCGCTGGTTCAGCAATTTACTGTGTATTTTTCGTCAAAAATTTCTGTATTTTCATTTTTCATAGAATTAGAAATTGAAATACCTTCTAACATTCACTTTAGTTGAAGAAACATACTTAAAGCAATAATATTATCTGTATTAGGTCTGTTCAATTATTTTTAATTAAGAACAATGTTGTTTCATAATTTTATTGATGTTGTAGTTACAACTAAAGGACTGACAGTTCGGACACAGCTTATCTCATTTTCCATCTCCTATCAGGGTGAGACTAGATGCAGGGGGCACCAGTTACACCATTGAGAGTTCCCCTGACGGAGAGTCTTGGCAACGAGTTGGTGGCAAGACAGAGGAGGTTGATGGTGATGTTTGGTGTACCTTTGAGTTCAGTTGCAGAGTTGCGTTGCACTTCAGACTCACAATGAAAGAATTAAATCCTAATAATGTAAGTATTATTGACTGCTATGCCTTTTAAATTGGTCAATCGGAAATGAAAGCGTTAAACAATGTAAACATTGAAGCTGTTTTGTGCATTTTTGTATTCGGCCATCATCAGGAGGCAAATTTTGTCAACAATCAGTAAATTTTAGCTTTTTATTACGACGATAATATTTTAAATATTTACAAATTGATTGATAAATGTTGGTCATCAGTTAATTGAATTATATAATATACTAATGAAATAATGTAAATAAGTTGAGAAAATTAAATAGTTTAGTCATCAAAATAATTGTTCATTAATCTCATTATAATAGTAGAACTTAACTTTGATATTCTTTGATATATTTATTTTCTTCTATCATTTGATGATTCACTTCTTTCAATTTTTTTCTGCATATATAAACAGTAACTTATTACCACAATAATTTCACCACTCATGTAAAATGATCACCCGCAAGATGTCGCGAGTGTTTTGGCTATTGTCTTAAATTAAAATTTTCACTAGCTTTGTTTTGACTAGTATTTTTCTTGAGTCAGTTATAGTAATTCTAAATTATTTATAAAAATCTCACCCAGTATCTTAAATTGTCATCATCTCTTCATTTTTCTTTCCTTTCTCCTTTTTTGTTCTTTTCGTCACAGTTATGATAGCTTTCATGCATCATAAGCCCTCTCTCTAACTAATGAACTCTTTCACATGGTGCTTTTTACTTTTAAATCTCTTCATCACTGAAAATAAAAGAAAAACTTGTCTCATCTTCGACATGTTTTGTCGATAATTTGAGGATTTTTAGTTTTGCTAATAAGTGTTAATTTTTCCGACAGTTCGTTGAACTGACACACTTTGAGAGTCCTGCCAGCACCATCGCTATCTCAAACTAATAGTTCTCTATACCAATAAGGACAGCAGTCATTAAGACACCAAATAGTTTTCCTATTTCTAATTTTTTTATAATATTTCTTTATTGTTTAAGACACAGTTTTAACAAACATTTCAATTTTGAAACAGCTGATTCGTATGCTAATTTCATGCTAATATATACTATTGCTGTTCTGATACTTTATAGGAATTTAGAAGAAAAATAACCTACACACCTTAATTTTTGGATAATCTGGTTAGATTACATATTATCCGAGTAATTAATTATCAGATGCTAAATATTTTTGTAATAAAACATTTTTCATATTCTGAGATTGTTTAAGATAATATTTTTTAATATTGGTTGTAATTAACCCTTTAATAATATGCGTGATCATATGATCACATAGAATTATTCATATTATAGAACTCTGTCATTTTTCATTGAACAATATTTCTGTACCAAACTTGCCATTGACATGTTATATATAAGCCCCACTTTATGCTTAATTCATTAATTTTCTTTAGGTTATAGGATTTGGCGGCATTAATTTGAAGATCTAAAATTTTTGGCATCCTTGCAAAACTTCTTCGGTAATAAGTAAGGTAATACCATTTAAACAGTAGTTATAAATTCTTCGACTTGAAATTTACGTGGATTATTCAATACGAATCGAAGAATGTAGGAAATGAAGGATTAGTCTTTACATTTAAAATATTTAAATTATTGCGATCTTAAATATGCGTGATCATATGAATCACAACCGCTTATCCAGGAACTGAGCTGTGAATGAACATACATTTTTTTTTCATTTTTGCAAGATTTTGACCCCCACTACGAATATTTGAAATACGAATTTAAAAGAAATAAATATATTTTCTTGAAGATAAGGCTTGTTACTTACATTTCATTTAATTGAAACTTATTTGAAACTCATTGAAAACATTTCTAAAGGCTATCTACAAAATGTGTTGAGAATGGTCGCCGGAATCCTGTAGTCAAAGTCATGCGCGTTTCAAGACACTCTTCGTCACTCTCTCAATTATTGCTGCGTCATAATTTGCAGATGTGAATCCACATGATAATGTCGAATGAAATTATAGAAATGACAAAAAATTAATAATATTTGTTGCGATTGTGGACAGAAAATTCTATTGTCCAAGCATTCATCGATGACGACGACCCTTGTGACTCTGTTAATGGTTTGCTGAAAGACTAAGTGTGGGAAACTTTTTTTGAGCCACTGCAACATGACCCAGACTCAGGTGGACGACAGATGGTGCTCCATCTCAATGTACAAGAGTGGCTAAGCAGTTTTTGAAGAAAAATTTCAAGGACGAGTTACCAGAAGAGACACTAAGATCTTCTGGCCAGCACTAAGTAAGACCTCAACCCTCTTGATTTCCATTTCTGGGCTACAACACAAAATATTTTGTATTCTGAAAAACCTCAATCCATTCATGATATGATAGAATTTAGTGTGTGAAGCTGTTTGGTGCAAATTATGACGCAGTAACAATTGAGAAGGTGACGAAGACTCGAAGAGCGTTTTGAAGAGCGCAAAACTTTGACTACATGATTACGGCGGCCATTTCCATCACCTACTGTATATAGCCTTTTGAAGTATTTTGAATGAGTTTCAAATAAGTTTGTATGACATGAAATGTAAGTACCAAGCATTATCTTCAAGAAAATATATTTGTTTATTCTTAATTCTTATTTCAAACATTCCTAGTGGGGGCTCAAAGTCTTGCAAGAAAAAAAAAACACACACTGTACGAACCATTTTTTATACTCTTAACCTCTAAAAGATAACTCACAAGAAATTTCATTAAAATCAGAAACTTAAAGTTTTATTCAGTCATTAAAGGGTTAACTTAATGAAATTACATAACAAATCGGTACACGGAAAACTGCCAGGCGGAAAACTGCCAAGCAGAAAACTGCCAGTCACTTATTGGCACTTTATGTATTATTTTACTTTTTGATAAACACATACTAAGAAAATTTTAAATCATAAAAAACAGCGTTAGCCATTCGTCAAGTGATTAAGGAGACATATATTTTTTACAGTAATAACTAAAGTATATAGATTATTGGATTACTTATTATTCAATTATTCAATGGAAAATAGTATTTCAACAAAGCTACTTTATTAAACACACAGTAAATCAAATTCAGTACACACGAATAAATTATAATTACTATTTTTAACTTATTTGTTAAGTCACGTACATTTTAAAACATGTATATATTTATATATCTATATAGGATTTTATATGTTTATAAGATTTTTAATTTATATCTTGTACAGTATATTATAAATTAAGTGTATGTTACATCACTTATATGTATGTTCAATATTTATTACATTTAAAATTTTATTCTCCATAACATTAACACCTTCATTCATATAATTTTAATTTATATGTAAAAGTATTATTAATTTATACTCAATCCAATTCGATCGAGTGAAATTTTCAGAGAATTAGGTTGGTAGTATCAGTTTAATAATCATAGATATTGTATTACAAATTCTAGATATTTCACAAACATCGATCGAATTTGTTTTATAAAGAGTACAAGCTAATATTACGCTTGAAGGCTTGTTCAATTATCAAATTATTAACAAAAATGGAATAATTAGACACTAAACCCGTTATGAAATGATAATGTAGAGATGCGTTGTGTAAACTCAGAAATGGTACTCTGTCCCTATTACAATCATTTCTTTGTTTCTTCTTCTTTTAGTATTTTCTAAGAAAGGTTTTATTTTTTAATTTATATCATGTTCTTGATTTTTTACTGTAATATTTATATAGTAATATATTGTATGTATTTTTCTAATGAAAAAAAAAACTATATTTTTTTTTTTTTCCCATAAGTCCTTTTAACTAGGAGTGAACGTCGTTTTTTATAAATTAAAATATTATTAATGACTAAAGTCATTAGATTCAGTAAGTGACTGGCAGTTTTCATCCTGGCAGTTTTCCGCCTGGCAGTCTCCGCTTCGGCAGTTTTCCGCCTAGCAGTTTTCCGCCTAGCAGTATTCCGGACACCTAAAAAATCATTTATTAATTGGAGATGTAATTGCTGTTCCTCAAATTTAGAAAAATTAGGTATAATAAACATTTGATTTGTGTTCATTAATAATTTTTTGTGTATTATTTTGTAGTGCTATTGATTTTTTATATGGTTCATCATGTCGAACACCACTCAGATGTTAGACTTATCAAAAACAATGAACGTGTAATAGTTAGCAGGAAAATGAGGGAAGTTTTCAGATAGTGCATTCATTTATTTTCTATAAGTACGTATTATTTCCATGATTTAGGCACAAATAATTTGTTTAATGTTTGATTTTAAATTATATTTCAGTTTTTTAAATATTTAAATGAAAATATTCCATTTACTTGTTATATTTTTGTGATTTTAATATATAATCTTATTATACTATAAAAATATTAGTTAATAAAATAATCATAAATAATCCCTAAATATTTACACATTTATTTCCTATCAAATTATTTATGGTATTATTAAATGCATATATCAATATTTCATTCCAATTTGTTTTGAATTGTTTGAATGAATTTAGTTTTTGGTATTTGGCTCAATTTTTTAGACTTATATGATTGAGTTTCATTTTGAGAAATTTGGATGACTGCTAATATCTTCTTGGGATATAAAGGGTTACAGAAAATATAAAATAAAATTTAAACAGACAGAAGTGATTATTATGATTAATAACTTAACTATACTCTTTTTAAACTTTTTTTATTGAGGATACTGTAATGTTCTCATCTTGCGTAACATCAGTCCAAGAGAATTCGATTGAAAGTCTCCTCAAAACTTTCTGACTAGAGATCTCAATTTAGGAACAACCTAACTTCTCTGGTGATCAAATCGAAGGAAATACGAAATTGAAACACACTTTTGTAGAGCACTCCCTTAGGAAGTTGAACGAACAGCAGTAACAATTATAATAACTCAATACTAATTATACAGTCTGATAATAGACACAAGTGATTAAATTACTCATATTTATTGTTTTATTTAAATTATACGAGTTGAAATGAGTAGAGGAGGTGTAGTATGAATTATTCTAAAAAATAATAGTTTGACGGCCAGGATTCATATATAAATTGGAAATTGAGTTTCCACTGGCGATTATATTTTACTAAACAATATTTCGAGCAGGTTTCTTAGCTCGTTTTCAAGTTATTCCTTGAAAATTTTCATCCGAAGGTGCTTCTTAAATCTCCCCATGTCGTAGACAGGTCACGAAGATGAAGACACCAACTCCTTTTCTTCAATCCAAAATTAACAAGTTTGACGGCCAGGATTCATATATAAATAGGAAATTAGCCTGAAAACGAGCTAAGAGACGTGCTCGAAATATTGTCTATTAAAATATAATCGTCAGTGAAGTCTCAATTTCCCATTTATATATGAATCCTGGCCATCAAACTGTTAATTTTTGGATTGAAGAAAAGGAGTTGGTGTCTTCATTTTCGTAACCTGTCTACGACATGGGGAGATTTAAGAAGCACCTTTGGATGCTTCTTAAACGAGTTAAGAAACCCAAAGTTCATAGACTATAACAGGTTAAACGAATGGGGAAAAAATTGCCATTGAGAAAACAACATTTTCTGTCTTTCTTCTTGAATATCTCTTAAACGGTATACTAAACTTGCGCGTGAGTCAGAATAGAATTCTTTAGAATTTAATAATCTATCGAATGGTATAACAAATATTTTAATGAAATGGTTATTACCACTGTTAAAAGAACAAAAAGCTAACTGCTATTCACGTCGTTGTCCGTTGATTAATGGGGACTGGTCAACATTTTAATCCGCTTTAATTACGGTAGCTAAAAGCCTAAAATAAGAACAAACCTAATATTGCAATAATAAAATAAGAAATAAACAATGTGAAATGTCAATTATTTGTAACATAGGTTTCATAGGTTTTAATCTAAAGAATAGGTTTTCATATGAAGAATTTGTAGACTCAGCTCTTAGTAACATTTCGTACTATTTCTATTCGTTTAATCTGTTATAGTCTATGAACCTTGAAGAAACCTGCTCGAAATATTGTTTATTAAAATATAATCGCCAGTGGAGTCTCAATTTCCCATTTATAGTATGAATTATGTTTTATTGATATACTATGTTGCTTATATCTGAAGTTTATGATGTTCCTGGCATGGTTGTGTTCATGACCAGCAGTTGGAATAGGAAGACAGATTTGAATCTACTTTTCTTCGCTGATGCAATTAATGCAATATCAATACTCACTGAATAAGTAAATATATATTTCCCAGATTAAACCTATAGCCCACAAAAGATGGAGAAGGGTTTCAATTTTTTACATAGGTGGTAATAGGTCAGATTTCCCCCAACCTGTTAATGGTTTAAAAGTTATTGAGGAGAGTTCTCACCGTAAACTTCTGGAGTGAGACGTTTGAGGAATATTGGTGCATATCATGTTATTCATAGATCTAGTCAATTTATGTTTTTTATTGATTAAAGTTATCAATTTTTGGATATAATATATAGCACCATGAAATAGTTATGACAGTGAAATATTTCTACATATATACACCTGTTACACATTTAAGAACCAATATGTAATAATTAATATCTGTAGATTTAATCAATATGAATAATATCTAATTCATTGTATTAAATGCCGTACTCATTTTTCATGCTGTATTGCTAATTAAGATTCTAGTAATCTAAAGTAAAATCATTTTCCAACTCACCGTCATATCGTAAAATCAAACATTTCTAATGTCATCATAGTCTCAATATTTTCAGACAGACAATCAGTAGTTCTGTTAGTCATTATCACATCAGAGAAAGTCTCTCTCTCTCTCTCCTCTGATCACACTCCAGGGATTCAAGTTCTGCATCATTGGACTCCAGAGTAACAAACATTGCCATTCATCAGCACGATGGGAGAAAAGAGAAAGAGTGGGATTTGAAGCAATGAAGTGGAACAGAGTAAAGAGCCTAGCTACAACTTTGACTCTTTGATGGGAGAAAAGAGAAAGAGTTGGATTTAACAGCAAGGGGATAATTGACGAACAGATAGGGTACAGAAGCTAACATCAGGAAGAAACTAACATTATGGGAATTTCACTACATCGTGTAATATTCATAAACTAATATCGTATGGGAGATATTGATAGATACCTTTTGATGCACTATGCGGATGCAACGTTTGGGATTTAATATCTTTCTTAGGAGAGACTTATATAGATGGATTTGTTAAAATGGATCGAAAATACAGTAGTTAATATTTTTTTAATTTCATTTATAGTTTATCTCATTTATTCAATATTTTTATAAAAAGAGGGTATCGCATTATTCTAGTAATAATTATATAAATAATACCAATCTCCGAATATCTAAGAGTATCACATAAAGTCAATATACTTAAATTGTAAAACCTTTTTTGTCCAGAATTTATTTGAATGTGAAAATATTATGATATCCATCTGATATAAAGGCAAACTCTATTAGCAAAATAAAGAAAAAAATAATTCTATCTAATCAATTAAAATAATTACAATAATGCTTTGCATAAGTAGGCATACGTGTGTGTTCTCATAACTAATAAATGAAAGTGTATACAAATTATAGCACAAAATACATAAATTGAAAGGATCAAATGTGTCCTTTTTGACTCTAGTTCAACAAGGGTTAAATTTAGAAACTGAAATTCACGTATCTATAATATAAGTTTCTTTTAGGTGAACCCAATTATTGATTAAGTTCATATTTCTCGCCAAAATTCACTTCAAGCTGCCACACTTTAGAAAATGGATAAAAGTAAATATAAGTAGAACATAAAAGATTAAAATAATTGTTACACTAAGACGTCTCTAGTCTCTACCCGTTGACAGGCGAATTATCCATTCGTATCCATTACTCTTATTACTTATGACAGGAGGTAACGATTACCTCTATTATTACCTGGATACTTTAGTCAAATCATTAGGGGTTAACATCGTTATTAACCTGTTATGAGTATTTTACCCTCATAATCTCTATACTTTGTCTCTTCGCAAACCAAATATTAGAACTGGAAGACGAATCACCTCTTACTTCACAAACGCCAACAATCCATCACAATTACGAACTTTCTTGCAATGAGTGCCTTAAGAAACCAATTTTATACACTGAATATATAAGTTTATAGCATTATGATCACGGTGGTCTAACTGACAATATTACTATAAAATATTTACTAAAACTCGAAATAGGTAGTTAAAATCATCATTGCAGATTTTGTTTAGATTTGATCGAAGATTATAATCGATGATGAAGAATATCCCAGGTGGCAATGTTTCTTGGGCCAATATTGGGACAACATTCGCAATATTGGGACAACATTGGCCCGAGAAACAATGCTACCTGGCATCATCAATATATGACTATAAATTATTTGACAATTATCTAACTGTAACTAATCACACATTTAAAAGACTTATTGTTTATTGGTTTTGTCGGATGATTCCTAAAAATATATAGTGTCGGACGGGATATCACTGCGCATACACTTTTTATGGGATATCACTCCGTACCATTATAATTTTAAAAACACTGGTTTTAGCCTAAATCTGATTGCATCATCATCTCAAGCATCTTCTTTTATCCTATAAACATCATGAAGCACCATGGTTATCCTCTTAGTATTTCCAGAGTTAAGTCACGATGTATGTGGTGTTCTCAGAACGATATGAAAAAAGTTTGCCCTGGTGATTTTTAAATCTCGCAAACTCTCCATTAACTCTGCTACCAAGATTTATAGATTCTTATCGTTTTAACATGTTAGCACACACAATAACAGTTACATTATGCAAAATTTTCAACTTCTCAGTTTTAACGGTTTTCCCGCCACAACCATGCGCAGTGATACCCCAGATAATTTAGAGGTAGAGGGGTATCACTGCGCATCATAAATAACCATATTTGTATGCAAATAAATATGATTTTTTTGAGTTTTTAGCTCTCCATAAAGGCATAAATATTAAATAGGGTGTTATTTAATTATAAATTTGATTAACAATAAAATTACAGTTGTAGTAGCTATGCAACTTGATGTGCGTATATTGAAATATGGAGAGGGGGTATTTGGATGGGGGGAGGGGGTGGGGAGGTTGAGAGGTTTTTGATTCAAATATTGAATAACAATAATCGTACGATCGTATTATATTACTTGGTATAAGTAGTTAACTAGTTGAGTGAAAATTAAGTGTTGAATATGTTGCAGATTCATCAAATATTTATTTAAAAAGCAAGGGACAAGTAGATTGGGGAGAGGACATGTAGACGTTTAGATGAGGGAGAGGAGGATTTAGATGTGGGAGAGTGGGATATAGTTGTGGGAGAGAGGGAAATGGATAGGGAAGAGGGAGATTTTGATGGAAAGAGAGGGAGTTTTCGATGAAGAGAGAGTATGATTAAAAGGGTAGGAGAGGGGGATTTAGATGGGAAGAGTGGAGGATTAAGATGGAAGGAGAGGGATATTTAGATGGGGAAAGAAGGGGGTTTAGATAGGGGGGAGGAGGAGGAGGGGCATTTAAATTGGGACAGGAGGTATTTAGGTGGGGGAGAGAAGTGCTGTAATTATACAATGCGCAGTAATACCCCTTCATGTGCGCAGTGATACCCCGATGCACTCACTAAAAGTTACGCACAAAAAATTGACAATAAGATTTTTATTTATTTAGCTATTATTTTGTAACTAGTTGAGAACCATCCTCTTTCATGGCCATTTCATCACGAGAAAAAGAGTTTCTCTAGTACCTTTATTTTTCGAGTAAATACAGAGTTTGCAGGATTGTGCGCAGTGATACCCCGTCCGACCCTACGACTATTACTTCAAAATTAAATATAGAAATCGTTTAATATTCAAATTATTCATTTTTATTGACCACATTACAACCTAAATTTCGAAATATACTTTATCAAACGGTGTAAAATACGAATAGAATAAACTAATGAAAAGAATTAAATCTGGTATCTCACAATATTTCAATTCAGATTTCAATATATTGATTTTTCACTGTTATCAGTTCAAAATATTTTATTTTTCCTACTCGTTTCTCAAGACATTGAAATTCATCTCAGATCCTAGTCCCACAAGTGATATTCTTATCCAATACATTTTCTCAGATTTCCTGGATATTCTAACCCGTGCATTTTGTCTCTAAAACATTTGGAATTTCTGTTTAGTTTTATTTAATTTTCAATTGTTCGAGAAATTTGAGACTCGTGGTACATTTTTTCCGTAGAAGTTCTGAATAAAACAAAAAAGAAAAACTGTTTACAGTCACAAAAGTATCACTCTATTGTTGTATTGTTTAGGAAATAAATTTTCTTTTAGATTTATTTCAATGTTTCATTTTGAAGCTCCTTGCATGACTTATATTGATTTAATTAGTCTGGTTCAATAATTGTATACTTTAAAAAGATAATTCAATAATATTTTAAATTACAATTATTCCACATTTTTTGGAACTTAGTGTAATTTATGTTCGTAATAAATTTAGTTTCGATCTGTTCAATTTATGAAGATTGTTCTTTAGTTTCAATTTTCACTTGATTAAATTTGTGAACAAACATTTCAATTTTTGCTTCATAAACTTCATTTAAATTAAACTGCTTTCACTGTTTAAAATGAGAAGTCATTTACAAATAACTTTACACAGAGACTTTAAATGGACTATACAAAGTATTTAAATGGAGCGATATATTTTGCCATTATTTTGCATACATTACTTCACTCCGAAGTGAATGACTTAATGAATGAAGAGCCGTGGATCGCAGCTCTGGAAAGCAATGATTAAATGTTCACTGTCCCGAAATGGTGAAAGCATCGAATTAATAAACTGAATCAATTCATTCCCAGAGAATAAATGAATTAAATACGCCAATATCACTCTGATGTTGGGAAATATTTAAAAATTTAGCAATAGATTAAAATGGTAACTCGATATTAAATTGTTGGCTGTTATTTGTGCTCCAAAAGGAGGTGTTTGGACTGAAGAGAGGAGAAACATCCAAAGATGTAAAACAGGCAATAAAATAACGGATAAACTATTACCGGGTAATTTAGGGGTGCGGTAAAGGTAGTGACGAGCATATTCTGCGCAGAGAAAAGCTGCTTGATAAAACACATGGTTACCCACAAAAATGTGTGCCCAACATTGAATCAACCACTGTCATTGCTTAAAATTGTAGTGTGCAATATTTCAAAGTTGGGTACTCTTTTTTGTGGGTCACCCTGTAGTATTTCTAATAGGCAAATTCCTATGAAAAACTGTTGGGGCCACAGAAGAGTGATCCATAAACTTCTGATACTTTTTATTTCTCAATAAAAAGCACACTAATAAACCTAGAACTTTGAAACAAGTTTTTATTAGAGATAATACATCCTGAAAATGTCCCTAAACATTATGTTTTGAAAAATTTCTCCTTTAGATGACAACAGCAATTTTTCTCGTAATAGATGAGTCCATTTCACGGTTTGAATTACGGAGAGGCATTTCTTTGACTTAGTGAAAATGAGTTATTTATTCAGAACTCATTTTCATTTTAAGCACATTATCATCTATGAGGGAATGTAAAAAAGTCTTCTATTTTAGTATTTGAAATATTGAATAAAACCGCTGTAATCAATATTTTTTCGAATTACGTAGGTCGGCTTCTGTTTGAAATCTTCGAGAAGATTTTACTTGAAACCGTGAAAAGAACAGTTTTTTATCGAGAAAATTATGGCCATTATTTAATGGGATGTTATTATTTAAACCTAAGGCTAACCTCCAAGATAATTCTTTCCAATAAAAGTGGATTCAAAGTTCTCTGCTCCTTAATTTTATTTTATCATTAAATGAAAAAAATCAGATGTTTAAGGATCACACGTTACAGTATACAATGCCTTCAATTTAAGGGCATATTGGGTAAAGACTAAAGAGTGAATAATCAATTTTAATTCGTTCCCTCAAATTCCAAAATTACAAGTTTTGTTATTAGGCTGTATGACAATGTCATAAGTTAGTAAGATGAGCTGAGTATCTCCGTGTGTTCCTATTGATGTAGTCTGCGTAAGCAGTAGTATAATTGTTGCAGATACTCAATTTAAATTGGATTCAAAATGTTAATAGCGGTATACATTTGTAGAACTACGTAGACAATGTGTTAAATGGTTGATATATCTTTCACTCGATAAGACTAAAGAAAGCTCTCAAAATGTTTCTCAAAGAAAATATTTCAAATACCGTTTTCATATACATTTTCAATTAAGCTGATTCAATTAATGTATCCATATATATTATATATCCAATTATAATTCGAAATAATAAACTCGCTGCAACTATAGAAAATTGAACCAGGCAAATTATTTTAATTTAGAAGTTGAAAAGTTTTAATATATTTATTTACTTTCTTATCCATTCTGCATAGAAATGCTCGTACTTGAATTATTCGGATAAATGTTCGAAGCTTCTGTGTTTTGGGATTTAGATTCAATTCTAACTTCTCTTATCTTAATTTGTTGCTGCATAAATTTAGAATTCGAAATCCTGTGTAACTTTCTTTGGCAAACATTGAAACAAGACACTTACAGTCTAATTTAAATTAGTTTGTTTGGAATATCATTGTATCAGAATTATATAAATTGAATGAGCTTCTTACTAATGAATTATTTATTATACATCCTAGTTATAATTTCACACATTTCTCTTTTAACTTGCTGGATATCATATGACGCAACTTGAAAGTGTTAATTGTGTACAATATATTCATCAACTCATGCAATTTAGTTATTACGTTCTTTCACTTCATTCATATATTTATTGATATATGTATAATTTTGAAGCCTAATGAGAGAGACTCTCGTTACCCTCTTTCTCTTTTTTTATTTCTTTTCTCTCTGAGGGTCACCCATCCTCTTGTTGGAGTAAAAAAGGAGCTCTTGCCTCCGATTATACACCATGGTGAGATTATCAATAAACCCTCTTCTAATTTAGATGGAATGTTTTCCGGAAAATATGAATAGGATCCTTAGGCTTTACCTGCCGAATTACGGGGGCATTGAACGTTGAACCATGTCTCTGAATAATGAGTATGTTGTTACTCCCTATTATGTATACGGTACTTTTATCAGCGCTTTTAGATGTTAGTAATTCTCTATGCTGTATACTGTGACTTTCAAAAGGTTGTACCCTCCCTTTTCCGTATTCTTTGTCGTCAGTCCCATAAAATCTCTGACACATTCCAACATCTTACTCTTCAATTCCAACTCCAAACGATTCCTAGAACTGACATCGGAATTTGCAATTGCTCAGACGTGAGTAAAATCTCATATCCGCAAGAGAAAAAAAGTTGAATTCATGTTCGCTCTTGCCTTAGAAAATTCAAAGTTAGATTTTATAGTGGATTTTGAATTGCTTTTATAGAGTACAGTAATGCCTTTTGTCCAATAAATTTATGTTCATATGATTTTTCGAAATAACCTAATATGATACCAACCCATAGATAAAAGTTTGATATGGCCCACAATAACTTTTTTCTGAATGACTTATCGGAGACTATATTTAATTGATTTTATTTCAGTATTGATTTTTTTGTCAAGGTAATCTAGACTTCAACGATAAAGTTTAAAAAGTGTAACCCTAATGAGTTTGACTGTCAGAATGAACGAGAAGGTTTGATTATGTGTTTAAAAAACGATTGTCTTATTTATGAACCTAAAGTACTGTATTTTGTACAAGTTGTTGGTATATATACTACACTAATGTGTACCAAATCTCAAGTAAAAATATTGAATATATAAAGGAGAAATAAATACATAGGTATATAAGACATTTGCAATTGAGAGAGCAGAACTGTAATTGGGTGGAGTGTGACCTAACCCAATCGCATGAAAAAATGGAAATATATGAGCTTATAGGCTGACCAAATTGTATTTCTACGTTTCCACACGTCACCATAATACAATTAATTTCCTAATTTACGTGATTTACGCCGATACGTGAATATTTTAAAATTTTAAACACAAAAATACATTTAGTATTTATATTGGAACAAAGTCAACAAAGTCCTTTAAATTTAATGGAATGACATGGAAGATATAAAGGAATTTTAAAAAGATGTGATTATAAAACGCACGTCAAACTCATTAGGGTTGAAATGAAATAATTTTTATTTAAATGAAAATTGGTAAAAATTTATATTTTTATTGTTAAAAGTATATTATAAAGGAAAATAATTTCATTGTTAATATACAATATTGTGAATAAAATTGATAGTCATAATTGAAAATAATTCAATGATTCAATATTAATTAATTTTAAATATAAATCAATGATATAAATATCAATAAATATTTTATTCTAATTTTGTTGATAATAACTATATCATCAATCTGTGAATGGTATATAAATAATATATATCTAGTTAGAGCACCTTTATCTCTTTCTTTCCCTGTTAGTAAATAAAAAGAAGAATACAATACACCAATCAGATAATGGGGAGTTGTTGACTGCAGATTTTCTTCTAATATCCAATCATCAGACACGAAAACCTATGATTAGTGTCTTCATGCAGATAGAACCTGTAATTTTACCTTTATATATGTATTTTGTGTAAGGAGAATGTAATAGGTATAAACAAAATGAAATAATTGGTGAGACAGAAAGGAATGTCTCATGAGAGAAGTTTCTACTATAAAATACTTTTAATTAATTAGCCTGCATACTAAGTTTCACATTTTTTTAGCACTATCTTTGGTACATATAGATTTAATAGAGAACCAATTAAATGTGAACTAATTTCAGCTGACATTTATGACTTTGCAAACAGTTGCCTTGTGTAATGTATAAAGTTAGGAAAATTAGAAAGCTGAATTGTTCATTATCTTCCTAAGGTAACGAGCAGCTGTTGCTCTACACTTTTACAGTCGTGAAGCATTATTTAATAGAGACAAAATTAATGAGGTATGATCGAACTTCCTATTCAGCAATTCAATAATATGCCTGAATATCATTTTAATCACAAAAAATAAAGTTATTATAAAATGATGCAGTCTTTAATAATGGATTCTGATCCGAATTAAACAATCAAACTAATAAATACACACAATTAAAAATTATAGTCCATATTTCCCGATTAATGGACAGTTTCTTTATTTAATTGACGTCACCAAAACCATGTCTAATATTATATAATGATATTGTCTTAACTACTTTCTATTAGCACAGATGTGAATGCTTTGGAGGTGACAGAATAAAGAAACTTTAAGAGTCACTACTATTCATTGTTATGATACTAATATACCCGTGCCGTCAAAAATGACAGTATATTTGATATATGACTACTAGACGTTCGCCAGGTTAATTTGACGGACTGGCATACATCAAAACCAATGGTTTTATTATAGTAATGAGTATGATGCAGGATATTGTGAGAAGAAATATCAGGAGTATGGAAGGAAATGATAGGAACATATAATGTGGAGGAATAATTATCACACACACAAAAAAAATCATTTCACCATAATTATCCTATCTGATATTACTGTAATTATGATACAAATTTATTTGCTACGCACTTTGTTCAAATTTTTATTAGGTTTGAATATAATGATAATGTAATTGCTTCTTGTTCTAACAAGATTCCAGTGTAGATGGTGTATAATGTATATGTTGATAACTTGACTCCAATGTAGTTGATGTATAATGTTGACTCCTATGTAGTTGATGTACAATGTGGACTCCAATGGAGATGATGTATAATGTTGACTCCAATGTAGTTGATGTACAATGTTGACTCCAATGGAGATGATGTATAATGTTGTCTCCAATGGAGATGATATATAATGTTGACTCCAATGTAGTTGATGTATAATGTTGACTCCAATGGAGAGGATGTATAATGTTGACTCCAATGGAGATGATATATAATGTTGACTCCAATGTAGTTGATGTATAATGTTGACTCCAATGTAGTTAATGTATAATGTTGACTCCAATGTAGTTGATGCATAATGTGTTTACAGACTGGACTGGTTAACTTGCAGCGCCTGGAGTTGAATAACAACCTCATTTCTTTTGTGGACGAGGACGCTTTTGCTGGGCTAAGAATAATGATCGAGTTTGACTTAAGGAACAATGCTATCCATCACCTCTCTGCCAACACAGTCACGGGTTGGTGGAAGAGAAATGCGTGAGGTTGGGAAAACATTAGATCTCAGACAATGAGGGGAAGGATTAATTGGCTAAAAAAATGTCTGTTGATGCTAAGCCTTCGGTCTGTTCGATGGAATAAAAACTGTACTCTAAAATTTATTTTCATTTACAGATATACTCATCGCTATACCAATTTTTAGTTGAAGATTTAAATATGTGAGAAAAATTGAATTAAAAAATATGATTTAGTTTGGATACCAACTCTTGGTAGAGAATATACACTTATCATAACTATGATAACATATGCAATAGGTAGATAATTGCTGGTAACATACTATTTATTTCACTTTTAACGTTAGATGATTTTCAAAATATCTAGTAAATCCAAAAATAACTGCGATATTATCAACATTGAACCAATGCAGAACCTCTGCATTCAAATAGTGAGGTGTATTAAAATTTAATCAAAGTAATCTATTTGTTGACGAAAGTTAGTGAATTGGATTACGATTGGACAGGTATTTAAAGTCCAAGAGCATTCTAACCGATAAGTCATAGTTTTGGAAGACAGAAATCCATTCAATTATAACAATAGGATAACTATTCCAATCAGGAGTAGTAACTTACACCAACTGGAGTCACTCAAGAATGTTCATAATTCCTAATAATTTTCGAAGAGGAAAATCTGAATATTGTATAGCAAAAGGTACAACTAAACTCCATTAAATTTCCTACCAATCCTGTCCATAAGATTTATTTTCGAATGATTTTCTAACAATGCATAATGTTCTGTTTTCGTATTTTCAGGCTTTGAGAAATTACGTAAATTGGATTTGAGCGGAAACCGAATCAGTCAACTTGAATCAAACAGTTTCCGCCTCTTTTGCATCTACAGACTCTAAAATTTAACTGAAATTTCATTTCATTACATTAATCTGACCTTGATCATTTTACTTAATATTGAAACCATCGGGTCAGTGTGGAAAGAAATTGATAGCATATATTGCACAATGAATTCAAAACTGTGAGCATCAATAATAAGAGTTAAATATTTACAATTTCAATATATCAATTCCTTTAATCAAAAGTTTTAATACAGTTGAAAAATTATTTTTTAACTTCCACATTTAATTAATTTAACATATCCTTCGCTCCAAATATACCTACGATATGTATCAATCAGCTATAATTTAAAAAAAACCCCTGCTTTCCTCAACTTCAGGAATGGCCTAATTTAATTTCTCTCAATCACAGGTTGACAGGGAATGTTTCTGGAATCCATTCAGCCAGACTCTTTCATTAGGAATGAACGTCTTGTCTCTCTGAAGCTGAGCAACAATCCTTGGAATTGTGACTGTCGCATGAGGTCTCTAGCAAAATGGATGACGCATTTTCTTGTATTCTGTTGATAATAGGAATTAATTTATTATTAAAAATATTTTTTTTTTAAATTATAAATAGACTCCTAATACAGATTTATTTGTTTTCGGAATCATGATTTACTTCCAACGAAGTTGAATATTTATATTTCTGACCAACTGGAACTGTGTGACACCTAATCATTTATCCGGAAAAAATGGCAAATAGTTCGTCCTGACGAATTTGCCTGCGATCCAACAGTGGAGGTTCACCAAGAGATTGTCTCACTCAATCTTCATTCGAACAGCTTCCTGGATTGCTGGACATTCGGTGATCCTCTTCCCTCTCTTGATTGGTACTCAGGCAACGCTCTTTTAACAAATGACACAAAAATTGGCGGGTTCAAGGCCTACTATACAGCGAATAAAAAATCAAATTCCAGTTTGGTGTAGTCGGGGCTTAAAATTTGAGTTAATAAAGATCATCATCAAATGTTATCAACTTTTCTTATTTACCTTGTTCATGTTTTCCTCTCAGCATTAATATTTTAGCGAAATTTTCCGCAAGAGAGCGAATTCTTACTCAAACTACTTCCTCGATAGTTTTTGTTTAATTTATCGGTACTTAAAAGTTGTCTTCCGAAATTCACGATCGGTTAATGGAGGCATGAATTGCTTGAGAAAATAGCCAATAAATTCAGAAAACGATATACGATAAGTTCCAAGTTATCGCAGGGCTCTGCTTTTCGATCTTGTAAGAAACAATAAACATAATTATTACGAAACTTATATTTTAAATGATCTGAATCGTGAAACCGTCCGAAAACTCAGAGCTTGCCATATAATTGCAAAATGAAAAAAAAATAAATGCTGTTTAGTGAAAGTATATAAATAATTCTATTCTTCATGGGAAACAATTGATTTACGTAACTGAAATTTCAATTTCTGTCTATTACTATAACTAAGTAGGTGCGTAAAAAATGCAGGAATAACCAGTCATATAGGAATAACCCCTACACGGTTGCCCAACTTTAACTTTGCTGATGTGCCACATCTACAGATTACTGTCCCAAAATAAGGCCAACCTCCAAGTACGGGTTAAGAAGGGGAAGTTATGGTGGAGATATGGAAGATAAAAAAAGATCCCCTCATAATCTTCCATGGCCCTGAGCTAAATTTATTCAAATCAAATCTCTATAATTTTAATAATTCTATTATATTATACAAATATTTTCTTCTAATGACAGTCGGGGAGAACAGATCTGACTAATTCAGAGTAGCTTTTAGGCAGACATGAGCACAGTGAATGTCCTGTAGCTAAATTGCCCATAAAAAAGATATTAATAATTATTATGGGATTGGGAAATATATACGGAATAGTATCTTCTTCATTATATTGATATGTATTAACTTTTCCATCGAAAAAGTACAATTTTTCTGACAAAAGCTTGGAAAATTATAGCTTATTTAAGTATGAATAAATAGAAAAATGGATATTTTTAAAATTCATTTATGTAATAAAATAATATAATAATATGTACCAATTTCATACGATTAAATAAATTTTAAATTGAATTATATTCCAATATTTGAATAGCACTATACTGTATAATCTCTATATGTATATTCAATTTTGAATTTATTGAAGAAAACGTATTTAATTTTTTTCATTGAAATTCCCTCCCAATAAACAATGTATTTTGTTCCATTGTATAAAATAATAAGGTGTAAATAATAATAGCGTGTGTTATAACTATCAACTCAACTGACAATGATTTATTCTGTACCGCATTTAACCTGCAGTATTATATTATAATGTAACTAATTTCATTATCCCATGTGAGTAGGGTGATTTTCCTGTTATCGAATGGTTCTACATTATCGATCATACAAAGAGAAAAGATAGGATTAACAATTATTATACTCGTTAATTTAATTGCTATCAGTGATACCTGCATTTCTCATGGATATAAATATAAATAATTATTTCAATAAATCATTTTTCTTCTTGATCGAACATTTGAAACTGTCAATAATTTGAAACTCAACTGGTTAAACAAAGGAAATATTTATATTTCATAAGACGTTTCCTGTAATAATTTCAATTTAAAAAAAAATAGATTTTCATTTTCATTATACTTATAAAATAATAAGTTATACAGAAATGATATTAAATAAAAATTAGTCTCTCGAATCATCTGTAGGATTTTTTTTATATTTTGATATCATCATAATTCTGATATGAAAATTATGATCATTAGAATGATTGTGACTTTAAGTATTGTAATTTTCTTATTAAATATAGAACTGTTCAATATTTTATTTTGATATTTAATAAAGAAGTTTCGTGTAGTAACTTAAATTAAAAAATAGGTTTCAATAATTTCACAATTTAATAAAATCGTGTCATTGTTTTATTATTGTTAAAATAAAAATAGAATAATTTGATCATGAACTTATGAATTGAATTGCCTAAAGATTGATATTAGCTAAAAGCTATGTACAAATAAAACACAAAACTAATGAAACAAAAGTAAAGAAAATGTTAAAACGAATATAAAAACTATATACGATTAGGTAGTTTGGCTCCTCCCACTTAACTATTATTAGTTAGTGGACTGTCACAGTACTCGGAAAGTGGGTGTTCACTTAGGTCATGATTGGTCAATCATACGAAACGAAAGGACTGATTGGTTCGTGCTCTTTGTAGGTAGGTAAATAATAATATTCCCCTGTGTATTATTAGATAAAGTGTATGTATAATTGTGCCCGTTAATACCCACTGCCCCTCCCCTCAGTCCTCTATTGTACTGCTGTGAGAGTTGCTAGTGTAGTTTGTGAGTGAAGAGAACAATTAGTGAAGTGAGGGATAAAGTTAATGCCTTTAAATAAAGAAAAAAGTTTTTGAGATTGAAACACACGGGTTTTTAATGTTCAGGGTGAGTTCCAAATTATCGATATCTTGTATCTACTTTCCATATCTTCTATGTACAATAAAATCTAACCAATTTTACATTTCAACTCCTACTTTTAAATTTTATGTTTTTTTTTTCCTTATTCAGTTAGTATAATTATACAGTGCTATTATACAGTCAAAATTGCGATGCTATCAGTGAAGACTTCTTTTAATATCTTAATTTTCTCTTATCAGTTATTGTCAATAAATGAGATTCATGTTCTTCAAACAAAGCAGTTCTTACCAGAAAGTCAAACTTTTTCAATCTTTATCAAGTACTTCATTTCTACTATAATTACAGACTCTCACTGTTCAATATTAAATAAATTGAGTCATCATTTGAAGGTTATTATGGTACATAATTTGAAATATAAAATATATCCCTTAGTTTAAGTAGAAGAATTAAATTTATTATAAAATTAATTATTTATTTAATTAACATTGGTTATTGTTATATAAAGTGTATGTATAATTGTGTCAATTATACATATGAAGTAAAATTAAATATTAATAATAATTATATGTATTTATATTTTATGATGAAAGATGTAGAATCGTGCAATATTTCGTAGGTTACCTAGTAAGTCAGATACACTATAACTAGTCTTAACTACTGCCGTATAATATTGTAATATTTCCTAACTTTGCCTTATTATGAAGTTATTTTTGAAGTTAATTGATACAGATTATTGCAACTTTATAAATAAAATTAATATCCCTCGCTATTGTGATCACGTATTCGCTTTTTGAATACTATTTGTTAATTTGTATTCATATAATACTGAGCAACAAAAAAAAAAAAAATCAATTCAACTATATTAAATTTAATTCGAACCTACTGAGTTATTAAAATTTGAGAAATGTTGATTATATTTAAGTTTAATAACTATAAAATAGAAAATGGTTCTTTCTAATCAATATTAGACTAATTTGAAAGATAAATATCAATGTTTATTTTGATTACCCTAATTAGCTTTACTTGTGTTTTCTATGCACATCCCTTTTAAATTACTTCATATCTTACATGTCATTCATTTAAATTTATCGGCCTTTCTTGACTTTTACCAAATATATTATTGTATTTAGAAATTCAAATATATTTACGTATTAGCGTAAATCACGTAAATCAGGAAATGATTGTTATGTGGTGACGTTTGGCGACGTAGTTTGGTACAGCTTGGTATAACTCGGTACCCGCTAAACACATATCAGTCCAAACGTTTTCATGGAGAACAAATACACGCACGAGAACACACCCTCTGTTCCACCCAATCACAGCTCTTCTCTCTCAGTTGCCAATGTGTTTTATACCCATGTATTTATTTACCCTAATATGTTCAATATATTTACTTTAAATTTCGTACACATTACTTTAGTATATATACTGACAATTTGTAAAAAATACAGTACCGTAGGTTTATAACTAAGACATGTGTTTTTTTAAACACATCATAGTCAAGCCTAATGATACCTTCTGAACATCAAACTCATTAGTGTTAAAACAGCAAAATGATTTATGTGATAATTTCTTGTTGGGAGAAGGTACTCCCGTGCCATTAGTTTTGATTTGTGAACATTTGGATATAATCCAGAAAGAATGAATAATATATAAGAACTGGAAGCCTTTAATTAGAATTTGTAAATTTTAACTGTGGTTATAGAAATGTTCTTGTTTTCGATGGAAAAATATTGTCTTAAAAAAAAAAAAAAAAAAAAAAAAAAAATCCAATATATTAGTTTGAATTAATTGTGTGTAATACATTAATTTGTATTACACACGCAAAAAGTTTCTTTGAAGAATAATCTCAATATGTTCAATCTTATTCATGGCGATAATAAAGTCTTGTACAAACATCCATAAGATCTGCGAGTACAGCTGCATAAAATCCTCATTTTTGTTAGAAAATCGTATGCATCTCAAAATTCCTATTTTCTATTTTTGAAACACTCTCTGGCATGTAACCTTAGTCTCAAGAATTATATCCGAAACATTCCATATCCCATACCAGATAAACTCTTTTGGAACCCAAACTGTCTCCAGTACAATGTTTTTACAAATTTTTTCTCTGATAACAAAAGTCACCTGCAGGAAGTCAAAACTTACCTTCTATTAAAATTCACTGGAAGAGAAATGAAAACAACAAACATTTTTGAAACGTGATACAAAGTCAATTTATGAAAATTTAACAGTGAATATTTTCTGAACTGATTATAAATCTTAATATGTATATTTTGAAGTTAATTCCTTAGTTTAATCGAGGGTTGAATTTCATAATCTCTGTTATAGAACACAATTCGGGAGAATTGACCCTGAAAGCTTGTGAATTATTTAATATCAAATACATCATCGAATATATGTTTTCTAACATTGGATAAATACATTTTTTTAATTTAGAGATGATATACCACCATATTAGTAAAACTGATCTTAATTGAGTTAAGAAATTAATAAAAGTGATAAGAACAATTCCCAACACTTTTTTACTGAAATGTGATTTAGATGAAATATATCCGTCGCAGTGACTTCATTCCTTTGGACTCGAAGATGTACGAAAATGTATCGGGTGAATTTTCTCGCATGAGATTCTCTCAATCGGAATATGCAAAGTAGATCAATAATCTCGTAAAACTGTTTCCTGGAAGGTGGAGGTGAATTGCTATATTTCACTGGGGTTGTACACAGAATTTCGTATTTCCATGCATAACAATTTGTAAGATCAAAATTTTATGCAGTAGATTGATATCGTCTGAATCCTCTACAGTTCGAATATTAGGAACAACATTTCGGATATTGGAAGTTGTGATTTGTATTGTGATGAAGTAAATGGTGGCTAGGAAAACTATTTCAATTCATGTAATCCGTTAAATTTTCATAAACTTTTTCGAATGATTGCAATTTACATTTGAGTGATTTGTAAAATGAAAATTGAGAAAAATTATATTGTTTGGAAGTGTCTACATTTTCAACAATTTCGTTCACTGAATGAAAAAAATTAATGTCTTCAAATACAGGACTATGCTTTTGAGAGTGAAACTCACAGTTTGCAAATAAAAGAGATACCTGTTCTTCAAACATTGCAGTTTTCACCAGAAATTCCTATTCGCTATCAAGTACTTCATTTCTACGATACGTACAGACCCTCACTGCTCAATAGTAGCTAAATTGAGTGAACATTTGATGAATAATACGGTACTTAATTAGTTAAACAGTTATAAAATATTTACCTTAATAAAAATAGAAGATTAAAATTATTATACAATAATTATTGGTCTTTTTTTTTCTCATATGGTCATTTTTTTGTTGTTGCCATATGACAATTAGTTTTGATTAATTTATGTAGGTAATATTTTATTTTGAATCAAGAAATAATAATTTTGTTCGTTGATTTTTTTATGCAGTTTTGAGTGCAGGTATCATATCTGCATCAGCATCAGTTTTCTTTATCAAAGACTGTTATGACAATTGAAACGATTCCAATAACTGAATTTCATTAGTGGCGATATATTCGAATAAATTCAATTTACTAGAATTGAATCCCAAGTGATGAATGATTGTAAAGTGACTTCAAATATAGTTAGAGGGATTCAATGGCATTTCGAGCACCCTTTGATCACTGTTCGGAGAGGGGATGTTTTTCAAGCGAGATAGATGTGATGAAAACTTGTTGCTGGTGGAAGGGTTCGAAATCATTTTATGTTCTACTCAAATAATTTAATTTGAAATGTTTGATTAAAAGTGATATTCATATAAGGTGATTCAATATTTTTGAAAATATTTTACATGATAAAATGTGTTTCGTAATGGTAAGATTTGGTGAAATATTGCAAGAAAAACGTAACTTATAGCAATAAAAGAATGTATGGTGCTTTCTTAACCCTAATGAGATTGAGATCAGAATATATATGAAGGCTTGGCTATGTGTTTAGAAACACATGTCTTATTTATAAACCTATGGTATTTGAACATATAAGGGGAATTGAATACATAGGTACATAAAACATGGGCATTTGAGAGAGCAGAGCTGTGATTAGGTGGAATGTGACCTAAACACAGCTCGCGCATGTGTCTCTTCTCAATGAAAAAGTGGACTGAAGTGTGTTTAGCGGTTACGAAGGTGTATTTCTACGTTGCTGCACGTCACCAGATTACAATGAATTTCATAATTTACGTGATTTACGCCGATGCGTAAATATTATTTAACTTTTAAATACAAAAATATAGTTGCTATTTATGTTGGAAAAAAGTCAAGAAATGTCGATGAATTTACAAGAATGACATGTAAGATATAAAGTTATTTAAAAAGGAAAACCACACGTCTAACTCATTACGATTATTGATAAAAAATACTTTAATCTTTTAAAGGTACACCATAATTCTATCTAGAAGATCCAAATTATCAGACAGTTCCACTTCTTTGATCACATGACTTAAATTAAATATTATTAATTATTATATATATATTTTCTTTTATAATGAAATATGTAGAATCGGCCAATAATTTGTAGGTTACCTAGTAAGTCAGGGCATACACTATAACTAGTCTTAACTCCTGCCGTATAATATTGTAATATTTCCTAACTTTGCCTTGTTATGACATTAATTATGACATTAACTGGTACAGACTATAGTAACTCTATAATAAAAGTTAATATATCTCCAGCTATTATGATCACGTATCCGCCTTTTGAATACTCATTGTTATTATGAAGATTGATTTTGATTTTGTGGTCATATAATGCTGAGCAACAAACGAAAACTTTGTAATGAAACTATATTTAATTTAATTTGAACAGTTACAGAATCATTGAATTTTTAATAGCTATAAAATAGGGAATGGAATTTTCTAATCAATATTAATATTTATTTTATTTATTAATATTTTCTAATCAATATTTTCTAATCGAAATACTTCATGTGATAATTTCTTGTCGAGAGATAAATATTCCCGGGTCATTAGTTTTGATTTGTGGACTGTTGGAGAGAAGCCAAAATGAATGAAGAACAAATAAGGACTAGAAGCCAATTATTATAATTAGTCAATTTAAACTTCACAGTGGTTATATAAATGTTGATGTTAAATAACGTATAAATTGATTTTCGTTTATGTAGAAAAGATGTTTGTTTGTAGTACAAAAACAGTTTCTTTGAATTCACTTTCTTGTTATCGCCTTTGAGTTGTCGGGGAAAAGAAATTCAATTTGATTTCTTGTTTTCTTTTCCCTCTCAAATAATCTCAACTTACAAATCTTGGTTCTAAATTTAGAGAGCTGTAATATGGTATCACGTGAAATCGAATGACATAAATTGTGTGTATTGCCAGACAAATTTGTTTGTTTAACATCGCTTAGCAAATCGAATTCTCAAACTAGCTAATGAAAAATAAATACAAACGTATGTTCAATCTCCTTGACTCGGTGACAGGCTGTTGTGCAAAATCAACCAAAAACTTACAGTCCAACTGCTTGGAATATTAATTTTTGTTAGAAAATAGTACAACAAATTGTTCTGTGATAATAAAAGTCACTTGCAGGAAGTCCAAACTTACCTTCTATTTATATTCACTGGGAGCGAGAAGAAACACCAAACAATGTCTACAATAGACATTGATATATTTTGTGTCATTTATTCTAGAATTCAATCGACAGTTGAACTCCATGATCTCTGTGAGATCATGGAAAGCATGATTTTGGGAAATTAACTCTGAAAATTCATTAATTAATGAATTTCATCAGCATAATCAAATACTTTATTATTTACTAACTTCGTATACGTAATAATAATTAGGTCACAAATGATATCCTCATATTTATAAAACTGATTTAAAATGAAATGGAAAATTTAGCAAAACCCAGAGAGATAATATTAATTTTCACTAACTTCTACTAAAAAATGAATTCGATGTAATATTTCCGTTGCAGTGACTTCATTCCTTTGGACTCGAAGATGTACGAAAATTTGTCGGGTGAATTTTCTCGCATGAGATTCTCTCAATCGGAATATGCAAAGTAGATCAATAATCTCGTAAAACTGTTTCCTAGAAGGTGGAGGTACATTGCTATATTTCACTGAGGTTGTACACAGAATTTCGTATTTCCATGCATAACAATTTGCAAGATCTAAATTTTATGCAGCAGATTGATATCGTCTGAATCTTCTGCAGTTCGAATAATAGGAACAACATTTTGCACATTGGAAGTTGTGATATATTGTGAAAATAAGAAGATTCGAAGTGAGGATGATATCTTTTTCATTAGGTATATCTTCTATCTTAAATCCAATCCATAAAGAATTCGTCAACGTTTGAAATGATTCAAGTTAACATTTGAGTGAATTTTAAAATGAAAACTGAGAAAATCTGCAAAATCATCTAGTGATGACAAATGCCTAAATTACATCAAAAATTATAATATCTTATGCCTAATTATTGACATTGGCATTTACAACCCTTTTAAATTTTACCAAAATAATCACTAATTTGAACTCTTTACATTAATGAGTATAGTTCGAAAAACAATTTATTTAATGAGCCATTAGGAAATTGCAAATTGGTCATGTAAATTTGATGTCAAAATTGAGTTAGGCTTCGGACGAACAACTCACGTGTCTAATTAGGGTAATGGTGAACTAAATGACACGAAAAACAATTTGAAAATGCAGTTCTCTGTTTGGAACTTTGGAAGGATAACAGTGTAAAAAAGATGACAATATTGTCCTTTTTATACCGAAATAAAATATAAATGTTTGACGTTTAACATTTATTAGTATTTCAATTATGTTTATCATGTAAAACGGTAAAACTTGAATAAAATTTACTGATTGTATTGCAAGTTTTCGTAGGGATTAATAATATAATGTTAATCGATTCATTTATTCAATATCATATAAACTTTCATTAAAAGGTGTACAATACACTGTAGTAGAAATTGGGTGTGGGAAAAAATCCCCCGGGAAAAAAAAATCCCCCAAGGAAAAAAAAACCGGAAAAAATCCCCCGAGGAAAAAATCCCCCTGGAAAAAATCCTCCCGGAAGAAATCCCCCCGGAAAGCAATAAAAGAAGAAAGAATATCCTCACGTCAAAAATAGAATTTGTGATAAATATTTTCATCCATTATTTCCCATAAATACCTACAAAAGAGGAAAGCATGTACTTATAGTATCAAATTACAACAATTTGAATAAACAAATATAAAGTTTTTAGACAGAAGCAAACTAAAGTTACAAAATCTGAAAATTGTAAATAGGCTGTAGAAAACTGAAAGTTTAAATTGTATGTTATGGCCTTAATATAGCTTATAAATGAACTACATTCGTCATATTTTTCTACAACATTGCGAAGTCTAATAAAAAAATCTTGATATTTGCAACTCTTCAGAGGAGTGTTACCAGCACTAAGTTGATTTAAGCAAAATCCTGAAATGATTGTTATATTACAAAAGACTTTGACGTAGAAGATTTACCCATATACATAAAATTAAATTACAATAAATTTTACCTTTTGTTATTGTGAGATTTAATTAACCATATATACATGTAACATAATATATATTATATATACACAGTAGAAAGAAACTAGTTAACAACTGATTTATAGAGTGATGGTAGATGAATAAAACTAGCGATATACAGTGTAACTATCAATAGACAAATAAGTCACAAAGATGTTCAAACGATGTCATTCAGTTAATATGTATTACCACTTGAATAAAAGATGCAGCAATAATCTAAACAAATTTTGAACATAAACAAAATTTCGTATAATATTATATACAAAATTTAACTTATTTACATATTACCTCTTCTTTATCTTCTACACTCTTATGAATCTACAGCTACAGTGACTATATCACATATCATAAACTTGATGTTTCTTATTAGGCATTTAGCTTGTGACTGATGGTCAAGGATTAAAACTAGGGATATGTAACTATCAATAGAAAAATAGGGCACAAATATGTTTTCTGGGGGGATTTTTTCCGCGGGGGATTTTTTCCGGATACCATAGAAATTAATCATCACATTAGTTGCAGTCGCAACTTAAACACCAAGGGAATTGTCTAAGAAAATGTACGGAGAGTTTTGTGCAAGTCATTCAATATACAGTTAAACTCACCGCAGAATAATTAGAAAAGCGTCTTTAAAGGCGACTTTTCTTATACAAAAATATCTCCTAACAATGAGTAAGAATAATGTGGACAAAAACAAAAGACTCACATTGTCACGAATGTAAAAGTTGCTCGAAGGGACATTAGTGGGATGGACAATTATTTGAGTGCAAAAGTCACTATTGATGTAATTTAGTATTGATATTTTTATTAGTTTCATACTTTGAGGCATTCAAACAAATAATTTATTATTATATCGTTTTCCTAATCACTTTTCATTCTAATTGAAAAGGGTACCAGTTGTAAATTTACTTTACTGGATTTAATGATAGAAAATGATTATTTGAAATAGAGAGGACGATAGATTGATTTGAATAATTACAATAGTCGGAAAAACTATAGATTTCTCTGCTGAATTTTGGATATATGTAATTCGATATTGAGTACCTTTAAATCTGATTTGAACAAGAAATAAAATTGATCACACTTGGAAAAGTATTTTCAATGGTACCAGTTTCACCTTCCTGCTAATCATAGTCCAGCATATACGAAGGCTCGAAATATAACCAACACTTCTGGAACAATCTGAAATAAATGTGACCGTTAGATATGCAAAATTTGTTTGCTTCACATCGACATATCCAAGTTTCAAGATGAAATTACTTCGACTGTTGTAACTTCCTTTAGTTCGATTACGGAGCCTGAAAGAGCTTTATCCAATACCTGCAATAAATTTCTATCTGAGCAAGTAAAGAATTCGTGCGAATGTCTCGTAACTTCAGTGAGGATTTCAGCCACTTCCCCCAGCAATAAATAGAGCACTCTTTTAACCTAATTTCTATTCAAAAGAAATTATTCAATTAACTAAGGAAACTCTGTTTACGAGTGTATTATTTTAAAACTGAATTGTCTTTGCATTGTTTGGCTCTTTTAATTTTTTTATTAATATGTACTTAATTCGTTACAAGTAATTTGAAGTAAAAACAAAAATCAAATCTATAAATTAAGTACGTGCATATTTAACCATTGGCTAGTGATTTACTTTATTCAAAATTTGGCCAGTTCAAGGTATCTATAGACAAAGAGATACCATTTTTTATCTTGTGGTATTCACAAACCATTCTATTTATTTGCGCATAAAAAATAACCCATTGTTTTGCACTTTATAAAAATTATTTCATTTGGAAATTAACTTAGTAACATGCTAATCATTTTTAATTTTAATAGCCGTGTGTAATGGATATCTGATTGTAGAATTTAAAGCCATATTTCTGTCTTTAATTGCTACACTCTGATACATGAACTATTTCATTGAGTTATATAAATTCCCTGTAATTATGTCTTTAATGTTGACTAAGAGATAAACTAAATAGTAAATACTGATCTAATATCTTTGAGCTTTGAAAATAAATTCAGACAGAATGAACCAATTAACATCGATTAACTCTCAAAAGTTCGACTCACGTCCAACTTTTTTCAACTTAGTTAAAAGGTTCAAGTAATTAAGAATTTTATTCCAACTGAAACGTGAACCAAATTCCAACTCTCAGGAATCTGAAACTTGTATTGGATAGAGATAATCGGGAATAACTAGGAGAGAGTATTCGTAGTGCTTTAAATACTAAATTTTATTAACTTCCCTTATATTGGTTCAATTTGAATTTTGTTGGTTTTTCAACATTCTCAAACTTTAAACTTATGTTTATTATATGCGTGTATATGCTAATTTTCTTAGATCTTAACTGCCATCATAACAGTTTATCATTATCAATTAAGTTAAATATTGACCATAAAGTTTCATAATTACTGGTTCATAGATTGACTATTTTTTAATCATAGATTATTATCGCTGATATGGAAGCCCGACAATATTGATGATTAAAATCTCCTAATTGAGTTGTAGAAGCTTCCCTTTCAACCATCAGCACCAGAATAATAATTCTTTCATCAGGAACCCATTACTTTTACGTTTGAGAATGTAAAAGTGTCTTACGCTGTTACACTTTTATATTTCTAACTGTTCTCTTTCAGGTAATTTCTTCGTGCATTAGATATTTAACGTTACTTATATTAATTAATTCCTAACTACTCCTCTTAATTTCTCTCTACTCAGCCAATACTTTCAGTTCTCAACAAAAAGGTAATTCAATTAACTGGTTATTATCGAGTCTGCTAATTCCCCTAAACAGAAAAAAAGAAGAGAGATGATGAGGAGAGAAATGATAAGAGGAGGGATGGTGAGAGTAGAGTTGATGATAATATGTCAATCAGAACATATTAATTTGTGAAAACTCTGAGTTTCAGGTTATATGTGGCTATCTTAGAAATATTTGTTATTTAGTGCGCAATATTTGGTTATTGCATATAGTTTTCGTTTATTTATTACTTTCATATTTCTTGTTGATATATAACTTCATGAATTAAAGTTTTTGCTTAGTAACACCCTGAAACTTCAGATACCCTCACACTTATTTTTATAACTTCCTTCACTGAGATGAAACATAAAAAAAAACATCAACATCCTCTCTCCAAACTCAATTTGAAGTATCTTGAAAAGTTTCACCACACCGAAAGAACACTCAGGGGTGTTGAAATTTCCTCCAGAATCACATGTTCAGTTCGTTATTTTCAAAGTATTTTTATGAAGATAGAAACGGTGAGACAAAGTGATTAGAAAAATAATCCAGAAAAAGAAATTCGATATTAAGTCATCATTAAATTGATGCTAAAGTTGAAACACACATTTTAAGGAGAGTTTTTTCCATCAACTCCTAATTGTTGTTAGTCATATTGGGTAGTTTTATATAATGATTACCATTACTCACAAATTATCTCATTTTTCTATCTAATATGATTGTTTGATAGAAATTCTGTTTGAAATAGTTCTAGTTCTAAATGGTACTTTAAACACAATCGGTTAATTTAATGCTATTCATATAATATCAAGCAGATAGTTAAATCAATTCCACACAACTAAGGCTCCAAATTTCTGTCGATGAACATAACTTCTATCTTTCGAATTGGATCTAACTTCTGGTGCTTCCATGGACTTGCCTTATAATAATTGGTGAAGTTTGACGATAGTGGTATTGATATCGCTTGGAAGATTGGTTTGATGGGGAATATCTTCCCCCTCAATTGGGCAGAAGACTGTTAACTTCATTGCAAAATTTAATTCGATTCCAATTCGGTATACCATAATCACCGATTGTCGGCTTATTTTCGCTGATGAAAGATCATCTCTGTGTAATAATTGATTCGACGGTTTTTTGTTTGATATTCTCTAGAAAGTTACCCTACTTTACGGTAGTCGTTGATATGAGGGAGGTTACGCCATTAAATATCATGGCTCAGATTTACGAACAGCGGAGAACTTAACTAGAACGGAGATAGAGTTTAAAATGATAATATTAATATATACATGATTAATATTACATTCCAACTTGTGTAAAACAGTTTATATTTCATTTTTTTTACTATTAGTTTTCTTTCTGTTAGTTTTTTTCTGTTCGTTTTTTTTTCATCCATATTTATTTATCTAGAGAATAAGTAATAGTGGGATCATAGAAGATTAATTTAATTCCCAATTTATTCTTCTATTGCCCCACTATAAATTTTTTTCTGGGTAAATCCAACATAACGCACGTATCCACAAATATTGTCGGTTTAAAAGATAACCGTGACACTTGAGAATCTCTATGATAAGTTGGGAATTCTAGAGATATATTGGGAATAAAATTCCCGTAGTATAATGGGAGTATAATATTCCCGAATTATTTGGAGATGTATTTCCCTAGATCTATTCCCATTGGTTCATTGCAGATAATTTGCATATTTTGATGGAATATTTCGAATTCCGTCGACTCTGGTGATTTTCCACATTTTCTTTCTATGAATGAAGTCCTTGACCTGAAATTTGAGGAGATGCATCACTTGGAAGATAAAATTTATAAGTTATAAACATGTTGAATATATGAACATATTCTATAGAAATGCTTTCGAAAGTAATTAACAAATTAGGTGTAAAATATGGAATATTTTTAATTCATTTCCACTTTTACATAACCTCGAAGTAAAGCTTAAAAGGATTCTCTCAATAATATTCTTTTTCACCACCATAAATTTCTCTGTAGACTCTGACTATGGTCTCTATGTTAAACTATCATGTGTATGTTATTTTGACTAACAGTTTTACTAGTAACCATATTTTAGCCACTCATTGTTTGACTAATTAGTAACTTTTTATGGTTGATTCTGCTATCAAATCTAGAAAAAAAAGTACTTGAATTGTACGTAAATAATAATTTTGAGTGAAATTGAACTTTATAACTCAAATATAATCAATAATGTATAAACGTTAGGGAATTTAGTTTCTATAATCATTTTAGTTAATTTTTTTATAAATGTTATTCTTGGTTATTATATGGAGCACCACGCATTGAAGATTTGAGATACATTATCATCAGAATATTTTTATTAGTAATAGCCGAAACTGATCTATAGGCCTCAGTAGAACTACAATTTTAACAAGATTTATAGTTTAACTTGTCTACAGTCACAGCTGTACACATCACTAAGAGTGTTTGATAGTCTAATAGGTTTGACAAATGTTCCTCGCTGTACTCAGTTTCTCATCAACTAAGTGACTGGTATAAACCTCTCCTCTGTCATTTGAAGACACCATTCTGTTAGGATGGAGAACTGAATCACCTAAATTGCTAAAGATTTCAAAGAGATATGGGAGGTGTTATCATTAATCAAGTGACATTGATATTTTGGAGCTTATTTTGTTATACAAAATATCAAAACAGTTAAAGTTATTCATATTTTCTTGATTTACTTTTATATTATAGTTTTATCGAGATACTAACTAGTACTACCTTCAATTGTGTATGATTTTGTAAATTATTTTAGCTTTTAAGTAATGGATTAGTCTTTCCTTTCTATTTATATCGCACTGAAGTGTCAATTACCATTTATGATCACCTTAATTCGTACCAATTACTGCCCCTCTACGATAAGTCTAAGGACATTTATCTCCTCCTTGTGTCTCTTAAAAGTCCTTTCCTAACAAGGATCTCATCTGTGACCTCAGCATCAGAGCGTACGAAGCCATCAGGTTATCTTAACAGAGGCAAAATGTGGCAAGTCACAGGGAGGTACAAAGCTCCGTTTAGATTGAGAAACGCATTAAAATTCCCATTGGGAAGATAAGGAATACCTTGGAGGTATGCTTGGGATATTCTATGGTGATAAACAAGAGGTAAAATTGGTAGGAATATCTGTGAAAATAACCTTTGATGTGATAGTTTTCTATGAATTACAATATATTTTTGAATGAAACGATTTTAGAAGATTTTGACAGCTTGAAACTTTATACAAATGACAGTAATTATTGACAGTAATATAAATTTGTTTCAACAAATTGTGTCTATGATATTTTATCCTCATAATGGAAGGATAAATTTGAAAGGTTTAATTAAATATTTGTACAATGATAACGCATCATTTTCAATTGTCGTGTATGCATATTTTTATTAACATCAAATTGATTAATAATTATATTTATTCTATTATTCTTACCTACTCAATTATATTCACTTATTTATATAAGTAGTTGAAATCCTATTCAGTGGTCTCTTACACAGTAAGAGTAAATAATGTACCTTGAATGGTGAACAAATTTTCTTTAGTCTGCCAAGAATGGTCATCAATTTTACAAAACTGATTGCCATTTATTTTCAGACTAAAGGAAATATTTTCATAATATGGAGTAATTATTTTACTCAGGGCTCTACATACATTATAAAGGAGTCCATAATACATTTGTAATAAACCTATATTTTAAATACTATCCATTTACCTTGTAGTTCTAATTTTCCTTTCAGTTATAGAACTATTGAACACATCTAATACATGAAATTCAATCTTGATGTCCGAAATATGAAATTCTTCTGACCTTTGAACACTAAAATGAGTCCAAGTCACGCAAGCTGTTGCAAAATAATGAATCATGAAGATGATTGACATCGACTGACCCCGAAAATATATCGTAGAATTTAGTTGAATTCAATAATTGGGGTATATTTGTATATTTAATTATTTTATTTAATTTAACAGTGGATGGTACAAATAATCAGGTAAATTTTGTTAACTCAGAAAAGTGTATTGGTGATCTTATTTACTAATTTTAACTTCTAAATTTACTATTTTTTAACTGTGCTAATTTTTGAACTTTCTAGAATAAACTTTAATAATAATAATGCTTGTAGATATTCAAATTTTTTTTCTGGATAACTACGACCAATTAGAAATATTAGAAAGTTTGAAAACAGTTATTATTGAAGTACAGCGACTCTTTTTCCTCTGATTGTGCTGTAAAAGAAACATAGTCAAATATTCTTTGGTGAAATTATATCGTTAATTTATATATTTTCATGGATATAATGTAAAACATCAATTATCATTAGCAAAAATGAATTACGTTTAATCAACCTGTGCATAAAATCTTTCCAATCGTTTAACCTCTCCTCAATTACAGAAGTTTTGAAACAATAAAAAGTTCTGGAATGGTGACAGTTATTTGTTTTTCTCCATTTATTTTTTCTCAATCGTTCCCAAAGTAAATTCACGCTTATTGGCAATAGGAAGAATTTTCATCTTCTGGAATATAGTTTGGAAAAGAACCATCAGAAGGAAATATAAAAAGGTAACTTGAAGCCAAAATATTGTGAAGATTTAGAGTAAAGAGATCAAATTATTGTGGTTCAGTTGATGATTGAGCAGAGACTACATTTTTTTTAATGGCCCCACAAGACATTCTCACTCGGTAATAAGATGGAAATCTAGAAAATGGAAAAGTTAAATGAGAGAAAAATTGTAAGATAATAAAGAATTATTCGACATCATTCATTCGCAAATGATTAAGATATTAAAAACCAAAAGTACATTGAATTTAACATAGATCAGCCTTCACACCAAGAGATAACTATTTGCTGAAAGCTGTAAAATGTTCTCTCTTTTTTCAGCTGAACATAATTTCTTTACTGCAGTGGAATGACTTCATCTACAAACACCTTCAGGAAGAATTCCCTAAGAGTGTCGAGGTTTATTCACACGGAATATGCAAATGAAATCAATAAAAGAAATGGATATATTTTGTAGAGTTGCAGTCAGAGCTGTTACTGCAGTTTATGAGAATTTAGATCAGGAAAATAGAGAGGTTTATTTCTTTTATATTAGAAATAGAAATTGCATCTTTTCCTACACTTACTTTCAATCAAAAAAGCTGTATATAATATAGCTATTGATATTATGTAAATTGTATTATTAAAAATTAGTTTCCGGTAATATTAATTTGAATATTTTTTAACGTATATTATTTATAGTTGTATACATCAACATCTAAATCTAGAAATGAAATTTTGTTCGGGAGAAAGTAAGTCAGTTCTCCTCTTAATCTTCGCTGTTCCACAATAATTTCTTTTTTTATGGATTGTGAAATGTTATTTCCTCCCATTATTTTACTTCGAATTCATTTCTCTTATTTTTACAGCTACATTTTCTAACTCACAGAAATGTATTTTTTTAATGAATATTGGGGCAAATTGCAATTTTATCGGAGTGTTCTACAACTTACATTCTCAATCATATACCTTACAGATAAAGTATAGAATAATGATTATCACATTTTTAATTGTATTACATATATAATACGTTGATTTTATATTCTCTTAAAAAATATTATTTTCTCTGATATTATGAATTTTTTTACGACTCTTTACTCCTAAATTTCTCTCTAAAATTTGTTTTAACAGAAAAGAACGTAAATCTCGGCTTTTAAATATCTGTAAATTTTGGCGTATTTAATTTCTTTGGACCCTTTGGAATAACAAGTTACATAATATTATCCTCCAGTCTTGCTTACAATTCCATATCTTTTACCTGATAAAATATCACCCTTCATAGATTGCAAACAGATCGCTGTAGGCTGTTAGCCTCATTCTATCTGTAAAGAAAATAATCAATGTTATTGCTGCTAATTAAATAGAAAAGAGAGTAGCGAACAGAAACAACAATTAATGTGATTATGAACTAGATTTTTCTATTACAAGAGTGAGAGTTAATTGAATTGACTTTATTAAATCACATCAATTGATGTTTGAACTACTTTGCAAAATTGTATGTACGTAATATTACGTAATTACGTATACTGATGAAATCACTATTTATAATTAGTGTATTAAGAGAGATGTATATTATTAAGAGAGATAATTTATATTTATAATTAGTGTATTAAGAGAGACATGACTGGTTGGAAACATTTTTTTTATTCACTGTCTGATTGGCTCGAAATTTTGTAATCATATGTTAACATAACTTTTTTTGCATAATTCGTTGATTTAGAAGCGTTCGTTGATTAGGTGGTGATCGGTGATTGGGTAGTTTTCAGGGATTGGGAAGTTTTTACTTGTTGTGAAGTGTCCGTCTGCTAATTGGGATGATTTCAGGAATGGGTAGTGTTCTGTGATTGGTATCTGATTGAGTAGTATATTTAAGTTGATTGGCTAAAGTTTTGTGATTGGTTAATATCTTTATGTTGATTGGGATGTTTTTAGTGATTGAGTGTTGATCGAGTAATATTCTATAATATCCAAATTTATTTGTAGTTTATTTTTGTAAGTATGGCGATAAATCAAATAACTAACTAAAAAACTCACTCACTAATTAATGAAAGTACACGTAGAATTTTTGATATGATCACTAGCCAGGAAAGTAACATAATATCATTGTGTAGTAATTGTATTCATCATATCATCACCAGCCATTTCTATCTCTCACATTCACCCCATCAATCTCCCCTCAGACTGTAAGTACCATAACCACAAAATTAGGGCTTCCCTCTTTTATCTCAGACAGTAATGGATGACGTCTTCACACTTTCTCACCTTAGCTTCAATCTGATAGGGAAAAAAAACATCATTTTACTGGTCAAGAAAAATAATAATTTTCAGTCTAAACATTATTATAATGAATTGCTATATCGTTACTCTTACCTCCAATATTGGGATATTGTTACTATAAATACTAGCGGTATTTGCTCTAATGATGTGATGCTATAAAATATATCCTTCCCATTAGATATATTAGTGATAATATGATTTATATCTGATAGTTTTTATCTTATTGTGAATTTATTATCTCATTGTGTTGTGATGAGGTCATTATTTTTCTTATCCTATCTGTCTAATGGATATGTAGTGATATGTAGAAAATTGATTTGAATATTAAAAATAATTTTCAATGTAAACAGACTCATTCTATAGTTAATATTCTCCAAATTCTTTTTAAAACATCAAAAGTATTTTGAATACAAGAAATATTCTCTATTTTGCATAACTGGAAAAACTAAGAATTATTCACCACATAAGTTACAGGCTTTGATTCATTTCATTCACATTTATTTGCAAATTCAATATTTTAGGATCTGAGGAAAGCAAAGGGAAGTTTTCCTGTAACTGAAGGCGGTATATAGATACATTTGTCTTGCTTTTTTTTACAGTTTCTTGAAGAACATCTATTGTCAGTAGGAGAGAAAAGAGTTGAAAATGTTGTTCCTAAAATCTGAAAATAATGAAATAATTCACACAAACTCTGAGTATCTGCTGGAAAGTAAGAAAAACAGAGTATTTTACTCAAAAAAATCAGCATACGAGAGAGAAATACTGTTTGAATTTCCATTGAAAGGATTTTTAAGTGAAATATTGGCAATTATTGTAAGGAATTTTATGAAAATAATGGGGAGTTATTGTAAAGAATTTGATGTGAAAAATAGGGATTTTTTGTAAGACCAATACTGCCTCTTTTCGATAATTCTCTATCTTTCCATATTTGTTGTTGAAGTTATCTTAGTTTACTTCCCCCCGTATTTAATGGTCACCCTGTATCAGTTCTCAAACACTTGACCAATTGGTGACAGGTGTTTGACTCGTTGTATTGTCACAGGCGTTTGACTCTCTGTAAAGTCACAGGTGTTTGACTCACTGTAGAGTCACATGTGCTTTACTCACTGTAGAGTCACACGTGGTTGAGTCACTGTAGAGTCACAGGTGTTTGACTCACCATTTAATTCTCTCTATTTCAGCTCAGGCGCCTCGCATGGAAATTTCTACCACGGTACAGCAAAATAATGACCAATTTACTCCAAAAGTTATGAGAGAAAGTGTATAAAATAACATATAATATCATGTTAGTTTGTGCATATGTTTGTGTGTCTACTGTACAAATAAGACATGTCAGAGTGAGGTGAAATTTATTATAGTTTGAAATAACAGATAAGTTTTTTTTTTATATCATATATAATAAATCGAGATTATCATATTATTTTCATTACTATTTTCTATTTCACATTATAATTATCTTTATTGATATTTTATACTAATATATTTCGAATTAATTTATTCTCTATCATATTATTTTTCATTTAAATAACTTCCTCTAAATTACCTTTCCATTAATTTCAATTAATTTCACTGTCTATACAGTGACGATAAGGTACCTTAAATGCAAACAATATAACACTTAAAATGATTACAATACTAATTCATAAGCCATGTTTAGTCATATTGTGCTGAATATTCCAAATTATTCATAGCAATTCATTACGCTGTGGGCTAGTCGGTCTAATATTAATTGTCAGTTGATATCAATATTCATATTACCTATTGGCTATTGCACATACAATATTAAATTCAGGAATTAGATTTCGATTGATTAATGAATTGATATATATATATTTTAAAATGTGTATATATATATTTTTTTTTTTTTTTTTTTTTTTTTTTTTTTTTTTTTTTTTTTTTTAAAAGGCCCCCTGCCAGAAGAAGCAAATATTCTTTAAATAATTAAAAAGATCTGTGTATATTGAATTATAGAATACATTACATTTTAATTTGGGTTTCCTTCTAACATCGGTGTAAAAATATTCAATTATATGAGAAAAGTGATTTGTACGTTTGTTCAATAAATAAAATTTATAATCGTTTTTATCAATCACGTTACATTACTGTGCTACAAGAGCACTGTTGATGATTTTTTAATAATTAGTTTCTACTACAAAATGGTTGGTTTATTATCATTTAACACAATCACGTAATACGTACAGTATTTATCTTATTATATGTATACATAAATATCGATCTCAGTATATTATGTAAGTTGAAAACAACAATCTTCGAAACAATGCCTTCCATCCCATATAATATATTATTATATAGAATATACAATTATGCATATAGAGTAAAAGGCCTATCTTCAATAAAATGCTCCAAGATCTCATCATCATTTGGATTTTCCAAAGATATTCCCGGGAAAACAAAATGCAATGAGGCGATGGTGATTGGATTGTTATGTTAAAGTGGATATCCATACATCGGTATATTTACATATGTACATAAGCTGGTATCTAAATACGGCACCTGATGAATAATATTTAATAACTTTGAATTATAAAGATGGATTTTTTGAAGATGTATATAAATTTCTAAGGCTGTTTATTTTCTTAGATGATATTATTCATGTCGATGCACACGACTGTAATCAGTGAAGTGTTCTTAAACTTGAGGAAATAGTGAAGGTTTTTAATTTGGCCTCTTTTTACTTAGAAGGAAATTTGATATTTTCCCGTTTTTTCACCTCTCCTCTTTTCCTCATCTCTCCATTTATCAATAACCGTCATTTAAATAACTGTCCTTTACATAATCGTAATTTAAATAGCTGTCAATTGATGATATCTTCACGGTTCACTGGTTTGACTTACAATTGTCCCAAAGTTGCGACAGTTTATAGCAGAGGTGTTCTCCAGACGATTTACTCACGGTTCACTGGCTTGAATTACAATTGTCAGGTGTCAAAAGAATTACTCGACTGGTAACTCATAGGCTCTAACATCCAAAGATTGGGAAGAAACTCTCGATGTCTCACCAAAATCTGGCGACTGTATCCCATTGAATTGGAGGATATGGTGATTGAACTGAGAAGTTATAGAGGAGCTATAGGAGCTTAAGGGGTGGATGCCGGTAAAATAAAACTTTTGCTAATATGTGTTTTATATGCAAAAATGATATTTATTAATGCAGTAATTTATTCGCAGTTGCTTGTTAATGTGAAGAAAATGAAGTAGTTTTCGAAAAGCACCATCTAACGATGAATAGCTCTAAGTACTTGACGCCATCTTGTTATACTTCTACAAATGTTGTACAGAGAAATTTGTCTATCAATATGAAATATTTTTAATTAAAAAAATGGATTAACTATTGCTTATTTACAACGATTTTCATACCTTTGTAAAGATAAAGGAAAATTTAAGGTCATTTGTGTGGAAATAATGTAAAGGGCGCCATATATTGGATGACCACTTAAACTTGTTAACAAATGAAACACCTGTTTTTATCCTAACCATCATGAGTTTGACGTTTGATTTAATTTATATCTCTCATATAATTCCTTTAAATTTATCCACTTTTCTTGTTTTTGTTCTTACATAAATACCAAATATATTTTTGTATTTAAAAGCTAAAAAATATTAATGTATCGGCATAAATCACCGTATAGCAATTAAATTAAAAAATAATTGTAATGTGATGACGTGTGGCAACGTAGTGTACGTACTTAGCTTGGTACCCGCTAATCACACATCAGTCAATACATTTTCATGGAGATTACATACATGCGCAAGAAACACACCCTCTCTTCCACCCAATCATAGCTCTGCTCTATCAGTTGCCATTGTCTTACATAATTATATCTCCTTATATTTTCAATATTTTTACTTAAATTTGGTACACATTAGTTTAGTATTTATACTATTAATTTGTAAAAATACAGTACCGTAGGTTTAAAAATAAGACATGTGTTTTATAAAAGCATAGTCAAGCCTTCCGATACCTTCTGAATGTCAAACTCATTAGGGTTAAGATACAGTCATCAGACATATTTCATATCGTTAAATAATTACTGTTAATATTGATATTATGGTACAATATTCGGTATGAAAAATTGATGCATCTCCTCTTTAAATGGGGACATTGAGTTTATCATGAGAAATAGTAAAACAAATTCTGCTAATGAATCTATCTTTAATTTGAGCAAGAGAGGTTTAGTTGTTTATTGATTTCCTGAACTGTTTTTTGTCCAATGTTTACACACAGAATTTGTTTGAATTTCATTGAACAGACATCAACTAGAAAGCCTTCCTTTCACTCCCCTTCAAGTGTTCTGTAAAGCAAAGTCTTATGCATTTGTGCAACATTAGACTGCAAGCTTGTAAATTAAGACAAATTTTAAAGTACTATCGCTTCCATATAGGTAGCACTTTATTGTCAAAGCTAACAGCTATAGTACTTATGTTTTTTTGGTATATAAGAGTACTCTAATCCTAGATCTGTTCCTACTTTATTCTTTGACATGTGAATTTATTTTTCAGGAATGAATCCATTGATATATCTATTTCATATACCTATAAAATATATCATTCTAGTAATGGAATATCATAATCACATTTGAAAATTATTATTATTAAATACATATAATATATTATACGGATAGAAGTTGTTTCTAATGAATTGAACAATTTCAATCCCTTGAGACTGTTCATCAATTTCCAAATTATTGTAAGTCTCTCACAAGCTGATAAGAAAAGTTCTGCCAAATGATCCTAAATTCTTTCATTAGAGAAAATATTATTATGTTCGCACCTTTGGAGTCATAATATTTCTCAAAAGTTTTCAAATCACCGAAACATGAACGAGAGTCACAAGTTTTGTCGGTTTGAATGACACGAAAAAGAAGATCTTCGAAGATTTTTATTGCATTTTTAGATACGAAGATTGAGGGAAATGGAAAGTTATTGGATGGAATTTAGTTACTGATATAGTTGGAAATTTTATATTTAGAATTATTTTATTTATGAACATTCATCCGAGGTATGTCCAATCGACCATTCGTCTAATTTCAACTCATAATATATTATATAAAGGATTATCATCAACCTTGACTGAAATTTTATTATATTGGTTTAATTTTATGAGTTTAAGGAAACAATTATTATAATGATTTATGTACTTTCAATAAAAATATTAATAGATTTTTGCTGAGAAATATTCTATTTAATGCAATGTCGCTGCTTTACATTAATTAGGAATTTCACAATTTTATATATTTGCAGATTGTTAGTTTGATGAGAGCGGATTCATTGATATGTAAGCCATTGAAGTGCACAGTGAGGGGCTTTAGACAACCACCAATAGTTGTGAATGAAATGCATATAAAGTGAAGTGCTTAGATCAAACTCCAATAGTTGTAATTGAAGTGCACAGTGAAGGGCTTAAATAAATCCCCAATACTTGTAATTGAAGTACACAGTGAAGGGTTAAAACAATCGCAAATAGTGGAAACATTTAGATGCTTATTCTTTTTAAATTATTGATTAATATTCGTGAACAGTAAAGGATTAAAATATTCATATATTGTTATAAATGAAGTGCTTAGTGAAAAGGTTAAAAAAGTCATTTACTCTTTTAAAATATAATTAATGTACATAGTGAATTGTTAACACAGCCGAAAAGCTTCTTATAGCAGCATATATAATATTTAATAATATTTTTACTTATAGTTATGTAACCTCCTTCATAACTAATGTAACGTACGTGATAAATTTAATTTTTTTTCCTCATCAAAACTGCACCACCAGATTTATTGGAAATGATTTTCGATATTTTTCTTTACAACTTCTCTGGAAGAAGGAATAAGATCTGACATATAACTTTAATATTGTATTAGAATCTTTTATAATTTTCAATTGATGTTATGTTTAGTACATCTGTGGAACTCTATTATTAACTACATCATTTTTACACTTGTAAGACGGTTTGGCCCACTGAAGGTGAGATATTCCATGTCGTGTATAACGTGTTAGATATCATAATATGCTTTGTTAGATATATAAAATAGTTTTTACTTTAGCAGAAAAAACACTCTTTAGTGGATGGTTCTTTTGAACATTTATTTGATCAACATAAATAGGGTGTTTTTATTTATTATTAATATTTTCATTTTACAAGCATCGTTCATTAAATTATCCAATAATTGATAATTATACTTGTGTGTCATATCTCAATACTTTAAACCAGTGGTTCTTAAAGTATTTTTCTCGCGCACCCCTTGCTTTTCTTATGCACCCCCTGAGCATTGTTTAACATTGAAATAGATTGAAAAGCTACAATTACAATATATTTGGTTACTATGATTCGATAATTAAATTTACAGATTGAAATAGTAAGGAAAATGATTGTTTTATTCACATAATCCCAAATTATTTTTTAGGTAAAGAAAATTAAAATCCATTAGAAATTAAAGAAAACCATATATTTTGCAATAATAATGCAGTATGTTGCATTGTAGTTATTTAAATAGTTAGAAAATGAACAGTTGTAAACTAATAAAAGGAAACTAATCTATTACAGGCTTACGACACTCATATATAATCCCGACACAGAAAGGAAAATTCGATATAGAAAGGTATACAGTATTTTGTTTACAATATGTTCATACAAAGGAAGCACCCTTATCGCAACATTTTGAGGAAAATATACTTCATGTATATTCTGCACGATATTAATAGAAATACCCTAACTTATAAACAACAGCCATCTCATGCAACCCCTATAAACAATCTAGGTCCCAAAAGGGTGCCGCGCACCCCTGTTTGATAACCACTGATTTAAAATAAAGTGTTTCTTTCAGTTTCCATTCCATATTTTATGAATAGTAATATCTCCTACACATAAGCTCAAATATCATTATAATTTGCTATACTATTTGTACAAAGTAAGTTCTACATCGAACTGTAGCAATCTCTAGAGCTACCAACTCAGATCAAATGGATTTTATACCAACTGAATGTAAGGAGATAAGGAAATAGTTGAATGTTTTGAGTTGAAGATGAAAAGGTAAAATAAAGAAGGTATACAAATGGAGATGAACTGATTGCATGTATGTACAAAAAATGCGAATCAAAAGTTATCCATTATGGTACATTGTTTGTAATATAGATTAGAAAAAATAATACTGAAATTTCCTAGTTGAATAATAATTGCGTAATTAAGCATGAACTATTTAAAGTATACTAAGGGGACCGTACATGAGAGAATAGGAAATTTTTATCATTTTTTTATTGCGTAAATAGTTGCCTAATAACCCTATTATTGCTTGTGTGAAATATCAGAGCTCTAGTGTAACTCTAACCCCCTGGGGAGAGGGAGAAAAGGAACGGGGCGACGCGGGGGTTTGGGAGTCAATATGTATTCTAAAAACGATCTCTCAGCCAATTATAATTCGTAATAATCAATTATCTCGCTAATATTCTAATATTCTATCTAATAACACACACAGTAAGGCAGGTAAAAGGAATATGTCTCAATTACCCGCTACACCTCATACGAGTAGGATGCTACTTGGCAGATTTTCAAACTTTGAATGGTATTTTCTAGTACTTCAGAAAATTACAAATATTGATATTCAGAAACATACAACTCTTACAATTTCAAAGCTAGTGTATTGTTTTTTTTTTGCATTCGATTTTCCAAGGAATTCTCTACAAAACAATTTCCATTGAATTTTGATTTTCGAATTAGTTTTCAAAATTTTGCATTAAAAAAATCCATTTTTTTAAAAACCAATCCGAAAATTGAAATTCAAAGTAAATTCTTTTGTAGATAATCTCTTGGAGAAACGAATGCAAAAAAAACGACTACCATAGGTTCAAAATTGTACAAGTTGTATGTTTTTGAAAAAAAAGAGTCGAAAAGCATTCGAAATTCAAATATGGGTCTAATAGAAAAAAGTCGATGAACAAAAACGATAAACAATTCTATTTTTATATTAGGCTACAATGTTTCAGAATTGCATTTTCATTTATATAAATATTTAAAAAAACCAAGTATGGTCCCCTTAAAACACACTAGAAAGTTTTTGTAAGTCATTGTGCATATTATATATTTAATTACATACAAAATGATTAGGGATGAGTAACAATTGTTTTAATCGAATGTACTTTTGAATATAATTAAGAAGAAGTTGAATGCATTAAATGCCAAGTCATAGTTAAGGTTTTATAACTGAATATTTTCACTACTATTCCATAACCTAACTTCCTTCAATAATTTAATATTTATTATGCATGGAATAATAAGAAAATATACATTAAATGTTCCCTATAAATTCTTTCCTACATAGGCATACGCTTTCCTAAGTGAGACCTCTCTTCATGGTTGCAGAATTAAGGTGACAAACACACTTTAAATGGAGGGAGAAATTCAGTAAGTTTAAACAAAGGAATGTTAGATAACCGATAAATTAATAAGAATTGACACGAGGAGAATGTAGTCTGGAACCTACAACACGACTCAACGACAGTGAATATCGAGCGAGAAGATCTATAGATACTTGGAGAGGGAATCAAAATACAGAAAAGGGTTCTGATACACAGATAACTATAATTGATATACAGGTAGAGATGGATGAGATTTTTTTGAGACGGTATCTCGAAATTTTGATATACTTTTTTATAACGAATATATTATATTCCCATATTATTATCCGTTCATTATAGTAAAATAGAAAAGTAAATATCCTTACATTCTTTTTCGTTTATAGGAACATTCTTCTGCGCTTACAGTTTCATCTACGATGATAAGTGACTCACAAAGTTCAAGTGACTTTTTAAACAACTAAAAAAGAAGAGAAGTTTCTCTGACTTGAATTATTATCTAAAAATGTAAGGAAACTTTTTCCTCTGAATGGGTAAGAAACGTTTTCAACTGTTATTGATTTGAAAAATTGTACACTGATAAAGTAGTTCTTCTCGAAGGAATAAATGCTGACAAAGTAATTCGCGAATTCACTGTCAATAGAAGAATATTTTCTTAATTTTTAGAGTAATGGTTTGACTCTCAGAGTGAAGGAAGCTTCTCAATCTCCTGTGAAATGAAGAGATGAACATCATTTGGAAGTAGAAATAAGATATTTGATAAGTTGATTTAATTTTGTAGTTGTTGTTTGAGGTGATTCAAGATAGGAGAAAATGATTAGATAATTTTATGTTAATTATCTTCTAATAAAATGATCAACGTTAATATTACGGTGAAAGAATTTCCATACCTCATATATATATTGCTTAAGAGAGACAAATACTAATTATTATTCTTTAGGATAATCAATTCTTTGTTATCAATTCTTATTTTATGAAGATAAAATACTGAGTATAGTAATAACTAAAATTGTATATTCACTTTTAAGTTGGTTTAACACATCATCACCATTTGCATTAAAACTCAGTTTCGTTTCTTATCAAATTCCCAAGAAGTTTCACGTCCTCTATGTTAATCAAATGTTCCTCCCCAAAATGCGCTCCATTACTTCAAAGCAACACTAATTATCACTTGGGAGAGATTTCCTTCATCTGGGAAGGATCTATTGGATCCTTTACTCAATTTTTTTAGAAATAGTTTACCTTATTTGCCTTTTTCTCTTCCTCTCGTTGATTTAATCTATAAGTATATTCTTCCTAATTTACTATTAATATTCCACTTCTGTCACTAACAATACCAACTCATTTACAACAGTTCTATTTCCACACTATTGTAGTATTTGGTCTGACTTTTCTCTGTGCGACATCTGAGCTAGACTAATAATTAGAGTTTTTGGAACTACTTCTCATGTTACAGACTCATTTACAGAGTTTGGATATTAGAGAATATTCTGGCGACTGTTTGTGATAAAAATATGAAGCAAACCATTAATTAATAACCTTCACCGGATAGAAGTTTTGACATTAACTGAGCAGTGAAAACCACTAATATAAATTTTGTTTTCATAATTTTCGCTGGAAATATATAATATTACAGTTTGCAGTAATACTTGTTACTCTGATTAAACGATTAATACTCTGAAAATTACAATTTGTTCGATTCATATTTCACTGGACAGGCCGTATTTTTTTATAGAATAATTGTACTAAATTCCATCCTACCTTTAACTTCATATAAATCTTCACTAAGAGAGATGTAAGAATAACTCAATAATCTAGAGTATATTGAAAGTAAGATTCATGTAAAATTTACTGTTTAATAAAGAGAATATTTGATAAGAGGAGTTAAGAGCAAAGAGTAGACAGAATTGAATATTATAGAAATTAATTTAATTTTAAAGTTATTTTTCCAATAAATAAGCCTGAATAATTATGTGATTGCATATATTTGCTTATGTAGATACACGGATGTACAAATATACAACTAAATAGTACACACAACACTGTTTTCACAGCTCCTGATATTGTAAGGCAGTGGATGTTAATATTCTCCCATCACCAGAGTATAATCCCACCAACTCTAATTAGGCTAATGCAGCTCATCATGAGTCAGAACAACCTCTTGAGGAGAAATGCGTTATATTTACAATGGGGCAATGAGATGAACATTAGATAAAGGGTTTGGATGTGTATTTTGAATTGAAGCTCCTACTTGCATTGAATTAACTTCCAATTAAGAATAATATGTAAATGGGATAAAGGTAGAAGGGTCGGACGGGGTATCACTGCGCATACCCTTTTTATGGGGTATCACTACGCACCCCTTATAATTTGAAAAAAAATTGGTTTAGCCAAAATCTGATTACACCATCATTTTAAGCATCTTCTTTTCTCCCATAAACATCATGATGCACCATTATCCTATTAGTATTTCTAGAGTTAAGTTGCGATGAATGTGGTGCTCTCAAAACGATCTGAAAAAAGTTTGCGCTGGTGATTTTTAAATCCCGCAAACTCTCCAATAACTCTAGAACCGAGATTTATAGATTCATACTGTTTTAACATGTTAACACAAACAATAACAATTACATTATGTCAAATTTTTAACTTCTTAGTCTTAACGGTTTTCCCGCCACAACTATGCGCAGTGATACCCCAGATAATTAAGAGTAGAGTGGTAACACTGCGCATCATTAATAACCATTTTTAAAGTAAATAAATACAACTATTTTGAGTTTTTAGCTTTTACTTAAGACATAAATATTGAATAAAGTGTTTTTTTATTATAATATTGATTAATAATAAACTTACGATCGTAGTAACTATGCTATTCGATGAGGAGGTTTTTAAGATAGGAGAGGGGATATTTAGGTGGGAGATGAGAGGTTATTGAATTAAAATATTGATAAGCAATAAACCTACGGTCGTATTATATTATTTGATATAAGATTAAGTATTGAACAAGTTAAATTCATGAGTTAAATTTGTTGCAGATTCATTAAATATGTGTTTAAAAAGTAAGGGACAATTATATTGGGGAGAGGTCATTTAGTTAGGGAAACGCAGATATTTAGATTGTGAAGAGGGGGATTTAGATGAGGAAGAATGGGATTTGGATGTGGAAAGTGGAAATAGATGGGGGAAGAGGGGGATTTAGATAGGGTAAAAGTGGATTTAGATCGGAAGTGTGGGGTATTTCGATGAGAGGAGAGGGAGATTGAGAATGAAGGAGATGGGGATTTAGATGGGAAGAGAAGGGGATTTAGATGGGAGGAGAGGAGTTTTTAGATGGGGAAGGAAGGGGGTTTTTATGGGGAGGGGTATTTATAAGATGGGAGCGTTGTATTTATGCAATGTGCTGTAATACCCTTAAATGTGCGCAGTGATACCCCGATACACTCACTAAAAGTTGCGCACGAAAAATGGCCAATATTTTTATTTATTTATTTATATATTATTTCAAAACTGGTTGAGAACCATTCTAATTCAAAATTGTTTCATCACGAGAAAAAGAGTTTCTCTAGTACCTTTAGTTTTTGAGTAATTACCGAGTTTGCGGGATTGTGCGCAGTGTTACCCCGTCCGACCCTACCTAATGCTCACTAATAACATTATAAAAGTACAAATAATGCTATGATTAATAATAACCAATGCGTCAGGCATTGATCAAGAGTTTACTCTTCACCATATATTTCTGATCTCTATTTAATTTTCTCCAAAGTTTGTCTCACCTAATTTCTAACTTTTTGATTTTCTCCACTGTGCATAACATTGCCATTCTGGTCTAGAGGAAACTTGGTGAAAGTTAAACAGTGGCTTGAAACTCAAACAAAGTTAGTGGAGAAGATTTGGGAGATTGAGAGAAGTGGTAAGATGAGACGTGAAGAGAAGAAGAGGGACAAGAGGTCTGCAGCATCACTGTATGCAACATCACTGTCTGCACCATCACTGTCTGCACCATCACTGTCTGCACCATCACTGTCTACACCATCACTGTCTGCATCATCACTGTGTGCATCATCACTGTCTACACCATCACTGTCTGCACCATCACTGTCTTCACCATCACTGTCTACACCATCACTGTCTACACCATCACTGTCTACACCATCACTGTCTACACCATCACTGTCTACACCATCACTAACTGTTGTGAGTATTGTCATTTCCCTTCCTCCAAATTATTTGCTGTTCCTGTTATTAGTGGTCGTAATTATAATGTGTATGTACTTATATGTATTTACGTCTCCACAACACCATGGAATATATTGTTGGTGAGTGTGATCGAGAGCAGCATATTGGAAGGCTTTAGTGACTCATTTTGGAGAGTAGTGCCACTTTCTTCATTGTGGAAATATATATCGACTGACGTGGACTCAGTAATAAATACATTGAATGATGGGATATTAGGAGAAGAGATTCTATTTCTCACAGAAATTTTTGGAAAGGATTGTAATAAAAATGTAAGTAGAAATATATATGAAATGATGCATGACTTCAACTTTTAAATTTTGATGATTTAGTTGCAACATTAATTAACGTTGAATTAAAAATTCGCAAAATCTTTGCGCTGAACTAAAATTCTAAATCATTAATTATATCAACAATGAGTAAACAACAGAACATAAACATATCCCTGATTGGAATTCAGATTGCTCAAAGGCTATAATTTGAGCGTTGCCTGATGATTGGTTAGATTTTCCGGAAAGAGAATGAGGTTACTTTGTTTTGACGAGGGAGATCGTAGAGCCCCTCTAACGGTTACTAAAGTGATTATTTGGCTTCTGAAAACATCCATTGAAAGCCGAAAAGATTTATTGGGCGATGAAAACATCATCAGTTATCTATTATGATTTCTGATAGCTATTTAGGAAGAGGTTCCTAATTTGATGAGCGGTTGTCCCTAGTTTGATGATTATTATGTTAGACAGGGTTTCAGAGAGGCATGGATACATTTTAGGATTGAATATCTGTTAACCTAATAAAGGAATAAGAAAAACTTTCGGTTCAGAAAAACTTATTGCATTAAAAATGATTCCAGTTTCATCTTACTACCAATGGTAGTCCAGCTCATATGAATACTTGAAGTGTCCCAATTGTCTAATTTTCCGGAACAAAACGTATTACAGCATTCTAAAATTCTTGTTACAATAGCTTACTAATTATAAACTTTTAAATAATTATCTTATCTTTGAATTTTATAATGTTGTTTTTAATGGAAAAATATTGTCATTAGAAAAAATGGAAAGTATAAGTTTATATCATGGAATCAGCAGAGAAGCTTTAATTTATAAATCAAATAAATCATAGTAAATATCCCACCTATAATGAGCTCTTTATATCACCCTTAATGATAGGTAATTAATTTACTAATTAATTTACTCAACTATTTCACTGTCGATGAAATTGATTGATATGAAACTAATAATACAACTGAGGTTATTTATTTTATCTCATGATGAATTTGATCTAACAACTATTATATACAACTATGAATCTATATCCTAATTAATTAAATCAGAATATTTTATCGGTATTATTTTCAAATTTTTAACCATGTGTATTGAGAGTAACTAAATAAATATTGTATGAATATTCTTCACCATAAAAGGTCACCCCAAGTGGTATATTATTTGTATTGACTTTAAATAGATATTTTATGAACGTTATCCACCAAAAGAGTTCATACTTAGTGAAAATCACAGATGTTGTACATATTTTGCTACCCATAACTTTAACAATAAAATTAAAAGAATTCTTTTCTTTATTGTGTATTGCGACCTCTAAACCAAATCAATAAATTCCAATCAAAAATCAATTCCTTGGATGACACTAAATGATTCAAAGTAATATTTCTTGTGGCATCTCTTCCAGGCTCCAATTTCTCCCCATCACTGCCTGTGATGTGTTCCCATCTTTCACATTAGAATATTATCACCATCAGCTCGCCTAGCGATCACTTTATCGACAGTCGTGACGGGAAGATATTATAATAAAAACGCGCTTTCAAGGAGATACTCTATTCAACTGCCCGCTGATTTGGAGCAAAAAACCATCGGGCCTGGTTTCAATCATTATTCAATTTTAGATATTTTACAATACGTACATTACAGAATTGATTAGTGAATACTGTAAGAGAGCAAGTTTTTATTTAATAACCAATTTGAAAATTGTTATTTTTTCTTATGAGCCATATTCATTTTTAGTTGATTAATTTATCAATAATTCTTTGTATTTGTATCATTGATACGAAAAAATGATTATAAAGATTATTAATAAAACTTAAATTATTTTTCTTCTTTGTTCTTTGAGCCCAACAAAAATATTTACATATCTATTTGCTGGGAATATTGAATGATGAAGGTATAATTTCCTTTAAATTTATACCACTGTGAAATGATAATTCAATGGTATTTTACCCAAGCAACCAGAGTTAATGTTGCCCATATGGGCTCTAGGTTGACAAATTGTATTGATGCTTTGTGATATTTTGAAAAAATGGGTCAACATGGTGACAGCATGGGCTTTTATGTTGAAACCATATTGAACCAAGATGTTGCCAATATGTTAATCTAGTTTCAGCCGTATAATGTTGACACACTACATATTAATCAGGTTGGACCAATTTGACAATTCAATTTGATGTATTCACACCATTGAACTAACCTTCTCCCAAGGTAACATGCAATGATTTTTAAATCATATAAGAAAAACAATAAAACTATAATTGATTTTAGTTGGTACCCATGATAACTGTACGTGACATGGGTACAAACTAAAATAAATTATAATTTTATCGTGAAAAAAGTAGGAGGAGCTTAGCAAAAAAGCTGGTGGAAAGACTTAAAAACCCAGTGTGTGTACGGCCCTTTAGATAGAGTCATCTGAATGATAGTAGAGACGATCTAAGTCGTCAGTTCCCATCAATTCCCATTTGTGCAAAGTGCCTCAATGGTTTCCACTAATGAAGTTATATGGGTGGGAATTCCAACTGGAATAGGAATAGGTAAATATTCCAACTATTGATAGTGTGGGAAAGGAGAGGAATAAAGGAACACTATACCTTCAATGGAAATAAGGATTATTACTACAAAACAAAATTTACGTTTGTGATATTTTAAATTTCAAAAATACAAAGAATTTTATATCAAAAATACGATGAAACTTTAAAAAGGTGAAAATCACAGAATCAAACGCATAACGATAATCAAAAATGTTAAAAACTACATTGGTAATTTAACTTTTTCATCCCCCATTGTTTTTTTAACTTAATTTCCAATCATTTAAGAATGGAAATTCCGACCAAAAAATAGTGTGTGTCAAATTATCTCCGTCAACATTATTCTTCCAAGTTCCGAAAACACGAAGAATGTGAAGAAGTTTTTAAACTGTTTGTGTTCCTCGAAAGATTCTCTACAGAGAAAAATGATGAGCAAAAATCTGACAAATTACCACTGGGAATCTTTCATTCATTATGCATTTTACCTTGGGAAATATTAGCTATTGTTTTATATAATATTCATATTCTTATATATGTTTATAAGTTAATATAGAATATAGTTAGAATATGTGTAATTAAATTTCCCTTTTCAGTCGTGTAAGATATTAAATACTGTTTTTTAGAGCTATATAAATTTCATTTCATGTTGATTGTTGAATAAGCTTCAGAATCACAATTTTTAATAGCATATTATTTACTACTTATAATAATAAATAAGATTCAATTTAGGAAAAAAATAATATAAATTTTATCTTTAATCACCAAATCATTCGATTGTTGCGATAGTTCATTATTATATAACATGTGAACTAGTACATTTATCGTTATTTACCAAATTATGTGATTGTTGTTATGAATTCTATAATAACATGTGAACAAGTATTTCTATTTCTCTTTTACGATGGCAATGGAAGACTGAGATAGAGTCTGAAGTTCTAACGGAAGAACAAAGTTTTAATTCGTTTGGGGAGTAGTACTCTTTAGTGTGTTTATCCACAGGACACAATAGGGAGAAAACTTCAGCTACACGTGCTCTAGGAAGTCAAATGTCTTAAATGTTGCTATCGATATTCACAGTAGAGTGTAGACCTTCCCTTACTGCAATTGCTAATATTATATGTTCTGCTATAATGAATATTTTAAGTGGGATCGTCTACATGTTTATTCTATAGATAGTAAATCACAGCTGTGATAGGTCACTGTCAGTATAACATTGTATCCATGATACAGTGTATCAAGGATACAATGTATCTATGACACAGTGCATCTATTATATGATGGATGAGGCTGTTAAGTTCTGCCTATTTATCTTGGCTGTCTCTTTCCTACCAAAGTCAGCCCATTGTCCATCAGGAAAAATGTTCTTTGAATCTTACCAGAGGAAATCTTACCTTAATAATAGTTCTATTATTTTGACTTCATTAATCATTATAATATTTACTTAACTGAATAATAGTGCTTGCTCAACCTAAAATGTTCCTCCAGTATACATATTTATACATCTCTTCTTACTTATATATAAATACATTTTTTGTACTTTATAAATATAATACGATAATTTTATAATTTAAACATCAGGCCCAATTTGCAGTGAGAGTATCTGAGAGTTCACTGGAAAGTTTTGTCACCTCTAACATGAAGTCTCGACTTCATAGTCACTTTAGTACTTCTAAACATTACTTTCTTCTTCTGTTCTCCTGTTAGTAGAATTAAATGTGTTTGTGCAGCCATTTAGTAAAAGTTGAACATTTTACACTCCACTTCAGAGAATATAGTTAAAAAGTCGCGAGTGAATGCATGAAACATACACTAAATGCCAGCTTATGAATTCTAATTAATGTGAAACCGATATAGAAATTAGATTTAATAGAAAAGTGAATAATAATTTTTGCTTCGAACCAATTAACTGTTGAATAAGTCCTTCAGTTACAGAAAAGTTAATATTTTTAGGATTTTATTAAAGCATTTTGATGTTAGAAAAAGTTTACCTGTGATAAATTTGATCCAAACGGGAAAATAGGAAATATAAATCAAATAGTTTAATAATGAGAGAAATAATGTATAAGAACTTATGATAAATAATGATTATTAAGAAATAGATTGGTAAAATAAAGTCAAATATTGGTAGTTATCTCTAATTTAATTAATCTTTCTGCTTACAAATTCAATGGAAATAATTACTTAGTGAACTACATAAAGCATACCATGACATAATTAGGTAATTTACAGCTACATAGTAGGTTATTATTAAGGTATGCTAGAGTATAATTGGGTATATTTGAATTATTATCGTGAACAGTCATTTAGAGGCCCCAAGACAATTGAACCCAGACCAAATTGGGGCAACAGACACAATAAAGAAAGGTTACTTTGATATTACTAGGGTTGTGACTATGTTATCTCTGAAATACGCTTTATATTTCCTATTTGAAAATTGATTTGTGAAGATTTTTATTTTATAATAAAAACTGTACAACAGGGCACCTCCTTCATTACATCAAAATTTCTTAAATAGCTGAATAATATATATATATGTAACATTTTGTATTTATTAAATTAAAAATAAATATTAATTTAAGCAGAGACCAGTTTTACATATCCTTGCTCTTACTTTCTATTCATATTGTTTTTCTCAAAAATACAATACACCACAACACAACTTATCACAATAAACTAAAATACAATGTCTTCAAAAGAATATCTTTTTCCAAACTCCAGTTTAATTATAATTTTCAGCACATTAGTTAGGATCAAACTTCGATTATTATTAAGAATGATGTCACAAATCAGGCCCATCTGTTATAAAAATAGTCTCTATCTTCAGCAATAAAAGTGAGTTATAGCTATCTTCTCTAAATGACGCATAATTTAGAGTTATGTGGAACAGTGTGACAAATGACGTAAATGTGAAATGTAATGCGAAATGTGACAATGTGAAATGTAATGCGAAATGTGACAATGTGAAATGTAATGCGAAATGTGACAATGTGAAATGTAATGCGAAATGTGACAATGTGAAATGTAATGCGAAATGTGACAATGTGGAATGTAATGCGAAATGTGACAATGTGAAATGTAATGCGAAATGTGACAATGTGAAATGTAATGCGAAATGTGACAATGTGAAATGTAATGCGAAATGTGACAATGTGAAATGTAATGCGAAATGTGACAATGTGAAATGTAATGCGAAATGTGACAATGTGAAATGTAATGCGAAATGTGACAATGTGAAATGTAATGCGAAATGTGACAATGTGAAATGTAATGCGAAATGTGACAATGTGAAATGTAATGCGAAATATGACAATGTGAAATGTAATGTGAAATGTGACAATGTGAAATGTAATGCGAAATGTGACAATGTGAAATGTAATGCGAAATGTGACAATGTGAAATGTAATGCGAAATATGACAATGTGAAATGTAAAAAAAGTGGAATGTAACAATGGGGAATGAGACATTAGTGAGTGTAAAGTTTCTACAATTGTAACTATGGAATGAAGGAGTTAAAGTTGTTATTTTATCTCTAATGAGTTTGACGTTCAGAAGGTAGAGAGACTTATGACTATGTGCTTAAAAACACATGTCTTATTTACAAACTTACAGTTCTGTATTTTTTACAAGTTTTTAGTATATAAATTTAAATAATGTGTTCCAAATTTAAGTATAATATTGAACATATAAGGAGAAATATATACATAGGTATATAAGACATTGGCAACTGATAGAGCAGTGCTGTGATTGGGTGGAAGAGAGGGTGTATTTCTTTCGCATGTATGTGTTCTCTATGAAAAACGTATAGACTGATGTGTTTATGCAGGACCAAGTTATATTTCTTTCTTTACCTATGATTTTACTGATGAACTTTCCTCTCCAATATCTCAAATAGAGTCATCAAACAAAAGGTTGTTAATTTCTTTGTCCGATACTACCTTAAAGCGTCCCATCATGAGTTTAAAGAGAAGAAGTTTGCTGCCCAAAAAAAAAATCACCCAGCACCTGATCAAGGCAGTGGCCAGTGGCCAGAAGCAGCTTGCCCGTGATGTACTGTACATACACTACGTCGCCACCCGTCAACACATTATAACTAATTTTCTTAATTTACGTGAATTATGCTGATTTATGCCATTACGTATATATTTATTTATTTGGTATTTATGAAGGAACAAGGTCATGAAAGTCTGGTAAATTTGATGGAATAACATGAAAGATATAAAGTAATTTAAAAGAATGTGTTTAGATAACGCACGTCAACTCAATAGGGTTAAGGGATAAGGATGTTAATTAAATTTAGTAGGGTTTTAAGGTCAGGTCATATAATTGACGTCACAAGAGAACTAAATACAAGGGACACGATTAAGCAGTCTGTAAGAAAAGTGGGTACATGAACAAAATCACCAACCACCAATCAGTGACAATGTTCATGGATGCAGGAAAGCTATTCCGTAATTTCATATCAACCATGACACATTCTGCCAAGATGGGCACTAGATGGTTAGATGGGCAAAAGATGGCAGACTGAAAATATGGCAGACTGTGGTTCTCCATTCATAATGAATGTGACCCTGAAAGAAGGTTGGTAAAATATGGCCAATCCATAAAATTGAATTGTCATATTGTCCAAACATGATTAATTTATAACCTATCGGAAAATAACTTCTATATAACCTCAATTCTGGGTTTCTCCGGTAATTCACCTCGGTTGTCATACTCTGTGAGTTGTTTTGTTAGAAGATTAGCAAAGGTAGATGTTTATCCTCTTGTTATTCTTGCTGTAATAGTCACTAGAGTGTGATGTACGACAGTCAATATTGACTGTGCAGAGACTCTCATTTACACAAATCATGTTGAATGAATGTTAAAAGTTAGTTTACTTACACAAATAGCAGGAATAGCATCTAAAATGATAATTATGAAACAAAGAGAAACAAAAAATACACTTAAATAACTTTTTATCTACTTTTGTTAATATCCAGTTTCTGATTTTAGGAAAATGTAACGTACTGTTATTTTGAAATAATTTAAACATATTATTTACTCTCACAGTTTTACAATAGAAGTACGTTCTATATCTTAGAAAACATCAAATGTAATAAAAATGCACTGACTTATTAATAACAAGGCATGTGTAACTAATTTATTACAATTCCAGTCGATATCTGATAGTCAAAGAATTTACAACAAAAGACTAAATTATAGCAACATTAGTGTCATATTTTTCACTCGTAATCTCTTTCATGTTTAGAAATAATTGCAAATTATTTATTTAACTACTCGTTTTGATGATTCGTTTGGCAATGTCTAACTGTGATAATTACCTCCTGTCCCTCTGTATTAAAGTGCAAAATTATCTTCTTCTTCCACTTCCACAAACAATTTACACTTAGAAAAGGAGTAATTTGAAATGGTAAAAGAAATTGGTGAAAACTGGAAATCATCTGATAGCAAAATATTACTTGCATTTAACATCATGTAATTCTGGATGTAGTTACAAAAATAATTGTGGGCATTAATGCCGATTTTAAGTACATGGACCATTTAACCGTTGCATACGTTACAAATATTTTGTTAAAATAATTGGGATACATAAAAGTTTTAATAAAATATAATATTGTATGATTATGATGGAAACATCATTTAATTAATAGATAATTATGAAAAATTGTATGAAGAAATAATAAGAAAGGACTCACAATCCATACTAATTAATACAAAAAAAGTAGTAGGAAGGTCGAAAATCTATGAGAAATTATTTGATTTTTTTAATGCTTTTTGAAAATTTCAGAAAATCTACATGAAATTATCATTGATAATAAATGAAGTTATTAATCCTAGTAACTTAGCAGCTAGTGCGGGCATTCTTCACGAAAAATAATAATTACTTCAATTTTAAACTTATTTGGAAGTGGTTTTTTCATGAGTCCATGACTTTCACTTTCTTACATAATTAGGTAATTATGATTGGACAAAAACGAAGGTGATGAATCATAAGATACTTATATTATGAGCATTTATTCGAATATATTAGGAGTATTTGGTTAATCGGGTTAATAATACATGGGAAATCATTAATTAATATTAAACAAAAGTACATTGAATAGTTTACTTTAACATTACATTTAATATTCTCTCTCTTCTCTCAATCCACACCATTCCAACTTCAGTTTCTCCCAAGGATGTTTCTGCTGACTCAGCACATGGGACACATTTGTAGCCTAATGGTTAGATAGGCTACGTTCTTTGATTTCAAACATGAGACTGGTGAAGGTGAATAAAGGTAAAGGTCCAGAGAGTAGAATTGGTATTCTACTTTAAAATATCTCTAGATGTAAATATAGTTTTTCTAGTCTAGTTATCTAATTTTATAAATAAATTATTCAATTGAATTATTTGTCAATGTAATTTTTTACTATATATATGAAAAATGTGATTATGTTTAATATTTAAATGACTGCCTTTACACAACTTTTAAAAATAATTTATTATTATGAATTTCTCATTCATTTTACGCAACGAATACGCTTTTGCATTTTCTTTCATATTTCATATATTTTTTATACATTCATTTCATGAGTCTCATGAAAATATATAAAAAAAATTTCTGAGTATATTTTCCAATGACAAGAACTAAAATAAACATTACTTCACATTTTACAAAATCATACATTGAAGTTTTCTTTTTATAAAATTCTCTGCACTTACTTTAATTAGTAAGGAAAAGAATGATCTTTAAAAAATATTTTTTATCAAAGGAATTCTATAAATCATAATACGGTGAGTTCCGAGTAAGTGACCGGTTCCACATTTTCGATATAAGACTACTACATTCATAAATTTTTCAGTTGTAAATATAGCACACCTAGTGCGACCAGCCACTTTATACAACCATGTATATTGTATAAGTTTAGTCATTAGAAGAGCAATAAATTATTCCATGAGATTAATCTAATACCTCAGTAGACATAAACAACATCATCTTCATGACTGTTTTCTGGGAGCTATAAATAACACACGAGAAAGAAATACCACCGGCAAGTTAGGCCTGATCATTAAGAGAATTTGAACATTGCCAGTTTGTAGTAAAGCCTGATCATGAATATAATATCATTATTGTCCTATCTAAGTGACACCAGACCATCAACAAAATATAGAACAATATAATTTTGTAGTAGGACCTGATCATAAATAAATAAACTCAAATATAAAAGAGTGCATTTTTGAAATAAGATCTGATTATTTACGGATTTTATTTAACTATTACTAAATCATCTACACGTATAGACTTCATCTACCTATGTCTTTTTTATTGCTCTTGTAATTCCTAATATTGTTGATGGTAATGATTTTAGCCTCCGTCTAAGTAGTATTTGTCACGTCAGTGAAATGTGAAGATGGTGTTACTGAAACCATGTGAGCAAATAAATAAACTCTAAAGGCAGTATTTGTTGGTAAATAGAAAAAAATAATTAAATTAAACATAGGCATGGCTGACAGTGTTTAATATCACAAATTGTCTGACTTTCACGCCTAAAAACTCTTTATTTTGAAAAGTAGACTCTATTGACAAAGCTTAAAATTGTGTAGTCGTTCATAGCCGCCTGTTTAGTTGTGATTCTGCCGCTGAAAACAAAAGATAATTGTATAAAAAAAAAATTCAAAATGACTATGACTGCGAAAAAAAAAAAAAATTTATAATAACTGTATGCAATATTAAATGCTACATAACAATACTCAATGTCTTAAATTTTAGCTCTGATTTAAAAAAAAAAAATGTTAAACATAGTGTAAGATAATTCCATCAATGAAACTATCTAATATTTTTAATTTCTCCTTATTCATATACGGTAGAGGGTCTTACCATCGAAAAAAGAAAATTTTAGACACTATCATGTCTAAATTGTTGTATATCAATTACATCTAATGATTATAGCATATCTAAAACCACATAGTACAATTATTCTCTTCTATATTCTATTTCTCTCTCCTTAGTAACTCTCATCAATTCGAATTCTCATCCGAAAAATATTTCTATTCATTGTGAATTATTTCAGGTTCCTGTAAAAGCTCTCATTCTTTTTCTTTTCTCTGACAATGGCATATAATTCCAGAGAGGAAAAGTACCGACTGTAACCGGATGAAGTGGCAGAAGAAGAAGAAAACCAATGCATTTTAATTTGCTCTTCCTAAAATATTACATTTGAATGGAGATGTGAGGAAGAAGAAACTCTCTTGCCATATGAATTGAAAAGAGAATACAAATTAGCGAGAGTAACTCTTCACTGCTGGATTTATGCACAGGTAACAGGTGTTAGTGGTTGTCTTACGAAAATATGATTCTAAGAATAATATTTTCAAGTTGTAACGATACTATAACATATGTACATTACTGTATGTTGAAGCCCTGATCAGGTGATCTGCTTTATAATATTTTGATTATATTTCTATTTCCTTTTTGAGTTACAATAAAGATTGTCTAAAATTTGGTAGCTATCAGTTAGCCAACCTCAACCTGTTAAACATTTAAAATTATTTAGTCACTGAATAAATTTTAATCTTTTGTGATTTTTAGTCATCATCCCCCCATCACTGTTATAAAATTTAATTTTAATTCTATACATTTAATTACTTGACACCCAAAGTTCCCAGGAAATGAGCTTTAATTTCATGGTTGACTGATTATAAGCTAATTAAACATCTAATTTTCGAGTACTGAGAGTTTGACAAAGAGTTTGAATTCTGGGGATTATGTTATTTTGGAAAAAAATTACATATAACATAAATTTAAACAAATTTTTAATGAAATCAATGAACCTCTTATTAACATAACTTAACAACATATTCTTATGAAAAAATAACACAACAGGCCACATGAAATAAATAACATAAAATGCAATATAGCAAAAAAAAGTAACGCTGTAAAAATCACCGAAGGTCTAACCATTTTTTCGTATTTCAATGTTCATTGTACGCACCTCCATCTATTCAGCCCTAAAATTCCAATGAACTTCACTCTGTATTTTTTAGCAATCCTGACTGTCAGCGTCAGTCAACAATTCGTACAATGTTCAGCACGAATTGTTTCATTTTAAATTAGTGGTATGTTCAGAAACAAACCTATATAGTGACATATAACTTTTAAAATGATAACTTTACTGGTTAGTCTTTGTTTTAATTAACAGCTATTGGAAAGATCATAAAATAGCTTTCAACGAAATATTGATGAATAAAGTGAATTTCCAGATATCTCTCAATAGGATAATAGATTATCTGCCGATAATGAAATCTCCAACTGGGATGACAGTCAGATAATGATCTTATCACAACACTCTCAAACAATGACGTCATCATATTTATATATCACCTAAATATATTTAATCGATAGGATATCCTTTCTGGGTCAAATCATTAGAGAAAATACCGTTCTGATTTATCGTAACGATATCATAATATCGGAAGGCAGGGAAGTTATAGGGTTACTTTTATAGAGACAGTCTTTGTGTTTGTGATATCATTTTGATAAAAGGAACAAATCCAACTGTATTTTCAGTAATAGAAGATAAACGAAGAATTCCATTTCAAGTTTCTCGGTTTTTGATTTACGGCCAATTTTGAAAGGACAACATTCCAATTTTGTTAATTTGTCACCAAGCGCTTATAGTTATAAATAATCAAAATGATAAATCTAGTAGTCTACAGAGCAATTGCGCTTTTAATTTTGATCTCTGAATGCAGAGATTCCAGCATATTTTCTTTTTCCGAGTTAGATAGAGAATTCAAAGCCACATTCGACATGTGTGTTTCCTCTGTAGGCACTCATTGTCACTCTGTCGAAACATCAACTCGATAAAAGACTGAAATCGGTAAACGAGGGATTTATTTACTGAAGGTGAGGTGAATATTTTGGAAGATAGATGGCTTTGGAAGCATGAAGAGGATTTTTTTTTTGGATATTAGGTAGAGGTACAGTTTGTATTTGAGAATAAGTGTTTTAAAATGGATTTTAATTCGGTAAACGTTAAATTGATGGATATATCGTCCAATAGATCTTTTACTCGCAAGGAATTGGGGATTGAGTAAGCCTAATTGATGGAGAAAATAGATTACAAGTGATATATAGATCCGTTACCCTGTATGAGATCTCTCTAAATGGTCGATAGTTCAATCATTTCACTTAAAGTGTTAGTTGACTATTAATAATTAGCATCCGTATGTCTCTTTGTTTCTTCGAATACCAAACTCCACTTTTATATACATAATTCCACTTCCTCCCTACCTACTCCACTTCATCCCTAATTTACTTCACTTCCATTCCACCTAACCTCACTTCCTCCCTACCTAACTCCACTCCCTAACTCCACTTCCTCTCTACTTAACTCCATATTATCCCCATTATATTCCACACTGCCATCCCTCGCTGCATTGTACTTTATGACATTCGTTCAAACATCATTTGTGTAGATGAGAGTCCTACCTTATTGCTGTCACTGTCAATATTGACTGTCGTACATCTCACTCAAGTGACAATAACAACAAGAATAACAACAGCAGCAGCATTTAAGAGGTTTTGAATGATGTGTCAGAATGATCTTGGTATCGCTATTTAATTGCGCTCAGTCAACGCTGTAACGGTTGTGAAAAAGATATAAACATTTACAATGAAGAGGTTATATCAGGCTTTACTTAATAAGATAGGTAGTCAAAGAAACTTCTAATATTTATAAATAAAGTATTCATATTTATTGATATTTAACCCATTCCAAGCGGCAGTAGGTGAATGGAAGTCGAACAAAATAAAAATCGTCTATATATAGTCACCGCCACTATTGACTGTCTTCAATTTTAACTACACTATTTAGTTACCTCGCTAAATCATGGAGTCAGATAAGCGTCTATATATAGACGGTGCCGCTTGTTGGTTTTACATAGAGTTTATTTATAGACTGTGCTCCTTGTTGGTGGAGTGACATATGAGTTTTGTATTGTTATTCATATAGTTGAACTAAATATATAGAAAAGTGAGCATTTTTGAGTTGCATAAATTGAACATATTTATGAAATAAATTATCAAAAAAACAATTCAAAAATAGTTATCCATAATTCATTTTTACTGTGTTTTTCAAGTATTTATTTCATTGTTGCATGGATAATGTTTTCAACAGTCAACACTCAACCTGTTTACATCTTTCCATTTTAAATGCATTATCTTTCCTTAGAACTGACATACAGTTTGTCCGTTACTCCCCTCCCCCCTCCCCTCTTTAACACATCTTCAAGTACTGAGCTATAGGGTGCATTATTGCACAATAACCTGTAATTATGCGTTTACACGTTAATACCTGTCATATTTCCAAACACCGTCTACATATTGACTCTGCTGCTTGACTGTTACAGCAAAAAAATATGTGACTATAAATAGACGCTCCGCTAAATGGGACCAATTTTCGGAGTGCCTATATATATGCAGTTAGGTCGCTTGGAATGGGTTAAAGAGTGTTATATTAAAATATATATGGAAGTACCATTGAAAGTAGTTACTCATAATAATGGTAAGTAAAGTTAGTACAGTTATACAAAGTAATTTGTTATTACTAGTAAATACGAAAGTTAGCGCTATATATATTCTTCGAAAGGAGGATAGTCAATTGATGTATTCAAGGAAAAAAATCAGTACACATGAAACAAATCCAGGATGATATCTAGCATTAAATCATAGAATATAATTAGGATTAGACCAAGGAAAAGATGTATTCCTGTATGGTAAACTCACAAGTACAACATTCATTTGCATGCATTATCATATTATTTATATTTGCGTATTTATATTGATATCATCAGTTATCATTCAATATTATATCAAATAGATGTATTCTCAGACCTATAATAACATAATAATATGCCATCTTTAATTTATCGGATAATATTTCTGGTGGGTATATTTTTCTGCAGTGGTTTATTTACTGTGGTGAATTATAGCGAAATAACTCCTCTTTTTTCACTTCCTTTTTACCTAGTCAGCATTTTCTCGTAAAATATCCCCGATACTTCTTTACAAAAACTTATGGGTGTGTTCGATCTAAGGAGAAATATTTACATCATAAATTAATAGTGATAATCTTCAAAGAGTGTACAGGGGAATCCAGCAATCTTTCAAAACGAATTGCAATTTTTATACGAGAGTTATGACCCGTATGAATCATAAATTGAAGCTGTACATTATTTTTATTTCGGAGTAAAATCCCTTCATAATTTACTAAATAAATATATCAAAATTTAAAAAAATGCCAATCACAATAGTCCAATTATTTTCTGATTTTCAAATCACTGCTACGTAGCATATTCTCCAAGTGAAATATATTCGCTATACATCCGAATTCTGAATATTGCAGAAGTTATGCGATGTCTCACCCCGATCTGATCCTCCAGTAATCCACAACTTAGTTGAAAGCAGAAAAAAAATGTGATGGAGGGGACACTCCACTCCAGAGTCACATAACCAGTTAGGAGAGTTTGAGGGAGAAAATCAATGGAAGAAATGAAATGAATGAACATCATAGGAGTGCTATGTTTAAGTTCATTCTCATTTTTTTGAATCATAGATGTAATGTGTTCCAGACGTAAGGTTATGGTGGAAACAAGCAAGATTAATAAAGATCCTCTTAATCTTGTATGACCCAACCAATATTATTATTAAACAATATTAAAGAAGGAGAATTAGTAATTGCACATTAATTTTATTATGATGTTATTCAGTTCTTTCAATGGTTACCACAAGTTATCCAATGTAACACAGATTCCAAATCCTCCCACGAGAACTTGGATGACAAGAAAAAAAAAATGATTTGGTGGAGGTACATTAGGCAATTCTCATATGAGATTTTGGCCGGTATGTTACGAAATATTTGTTAGTTTGTGCTATCATTTAGTGGTTCTAGGAAATTTGGTCACGGAAAATTAAATATCCATGGAAATAGTTTTATTAAAGAACAATTATAGAAAAAATTAAATTATGAATACTAAAATGTGTATTTTATCTATTAAAAGCAGATAACATCATTAACCGTTATAAAATGATACATAAAATTAGTAATTTGATATGTTTTAACATTTATTTAACAAGAGATTTGAGCGGAATATTTGGTATCGGAATTCTCGGTCTTTGAACTTTCGGTCTGAGGTATGAATTTGAATTATCATTTAGATGTATCAGGTAGCCGGCACCCCCTGCCAGGTCTTTAAACAATCAGTAAATATGCAGTACAACAAGTTAGCGGGTACGACAAACTTAATAAAGACCATTTATGATGAGAGGCCATTTATAATTCCACAACCGAAATTTCCAAGACCGAATTTTCCAGACTGAGATTTCCGAAACCGAAATTTCCTAGACCAAAATTTCCGGTAACCCATTTAACCCTAAATGTACTAAGTGGACGTATTTTTCGCCTTGATTAATATATTAATTACATCTATCTATGATTCGTATTACCTGTAAATAATTTTTTTTGGTCACTTTGAGAGTTATTGAATTAATGTTTTTCGCCGTAAGAGGATTGCATGTAAGTTCACCGACCTCAATTCACCGGTAAATTTCACCGCATGGTAGATTTCAATTTATGTAATGCGTGTGAAATTCCATTGAGTCAAGGTCCAGAAAAAATACGAATCGAGAAAAAAACTATATGAATATATTATAATTGACAGAGAACGTATTTAACTGCTTTGTAAATGAAGTCTAAAATATTCCTCATATATTCATTTTATGAGTATTTCTGGCAATAAAATTACTTCTAGGATTCGTCATTGTTCTACTAAATTTTAAAAACAAACTTTGTCAGTGCCTGAAGTTTAATAGTCAGTTTCGTTTATGCTTCCAGGAACTAATATTTATCCTGTTTAAAGATTACTCCAACATTCTAACATTCCATTTTTCAGGTGTTTTCAGTTCCAGAAATTAGTTTCGTGTCACAGTTTAGTCGAAATGACAAAAAGAACTCAGAATGAATGAGAACACGACAAAAGCCATGTTTGGAAGTTAGATTTAATTCCACCGGATTAGTGACCGTGAGGTCTAATTTACAGGAAAATATCTTACTGGAATGTTAATCATTTACGACAGGATTACTTTTAATATTTGAATGGTTTTAACGATATTTTTTGGAAGGTGGAGATAAAGCTGCTTCATATTCCAATGATAAATTTCGACTCTGTTGTCTGGAAGATGTTTATAATAATTAAGATACTAGATAATTGGTACGTAATGTGATGATGATTAGTTATATAGAATGATATAATAGGTACACAGATAATAAGTACAGTTCAAGGTAAGAGGTTCAATATTCGATAATAAGTACATACTAATTTAGATAAAGTTGCTTTATTAGATAAAGAGTTTAAAATAAAATATCAAATAAGTAAGAATAAATAGAACTAAAATCGAACAATCTTACACAACGTTAGACAATATGGTACCTATCTGTTTTCTCTCGATAACACGTATAGTTCACAGCAATCTGGTTCAACGATAATAAATATTCAGTTTAAATTTTTCCTATCTCTAAACACATTAAAAGTTGATATCACTAGTTAGAATTTGTGGACTTACTTTGCTCTTACATTGTCATTTTCTTGTTTAATAGTGACATCACGAACGTAAAGATTGTTCTGAATAAAGTGAGTGGGTAGAGTTCACTTCAACGACACAAATGCTATTGAGATTATATGAGAATCCATAAAGATTCCAACTAATTGTAATGTGAAGAGTGCGTTCTTGTTTATGTACATGTTTTGCATATAGTATTTGCATGAACATTAAATAACACATTTGGATATAAAGATTAAACATTAATTCTTTGAGCACATTTTCATTTTTGGTCGTGTATTGGAAAATTCTTTATATTCTAACTAAAACTTACCTTATTTATATTGAAACTATCGAATATTCTCACGCCAAAACCCTACAACAAAGTTATTCAAATATTTATTTTAAACTTCCTTCTTACGGTGATCGATGGATAAAGTTTTTAGTTTATTGCAGCTTTTGCAAATCGTGATTGCTGCACAGCTGAAAAAGTGTGATTGATGGGCCTTTCGATATGATTAATGCACCCACCGGGGAAAAGCTGACACCAATCGCCTTCAGACTGCATGAGATATTTATTATACAGTCTGCATATTTCCTCTATAGTCTTCATATTTCTTCTACAATCTTCGTGTTTCCTCTATGGTCTGAATGAGATATTTCCTCTACACTTAAAGTCTACATGAGATACCTCTTCCACAGTCCTAATGAGACATTCCCTCTTCTACACTGTGCATGAGATATTTCCAGTTAAGAACTTTTATTTGATCTTCAGATTACCTGGTTATTAATCTTAGAACCAGCGGTCGCTGCAGGCCCATGATGTTTTTTAGGTAGAATTTCTATTCAAATGTGTAGTTGCCAAAGTGGTGGTCGTGTTGGTAACCATACCGAATTTTAACTTTATTTCAATCTACCTCCTCCTGACTATTGATAGATAGAAAAAGCTACGTGTCTTTGTTTATCTCTGAACAAATCATAAGCAGTGATAGTGATCCATGATGTAAGTAATATATGTCGATTGAATATAAATTAATTAGGTACTGATAACATGTGTATTTGTTTTGTTGCAAAATTTTGTGCAACCTAAAGATTTAATATGATCTAACCCACATAAATATGTAACAGATAGTAAATGCACAGCGAAAGAAAATCTTTTACATTCCCTCTACAGTCTTTTTCCTGATCTTCTTTCCATTGATGGATGAGATGCAAAGATTTTTTGGGGATATAGAATTTATTTGCGGTTTGATTTAATGTTAGTATCTAAAAAGGAACTAGATACTATGAGAGAAATAATAAATATGGATAATATGGAGATACTACAATAGAGATCTATGCCGTATGATAATAGTGTTCTAAACTGTCCCTTCTTAAGTTTATTTTTTAAAAGGTACATGTATATGAAGAAGGAAAGATAAAAGTAAAATTGTAATTATTTGATTTGTTAGTGAAATTTCTGAATCATAAATGTTCTTTTCTTTGACTTTCTTCACACCAACTAAATAAAGAAAATAATTTTCATTTCCAATAAGAATAGAAAATACCTTGTAGAAAAATTTGAATCGGTCGATCGTCTGTTATTATCCATTATGATTTTTTTTTTATCGAATTTTGTCTTTCTTCCTATTTTTTTGTATGGAATGTCAGTTCAAAGAAGATAGAGTATACTTGTTCCTATATTATAAAGAAATTACGATTATTTTCTCGTATAATAATTGATTATCGCAAATATGATGATCTTTGTATCATCGTTTGTAACTTTTCAACTGGCACCCTTCCAATTTCCGCATTATTCATTCCTTCACTTTTAAAGTGTAGGAATGACTTGGCCCCAAAAAACTTTTAGGTCAAAGCAAACACATTTTAAAGTTTTTCAATTCCTTGTTTGAAGTTTCGAGATGTTTTGGAGAAAAAGTTCGACAGAGAAAAAAGTCAGCCTACAGTGACTGAGTAAATTAACTTGTGATTCAATACAAAATATATTACTCTGAACATTATTTAAATATTATTTTCAATATTTATTTAAATATTATTTACAACATATTTTTAAATATTGCATCTAATGTTACTTCGAAAATTGTTCAGAAAATTGCTTTAAATTATTTTTTCAACTATTGCTACAAAAATCACATTATATTTGTTAGATTTTCCCATTCTCCTTAATTATAACTGTAAATCATAATCAGTTTATTGTTCTCAATGTTAGGTAGATATGGTGAATTGTAATTTTCATAAAATATAATAATTATACAATAAAATACCTTTCACCATTAATTGTTTCATATCCACTTCTATATTTTACAATTCTAAATCATTATTAAATCCTATTTTCACTGTTCACTGATAAATACAATTACTATAAAATAATTGGATGATATCAATTAAGTATTAACAATTATGAAAAGTTATTGCATAGGATCCATAATTTATCCCCACTCATTTATTCGATTGGAATACTATTTAATCGGCTATGCTTCTATTAACGGATTAATAACAGGATTATAATCTCTTAGATTAATTGCTAGAGGAAGCGTGACAGTTGATTTAATCAGTATATCTGTTAATGATTAAATCCTAATATCCCTTAATTGTGAAGAGAATTTGGAATAACGTTTCAGTGTTCGTCAATTCAGACCGAATAGATACTCTATATTATATCCTCTATTGGAAGTATCAATTAAAAGATTAGTTTATATATTTTTATATTTCCAATTTGTCCAGAAGTAACACTGTACTAAATCACCAGAAAAATGTTTAAATAATACGTAATTTACTCTATTCATTTGATATTTTATCTTAATTACTCAACATTTAAAATCCCCCAGCGAGCCACTTTTTTTTCTGACTTTGAAAAAAATATATAATAACTTTTTTTTGAGTTTTGACACCAGTGAGGATATAAAAAAATAATTTGATGAATTTTTTTTGTAATTTATTAAAAAAAAATTGAAGAGGACACACATTGCCAGTTGGTCCCATGGGACTACTAAATGAAAGGAGACACGAGTGTCCACCTGGTCGCTAAAGGGTTAAAATCATTTCCAACGTAATAAATGCATTTTATAAGCGATAATATAATAAACTCATCTATTTTGCGAGATATAGAAAATGAGAAAGTTACAGAAATCATAAAACACAATAATGAAATATCTGAGGTAAAATATAGATGGGAAAGTGAATTAGCAGAACTAAGGTAGGCTGGGTTATTCTCCCAATTAATACGATGTTTTTAATCTTCCATCACCATTGTTTATTATTAGTGCAGTAATGGTAAATGTTTGCGCTTTGTTACAAAGCTGATTATTGAAGTTAATGAGATTATTAATTACATTCAGAGAAGAAATTATCAAAAAATAACGTATGCGATCGTATTTTGATAGAAAAATATTGTGACACATTTACATTAAATTTTGCTAATTTTATTAATTGACTACGAACGATAAACAAATTAGCTGTAATTCAAATATTTGACTATATTTCATTTCTTCATCTAATATATGTATATCAGATTATTATTTACTTCACTTTAAATATTCTTCAAAATGTGAACCACTATCCATCACATAAAGAGTAAAGTGGTTTGATTATCTGATTTACCATTGGACTACTGTACGGTTCATTAGAGGATAATAAATATCAGACACCAGAACTTCCAAAGAAAATGACCCTGTAAGTTGCGTCTAATCTTTTCACTTAGTGGAGCAATTCTCACACAGTGATTGAAGGTGACAGGATGATTACAAAAAGAACAATTGATGACAATGTTATCATCACAGTAACATCATTGATCAGTCAATTATTAGTAATTTGTTACTTGAATTGCTACCTGAATACGATGTGAGCTAATGAATAAGAACAGGATTTATAATACCTAAAATACCAAGCAGCTACCTGAATAACCTCGTTACTGCTGATGAACTGAATTAGTGTGAGACAGGATATGGTAATCACTACCATCTCGTAACTAATGAACTGAATTAGTGTGAGACAGGATATGGTAATCACTACCATCTCGTAACTAATGAACTGAATTAGTGTGAGACAGGATATGGTAATCACTACCATCTCGTAACTAATGAACTGAATTAGTGTGAGACAGGATATGGTAATCACTACCATCTCGTAACTAATGAACTGAATTAGTGTGAGACAGGATATGGTAATCACTATCATCTCGTAACTAATGAACTGAATTAGTGTGAGACAGGATATGGTAATCACTATCATCTCGTAACTAATGAACTGAATTAGTGTGAGACAGGATATGGTAATCACTACCATCTCGTAACTAATGAACTGAATTAGTGTGAGACAGGATATGGTAATCACTATCATCTCGTAACTAATGAACTGAATTAGTGTGAGACAGGATATGGTAATCAATACCACACTTAATCTTTTTTTAGATTTGATGGACATTTCAGAGAAGGAAAAACAAGAGTTTAAATTATACTTATTTAGGTGAATATCTCTCTCAAGCACAATCCATACAAATTAAAAAATCCAATTTCACTTCAGAGTGAGAAAGGAAAAACCTGATCGGTGAAAAATAATATATCATAAAGAGTAGGAATGGAATTACCACATAGGGAATATAACCCCCCCCCCCTCCAGCACAGTAAACTGAAACACTAATTAGGAAACTGCAGGTTAATTTAAACTCTAAGGCACTATTTTATTTCTTGCTGTTCAGGTTTTACCATTTCCAGTCTTTGGTTAATCTATATATTCTCTCCCTTATTCAGAGACTGACCATAGGAATTTTATATTAACAAATAAGATTAGATTAAAACATTTATTATGACATTAAATCATGGAAACAAAGTTTTCAAATGATATCAATAATACTTTATAATAATCTTTGCCACAAGAGCGTTAAATTCCCCTCCTTCAAAGGGGATCAGAAGCTAATATTGTGAGAGTGAAAGCAATTTAGTCTCAATATTTGAAACACTGCTTGTATTATGAAATGTGGAGGGAGTTATTAATAAATTGATATATACATATAATAGACATGATATAGAAATATCTGAATTGTTATATTGTATCTCATGTCTGATGATAGAGAAGAATTTTTTGTAATTGCCTGGAAATTATTGAATATTTTCATTAATTAGTAAATTTAGAATAAACAGCAGAGGAGAAAGTTATTAAAGGGCCATCGAAGAGTATTTGGAGTGCTCTCTCAATCTTCTATAGCCCTACCATACCTTTCTCTTCTCAATCTTCTAAGGTCTCACCATACCTTTCTCTTCTCAATCTTCTATGGCCCCACCTTTACTTTTCCCTCTCAATCTCCTATGACCCCACCCTAACTTTAAAATTTATCCGGATTGCTATTATAGTATTAGCACCGTTTTAACAGTTTTCATTCCAACAGTTTCCACAGTTTACACAGAGTTGTGGAACGATATTACCATTTCCTATATTGCAATGAGGAATAATAAGCCAATATTTGTTCTGTGTGGAAACGTTAGAACAATTATTTGTTTATTCTGCTGATGAAATGCTGCAAGATCTAACATATTATTTCGTACCACTTCCTGTAGTTTATATTTTGATTAGAGGAGCATGAAATTCATAACAGAAAAATGTTGAAATGCCACAATTCACGCTTCACTTTTCTCTTTAGGAAATGTTTGATGTATGGGAAACAGAACGTGATGATAAAATAGTATTAGATATTTCGTGATATTTATATTTAATTAAATGCATTATAACCATCTGTGAAACTAATATACATTTAGCAATATGTTATCAATTTATTGTAATCAATAATTTATGTATTTCATTTAATTATCTCAATATGAATATCACCTACGATATTTCAAGGTCTTATTATATTCTATATACATTGAATCACCATTTAAAGAGTGATCAGAATTGTACGAATAGCTGTGTTATAATGAAGTTAGTTTCTAAACTTGAGTATTTTTAGTAAATTAAAGAAAGTACCAAGGAATTTACTTATTGTGTGACTAATTAATTATATCTTTTGGCCATAGAAGACAAAGAAGGTACTCGCATATTCATCTCCTATGGCCCCACCATAAGTTTCTCACTGTGAATTTCGCATAAACCAGTTACGAAATATCTCTCCTCCGGTAATTATTACTTGGTGTTAATTTCCCTGAAGTATTGTCAGTTTAACGCCAGGATTTGACTTAGTAATTAGAAATGGTTCTGAAGATTGGGACGACATTAGTTTTAACTAGTTATAGATAATTTCCAATAGTTGGATTTAAAATAAATAATTATATTCGATAGAGTAATACCTTTAATCGAACTCGTTAATCATATTGGATGATTGTCCATTCTTAATTCATGTAAATAGTGAAATATTTCCGGCAATAAGAGCCAGATTCTGAAAATATGGATATTGAATAGGTCAATTTTTTATAAATACAAATTGAATGTGAATAAAAATGGAAGAAATCGATGCAAATTAAGATTTATTAATTTCATTGAATGTTCCACCGAATGAAATAATTATTTATTCAAAGTGTATTAGAATGAATACACATTCAATTTGAATTTATAATAAACGTAGTAACTGAGATTGAAAAGCAAATGGGGTAAATAAACTATCTAATATTTTAGAAATTACCCTACATCACATCCGGTAAAGGATCTATCTACTTCTTTGACTCTTCACTCACAAGGGCTAGATAGTACCTATGGCTTATTTGCCTTTAAAATACTATCCACAACTCAACTATTTTATTGCAGGTAAATGTCGATGCTAATAATATTTCGCATTACAAATTAAATAAACAAACTGAATTTCCTAATTAGCTCCCAAACAAACAAATACTTTCCCAGCTTCCAGTCAAGCACTGATTAGAAATATTTACATACAAATTAATGCTCTCCAATTGCTAATAAATCAAGAGGAGATGTTTGAATTAGTGTACTTTAATTTTAACGTTAATTTGTCAATAGTGTTTGGAAATATTCAATTGAAAGTGGAAATTAAATAAATAATTGGAATCTCATTGAAATAGACCTGTTTGATTAATATATAGAACACAATTCATATATATGGTAAGTTCCAAGTTATTGAATTGCTTTGCATTTACGATCATGCGTGAAAAACAAGTTATTTACTTTTAAACTCGCTATTAAAAATGAGTAAAAATCTGAATTTTAATGTTGAATTTATTATGTAAAATGTCGCATTGTTAGGTGGCTAGGAACTCAACCTTATAATATAGAATAAATATATATATACAGTATATATAATATATATATATTAATAATTTTATTTACTTCTAATCTCTCTCTCCCTTTGAAACAAAATTTCAATATTCACTCACTATTTTATCGATAAGAAATCAATGGATCATTTATCCCTACATTTTTCCACGATTAACGATTATGACGTCGATAATATAGATTGAAATAGTTTATATTGTCATATCTCACCGATAAATTTAAAGCAGAACTCAATAGCGGTTATCGAAATATATTAAAAGAGGAGGACAAAAAAACTCATAGTCAAACCTTCCAGTACCTTCTGAACGTCAAACTCATCAGTGTGAAAGAGGAGGAGACGCAAATAGAAGCAGATGCATGGAGAATGTTTTAGAGTCAGGGAAAGAGAAATTGCACTCAACTCTATTGTAGTAATTATTAATCATTTATTCTGTTTCCAATTCATTTACTCACCCAAATTGGGTTATATTATTCATCTTAAGAACTTTAAAATGTGTTTACATCTAACGATTGAAATTATTTGATTGAAAAGATTCAAACTCAACGGTGTTAGCTATCTACAATTTCTGTAATATTTAATTGCTGTTTCTGTACAAAATTCATTGGATATTCTACAAATTATAAGATTCTTCTTCTTCGTGATACTTCTTGTAATTGGATTCTTTGGAATGACTTCAAATATTTCCTTATTTATAGAGAAGGGAATTGTAATCAGATTTAGAACCAAAGCGTCACTTTTTCGTTCTTTTGATTCGTCATTGAATTTGCTGTCATTTGAACAAAATGATAAATGCGAATTCAGTTTATTCGTGTTCTTCCCATTTAGGTCTTATATGACTTTAGTGATCAGGTATAAATTTTCGTTAAAGCGATGAAGAAAATTCTATCCGTAAAGTAAATGAAATACTCTTAGTGATTTCCGTAGATTTATCACCAAAATTCGATAAAAAGCTTCCCGGAAATTCCTGGTTATATTTCAATCACTTTTAAAATATGGTTTGCATCCCGTTAACTATTCAGTGATTCTTTTCCAGACATGGATTTAGATTGAAGGAAATATTCTTTGCTTATTTGTTTATATATATAATCATATAAATTCATATATGCCTTATTTTTATAATTTGTGAAATTAAAAAATAGAAACTTCTCACGTTTTTGCAAATAAAATTACTCGAAAAAAAGGCACTCGTTATTCATAAATCGTAGCAACTGATATTTTATTGTAAGAGTAATGTTAAATCTAAATGTTACCGTGCTTTTACCCTGTAGTTAGTTACATAAATAGCAAGTGGTAGGTTGCAATTGTGGGAGCGAAGTTTTTAAGTCTTGAGATGCACGCATCTCCTAGGAACATATTAAAGTTATTAAATTATTAAAGGTACAAAATATCATTTCATTCTGCCCATACTGTAGATATATTGTTTAGAAAATAGATATTAGATATTGCACGTGACCCACGTTTCTAAAACTTAAAGATATTATGCAGTTCAAAACAATAGAAAAACACAGAGATATTTACATTAACTCTTGCTTCTCTCTTAGTATCTATATATTCTATTGATTAAAGAGTAACTCTTACTTCTCTCTTAGTGGAGACAATGTAAAGAGTATAAATTAAGAGGTTCAGAATCTTCTCAAAGTACTGAACATAAAAACGGAAAATAAATAGTGAGAAAATAGATCCAAAAATACAGCCAAAATGTTATGAAAAACACAGTGATTGATGAGGCAAGAAAAGAGTAAATATGAGCTCTGTAATTGGAACTGACGTTTAGTAATTTAGAAATAAGGAGAATAAATGGAAAGTAAATTTTGGCTTACTAAATTTAACGAAAATAATTCTTATTATTGTACTACGTGTAGATCATTGCATATAAAATTTGGGGAATATAATAAAAAAAAAAAAGATTTGTGAATATGTTTTCTAGGCACATCTTTTTAAAAATTACTTTATATCTTTCATGTCATTCCTTTACATTTACTGGGCTTTCTTGACTTTGTTCTTTCATATATACCAAAATTCATTTTTTCATTTGAAAGCTCAAAATTTTTTTTACATCGGCCAATGTCTTATATATCAATGTATTAATTTCTCCTTATATGTTCAATATTTTAACTTGAAATTTGGTACACATTAGTTTGGTGTATATACTATATACTAACAACTTGTAAAAAATACAGTACCGTAAGTTTATGAATAAGACATGTGTTTTTTTTAAACACGTACCCTGATACCCAAACTTTCCCGCTGATTCTGATAGTCAAACTCATTAGGGTTTATTACGCATTTCAAATCTTCAAACTATGTAATTTATTTTTTAAAGTGTTAATCACATTCCAATCATAATTCTCATAACATTGTATCGTCTCAACTCTCAGTTCTTTTAACCAAAGACTGTGAATGTACAGAGATATAATATATGCAAATTATACATACTATCTATGTACTCCAAAGGCAATTAACTCACCTCTTTGATGAGTAATTTGATCTTAATTTGTGTTAAGTACATCAAAATTTACCGATATAAATGAACTCCTCCACATTGATCTTCTGAATGGTATTTTTAATTCTAATAATTGCGTTATCATTGATAAGGTAATACTGTATTAAAATATTTAGCAATGACTCATCATTATTTTCAAGCATGCACATTAACATATTAATGTAAGTTAGAAAGTATATTAGCAAATTAAAAATGATATAAAACATATATGACAAACTTTTACTGCAAGACAATTTGCAAACATTTACTAATGATAAATATTTTGTAGATATTTACTAAATATTTACTGAATTAACTGGGGCGGTTAGTGCCCCTATGCTGCCTTTGCCCTAGAATAAGAATAATCCAATTTGCAGATTGTGGTAATAAGTCATTTTTAGTATGTGAACTGTGTGATATAAACCCACTACGTGCCACAAATGGAACGAAGGAACGAAGAAACGTAACTGAGTGAAGAGAACGTAACTGAGTGAAGAGAACGTAACTGAGTGAAGAGAACGTAACTGAGTGAAGAGAACGTAAATGCATTAAGAAAACATAACTGTGTGAAGAGAATTCTTGTGAAGTGTTTCAGTCTGGTAACCAAAAGTTATATCTCTGAAGTTCACTCAAAATGAATAACTGCTTCATTACATACTTTACCGACAAACCCTAATAATTATACTGTTCATTCCATTGTTCCATTTTAAATATAATGCATTTCTCCTCAAGAGGTTGTTCTGACTCCTGATGAGCTGCATTAGCCTAATTAGAGTTGGTGGGATTATACTCTGGTGATGGGAGAATATTAACAGCCACTGCCTTACAATATCAGGAGCTGTGAAACCAGTGCCGTGTGTACTATGAAGTCATATATTTTTTCATCCGTGTATCTACATTATTTATGCGTAGACTCAATAAATGATGAAAGTTTATTAATTATTAGATGATAGATTTAATTGCGGTGATCGATAGGAATTTTCTTAAAGCCAAGAATTGGAAAACAAATTAGATTTTTTTATATTAGCATAAAAAAAATACAGTGGAGAAGGATACACTGAGTAAATAATATAGTGATATCTGGTCTGTACCACGCACAGTGAGAGTGAAAAGTGGAGGTAAGGTGAAAACACCCCAGAGAGTGTGTCAGGTTGATTTTTGGAAAGTCAAACACCCCTACACTCTATGATCCAATAAGAAGAATGTGCTGCAATAATTTTGCACCAGGAGAATGTGTTCCTTGTCTAACTAAGTAGCACATCCTTCTAGAGTGAGCTGCTCTGAAGAAAGAGTTGTTTCAGATTATCCTGAAATTTATGTCTAGGTATGACAGACTCTCTGTTTTTGTCTCAGTTCTTGTTATAGAAACACGAGTCAAGGCTCGTTTGGTTGGGAAAGAGGTGCTCTATAAAATAACATTGAATATTTTATCAGATATCTGATTTAGATATCCGATTCATCTAGATTTATTGCTAGATGAATTCGAAAAAATATGCATAGAACAGGGTTTTCCAAAATTTTCAATTGTACATTTCTCAATGTTCTATCATGGGAGAATTTGACTTCTTTCAAATGGTTCCTGCCTCGCCTATCTGAGTTAAAATTGCAAGCTGGAATAGATTGTTGAAGTAACCACTAAAATAATTTTTTTCTTTTATAAAACTGGTTATCTATTGTCTGTAGCAAAACATTTTTTTCTGTTCTATACATATACAAAATTCTAAATTCCCAGATCATTGATTTAAAAAAGTCTGAATCTAATTGATCTACTTAAAATGTTATCTATTTCAAATATATATCAGTTCACAAAATATTAATTCTTCGCTCTTAACTCATAGTTTTTAATATTTTGTTGAATAAAGATTAACTTTTACATCTCTATTAGAATAAATAAATATGGAGTGTAATATAGCCGGAGATTTACTTCAATTAATTAATCCGTGAAATAAAACCTGAATGTTAATCAACCACGTGGTATTTTCCGAAATGAAAAACACTTCTAAGAGAGTATTTAGTTCACGATTAATGATCACATAAATATTGAATGCATATTTTACAGTAGTGTTACCCTTTTGTACGGTGATGTTTATGAAGTTCTGGAAAGTATTAATTAAGGCAAACTGAAATATTCCATTTTTCAACCAACAAATAGGAACGTTTTTTATATGTTCGTGGCTTTTACTGCACAGTTAATGTCAAAACTTCTATGCGGTGTAGGTTATTAATTAACTATTAACTCCATATTTTTATCACAAATGGTCGCCAGAATATTCGCTAATTTCCAAACCCAGTAAATGAGTCAGTAACACGAGAAGTAGTTTCAAAAACTAGAATAATTAATCTAGCTCAGATGTCGCACAGGAAAAAGGTTTGACCAAATGCATTTGTCGTGTGGAAATAGAACTGTTGTAAATGAGTGGATAACGTTAATGACAAAATTGGAATGTTTCTACCTGATGAAATTTAGGATCAATATACTTTTCAATTAAATCAACGGAAAAAGTAAAGGATAAATAAGGACATATCTGATATTTGTGTATAAAGCGTCTATTGTCCAAAAGATCCTTTACACATTAAAAAATATAACTAGAGAGACAACGTAAACCAATTCATTTCCCTATTTTCTTCAATTCAGAAAATAATGAAATGCTCACCACTCACACAATCTAACTGAAGGTAATATATATATCACGGCTGCTGTTTGTGTAATCTCGATTCTATTACATCTCTTTTCATTAATCAAATCACAAATAATGTCATTTCATCTCATTTTCTCTCCTCTAACGTAATTCCTAACTCATTTTCCCCTAATTTCAGTTACTTGGAAGAGGTCTCAGCGGTAAAACTTTCATATGGAAATCCAAATTCTAGCGACAATAGTTGGAAAATGGCGTTAATTCACCGTATAATTATGACACAAGGACCGTCACATGAAGGAAACCTCTCAAGTGATAATTAGTGTTGGTTTGATGTAACTGAGCGCATTAAAGGGGGAGACATTTGATTAGCACTGAGGACGTGAATCTTTCTTGGGATTTAGGTAAGAAAAAGATGGTGAGTTGAATGCAAACGGTGAAGTTGAATTCAGAAGAATGTTCATTTAATTTAACTTGGTCACTCATATCACGTAGATATATTTTGGATGAATATATAAATATAAAATGGTTGTTAAAGGAGTATCTCATTATTTCGAGATGATTTCTTCCTTCCTTTTTCTATACATCCTTCCTTCTTGTATCTCGATACCTTCTACCTGCATCTCATCAATACTCTAAACTTGTATAAAATATTGATACCCATTATCTTATGGCTTATCCTCCACCAGTACCTCAATACCCTTTTTCTGTATCTTGATATCCTATTATTTACCTTCTACTTGCATATCAATACCTACTACCTGTATATCAATACCCATTTTCTGTTTCTTGATATACTCTTCCATTCCTTCTACCTGTATATAAATATCTTTTTCCTGTATCTCAATATACTCTTCCTTTCCTTCTACCTGTATATCAATACCCTTTTCCTGTATCTCGATATACTCTTCCTTTCCTTCTACCTGTATATCAATACCATTTTCTGTATCTCGATAAACCCTTCCTTTCCTTCTACCTGTATATCAATACCCATTTCCGGTATCTCGATATACTCTTCCTTTCCTTCTGCCTGTATATCAATACCCATTTACTGTATCTCGATATACTCTTCCTTTCCTTTTACCTGCAAATCAATACCCATTTCCTGTATCTCGATATACTCCTCCTTTCCTTCTACCTGTATCTCGATTCCCTCTTACTGTATCTATAAATCTTCTATCTCGATATTCACTGTCGTTGAGTCGTGTCGATGGTTCCAGGCTACATTCTCCTCTTGTCAATTCCTATCAATTCATCGGTTATCTAAAATTCCTTTGGTCTAAATTAGGTGAATTCATCCCTCCATTTACAATGTGTTTGTCATCTTAATTCTGTAACCTCTGAGTCAGGTCATAGTAAGGAACGTGAATTGCGATGTAGTCAAGAAAATAGACACATATTTTAATAAACATTTTTTTTAATATCCTAAAAGATAAATATAAATGGTGATATTAGTGGTGACGTATTTTAATGGACTAGTAATCTTTATGAAATCATTCCCTAAAAGAAAATAGAAATTTGAAACATCATGACATTTACAAGTATAATTAAGATCATACGAGTAAAGAATGTAATGTATGTTATACTTAAATATCATTTCATGTTCAAACACATGTTAAAATCTCACTTTTTTCTACTGTTTTTTCAGATGTTAATAGGTAGCATGATGCAGAGTAATTATAGAAACTGTGCTAATAACAACGCATTTCAGGAAGATTATTCTCGAGAAATAGTTATTAGTCACGTGATGGAAGGAGTAATTTATATCGTAATTATTCTTGCCTGTTCTCTTATTGAAATGGTATACCAATCTATCGATTTTTTATTACTTTATTGTAAATTCATTCTTGTAGTAAATATATTTCAACCTGCAATACATGTATAAAAGTATAATAATATTTCAAGCCAACACACAAAGTATTGGAAAAATCAACTTACAAGCAATATTTCAGTGCGGAATATATCAGCTCTACCGGATTTACCTCCATTGAAATTTTATGTAAATTCAAGCAATGGTAATTCTATCGACTGTTGCCTTAAATTTATAGTCTGATCTTTCTGTCTATTTAAAGTTGGTCTTCGTAACATTGTAATAAATTTACAGTTTGACAACATTCATCAATGGAATAGCATACACTGCGTTGTGTATCGTATTGGGTGCAATCAAAGTAATATTTTAATATTTGGCAAGTTAATATATGTTCACAATGCATAAGAAAGATTCAACTGATCGAAGTCCACTCTCACGTTTGGACATAATCTATTTTACTTTTAAATTTAGATCAATTATTAGTTTTGTCAAAATTAATATATTCAATACCTATATATCAAATTCCCCATGATATGATTGTAAGATATTCATTATACAAGTCAACAATTAAATTATTTCTGAAGGTTAGAATTGATTAATTAACGGAAAAAATTAGCATAATCTACTATAAAATAGTTTTCAAATTGAACACGACTTTCTTATTTTGTGAATAAACGATTCGCAAACACTAAAATCCATCAAATAACTTTTCATTTCTCTTAATCTTCAAAATCTAAAAATGCAATAAAAATCTTCAATTTCTTTCTATTTTGTGCCATTAAAACCGGCAAAATTTTTGCCTCTCGTTCATGTTTCGGTGATTTGAAAACATTTGAGAAAATATTTTCACTCCAAAGGTGCGAACATAATAATATTTTCTCTAATGAGAAAATTAAGGATCATTTGGCAGAACTTTCCTTATCAGCTTGCATGGTGAGAGACTTAAAACAATTCGGACAGTGATAAACAGTCTCAAGTGATGGAAAAAGTCGAACTCAATTGGAGTAATGTATTGTTGGGAAGTTAATACATACATAGCGGCAATTTAATTTATATGCATATTAATCAATGTTTAACGAAATTAATGAAATTTTTAATCATATTTATTCATTATTTTTTCTCAATTTATATCCCAATTTATATTTTTTTGAAAATGCCCGATGCAATTATCGTTAGAGTGACAATTTTTTCATTCTTCTATTTGATTTAGGCTATTTTAAAATTCATCTTCAGAATCATGATAATTTAGTGGGTAGTTAGGAATTTAGGAATAGTCGAATAGTGCTTTGATTTCACCAGTCATATAATCTCACGAGTCCTATAATCTCACCAGTTCTCTATTATCTCACCAGTACTATAATCTCACCAATCCTATAATCTCACTAGTCCTATAATCTCACCAGTCCTATAATCTCACCAGTCCAATAATCTCACCAGTTCTCTATTATCTCACCAGTACTATAATCTCACCAGTCCTATAATCTCACCAGTCCAATAATCTCACCAGTTCTCTATTATCTCACCAGTACTATAATCTCACCAGTCCTATAATCTCATCAGTCCTATAATCTCACCAGTCCTATAATCTCACCAGTCCTATAATCTCTGTCTCATCTCATCACTCTGCATACAAATGTTGTTCTTCTTGTTAAGTCAGAGTCTCAATTCTCCCTAAATGCTGAATGTTTACATTAATTATCTTCTGGTTCATTTAGGTTGTGCATATTATTTGCCAGTAAATTAGGTAATTTGTGCAACAGTATTTATACTTAACACAACTGTATTCACATTTAACAGAGCAGTATTCACATTTAACACAACTGTATTCACATTTAACAGAGCAGTATTCACATTTAACACAACTGTATTCACATTTAACACAACTGTATTCACATTTAAAAGAGCAGTATTCACATTTAACAGAGCAGTTTTCACATTTAACAGAGCAGTATTCACATTTAACAGAGCAGTATTCACATTTAAAAGAGCAGTATTCACATTTGACAGAGCAGTATTCACATTTAACAGAGCAGTATTCACATTTAACAGAGCAGTATTCACATTTAACAGAGCAGTATTCACATTTAACAGAGCAGTATTCACATTTAACAGAGCAGTATTCACATTTAACAGAGCAGTATTCACATTTAACAGAGCAGTATTTACATTTAACATAGCAGTATTCACATTTAACGCAACTGTATTCACATTTAAAATAGCAGTATTCACATTTAACATTGCAGTATTCACATTTAACACAACTGTATTCACATTTAACAGAGCAGTATTCACATTTAACAGAGCAGTATTCACATTTAACAGAGCAGTATTCACATTTAACAGAGCAGTATTCACATTTAACAGAGCAGTATTTACATTTGACAGAGCAGTATTCACATTTGACAGAGCAGTATTCACATTTAACACAACTGTATTCACATTTAACAGAGCAGTATTCACATTTAACAGAGCAGTATTCACATTTAACACAACTGTATTCACATTTAACAGAGCAGTATTCACATTTAACAGAGCAGTATTCACATTTAACATAGCAGTATTCACATTTAACAGAGCAGTATTCACATTTAACAGAGCAGTATTCACATTTAACAGAGCAGTATTTACATTTAACATAGCAGTATTCACATTTAACGCAACTGTATTCACATTTAAAATAGCAGTATTCACATTTAACATTGCAGTATTCACATTTAACACAACTGTATTCACATTTAACGCAACTGTATTCACATTTAACAGAGCAGTATTCACATTTAACATTGCAGTATTCACATTTAACACAACTGTATTCAGATATAAAATAGCAGTATTCAGATATAAAATAGCAGTATTCACATTTAATTAGCAGTATTCACATTTAACATTGCAGTATTTACATTTGGTAAAATTATATTAGTTGAGGAAGTTAGATATTCCTTTAATGTTATTTCCGTTTATTTACGTATACTCTTACTTGCAAGCATTTACCTATTCCCGTTCAGGCGAAAATATTTTAGTAACGGAGGGATTAAGGTAACACCAAAAATTCACCTAAAATACCTTACATCTTCAATGAAGATTTGAAATATAACAATATGTCAAATCTATCGTCAGTCATTACTTTAACGATGTACAACTTCAAGTAATTTAAATTCGTTTGAGGTTCATCTCATCTTACAGCTCTAGAAATCATTAACGGAAATACAATCTGTATAGCCTAAACCATTATTCTAATTGCTTATTGTTATTGGGGCAAAGATTTCCGAGCTAATGTTATGTGTCTGATTGTTTAGTTGATTATAATATCTGAAGAGTTTCTACAAAGGCAATTATTCTAATCTATGATTTTCTAATCTTGATAAATTACATAGTAATATTCAATTTGTGGAAACAAGCTCCTAGTCGCCATATCAATTTTGAGATATAATGATGGAATATGATTCAGTTTTTTTATACAATTATTTCAATAATTTTTAATATATAATATGACCCAGTAAATGACTTTGACATTAATCAAGTATAAAATAAAAAATTTCCAAATTTTGAATTGAACAGGATTCATAAACGGAGAGAGAACAACACTAGAACGCTTCATAACTTCTCAGTTTAATCATCATATCCTCCATTTCAATGGGATACAGCCACAAGTTTTTGTTGAAACTCTGAGAGTTTCTTGCCAGTCTTTGGATGTTAGAGCCTATGAGTTACCAGTCGAGTGATTCTTTTGTCATCAGACAATTCTAAGTCAAACCAGTGAACCGTGAGGATATCGTCTGGAGAACACCTCTGCTGTATACTGTTGCAACATTGGGACAATGTCCTCATTTTATAAATTCACTGTATATCTAAACACAGTCCAAACATCTTAGAAAAATAACTGGCATTACAAAAGAAATTGAAATAAATTATATAAATGTAAATTTGTACTTATAATACAAATATACGGGCAGTTTGATTGAATTGTGGCTATTCAGTAATCACTGTAATTTATTTATTATATTGTTCGAATGATTGATGTTAGTACTATTTTTTAATACAATAGTTGAATGTTATTAATTTGCGATAATATAATGTCTTAATTGAATTGAAGATATAGATTAAATAGTTTTCTAAAATCTTTCTCTCTTTAACCCAAACGAGGAGGTTGACGTGTGTTTTCCCTTCTTTTTTAAATTATTGGCGTAAATCCTTTTTAAATTATCTGACTTATCAGCGTAAATCAACGAAAATCACGTAAATAGAAAATAAATTAATTGTAATATAGTGACGTGTGGCAACGTAGAAATACAGTTTGGTTAGCCTCTAAACACTTCAGTCTACGTTTTCATGGAGTACACAAACATGCGTGAGCTGTGATTAGGTTACATCCCAATATTGTTCAATACTTTTACCTGAAATTTGGTGTAGTGGCATGTGTTATTAAACACATTAGGGTTAAAAAAATCAAATATTTAAATGATTGTAATAATCAAATATTTCAAATACCGACATTAACATCTCGGCTGACTGAATCTCTTGCAATTTTTAGACCACAGTCATGTCATCCCATTCGAGTTTCTGCTGACGTCATGTTTATTTAAGTGAAAGGATACCCTTGAGAAATGCTGAGTGAATACAAGATCTGGTGAGGAGTCTTCACATAAGAGTGGATAAGAAGAGAGATGAGGAGAGAAATGATTTGCTGTTTGTTTAGGGAGAGGGAAGATGGTGACAAGGTAAAGTGGAAATGGCAACGATTGTAAAAAGTATAGATATTTATTCTTTGGTGTTTGATTTATTGATTCATTACAATAATAATGTCTATTTACCTCATTGGAAATTGAAGCAGAGTCACGACAGTGTTTATTGCACCCTTAATTTGTATTGAATGATTGTTTATTTAATCATAGTCTTTAAATACATAACTTAGATATAATTCATGAAAGATTACAGTTACATCGAAGAAAAAATGATTCAGTAGTGATCAACTAGTTGGGTGTACCCTAGCTGGGCTTAAAGCTCGAACTCATTGATCACTTAACTATCTACTTACATACTGAACAATTGCTCTAGACTGAATATATTGAACTATATATATCTACTCGACCACTATGTGTACACTGTACTTTACTAAAATCACCTGGCCTTCATATTCTAACATTATAACCTGGCCTATAACCTCACTAATATCTTCAGTTGGAATTTGATCAAATGAAATGATATTTTAACTATAAATTATTGCAGATATAACTCAAAAGTGATAAGATATTTTTTTAACGGCGTGGGGAAGGTTCATGGACTCATTATGATTTGCCTTTCAAACAAATTTTCTTTTCTCAGATATTTTGAATGCTCTATATGCCAAATTTGAAGCCAACCAAAGTAGGCAGTCTGGTAGCAGTCACAACGCAGCGTTGAAGCCAAACTGTCCTCTTTTAAAGGTGGGCAAAATACGCGAAGCAATTATACAAAGTTGAAAATTATATAAGCGGCTAATATATCATTGCGGCAAATCATTGATCGTTTTCTTTTGATAAACTATAGCAATTTTAAACATTAAACAAGACAATTGACTATTTGTGGTATGCTATGATTGGATTTTCGTTAATGATGACAAAAGCGATAGAGATTAATTATGAAAGTAATTATATATGATACAGTAGTATTAAATTTTCGTTAAAAAAGATGAATTTCTACACTTGTCGAAGATATATGAACTTTCTATTATAAACTATAATCACCGATCATATACCAAAGATTATATTATTCTATCTGATATGTGATATCAATTTAATCTCATTCTTAGAATATCTTCTTCATTGTAACTGCCTCTCATAAGCTTCTTTAAGTCACTCCCTCAAAATATCACAGTCTCACTGAATCTTAATCCAATCTTAAAAGACGCAACAGAATCTGAGGTATTACAAGGATTCAGCTGATTGAAACAGATGGCTAGGGAACATACAAATAGCAATGATTATCATGCTACATTCTCCTAATATTGGCAATGTTAGAGTGGTACGGAGACAATATTGCCCCCAAAAAATCTTTGTTATCTAGGACTTAGCTATACATTCTTGGTATTTAATGAAATTTTAAATGCAATAGTAATTCTCGTTAACGTTGATATATTCTTACCCCTTTCAAATGATGCATTATTGGCGTCAATTTGAATATAATTTTTCAAATCGGTGGAATCTACACGTGTGTAAGCATAAGTTTAATAACTACTTCCTTGCATCATTTATTAGTTATTTTAATAGTTTTGTCAGGAGGAAAGTGCGATCATAACTCAGAAAGTTAAAGAAGTGGTCTGATTATATTTTAATGATATAACTTTGGATGTCATTAAAGATGTAAAGTTTTGTATGTTGACTCATAATGTAATAATACAAATAATTATTCACCTTGAGCTGTTGCTAAAGTCGCTAACAATAATTTTTGGGACTCGTTATTTTGATAGCATTTATGTCATATTGTGTATTTAATCACGTATAACTTTTTTTTAATTCATATGAGACTTAAATACAATGCACATACTTCCTTTTCCTGTTTTAATAAAAAATCAAATATATAATCTTACCATTTTGTAGTTGTACAACAACATAAAAAATGTATTAATTAATGAATTAATTTATCAACTTAATGTTTAAGATACAGAAAAGTGTATGCACTGATTAAGTCTTTTTTTCGTATATATTTAAAATCAATTGAAATTGCTGTGCCTCAACATTTTCATTTATTTTTATAATCTCGAAATGCTTTATAGTGTAAATTTCGAGTTATTGGTCGGTCAGAAACATTCTTTGAAAGAAATAATTTAATTAAAAATTATAATTATAATTATTACTTATAATTTTATACATGATCTAAAATACCGTCCGATAACTCGTTATTCTCTCCATTTTCTATGTTATTTCTCTCATATATTGACCACCGCTCCTACCATTCCATCTAGAGCTTCAAGAACATCATTAATTTTCAAGAAATTCTTTGAAGTCCATTTAACGATTTCTTCACAGCCCGCAAACCAATTAAAAAAGCTTCGTTTGATACAGTAGTTATGTTATTGAAGCTATTAATCATTGCAGTATTTTCAATCAAAAATTTAAATCTTAGAAATAACAGAATTTGTGGAATTTAAAAAGCGTGATTGGAAAGAAGAAGAATTCGTCTCATTCGTTAGAAATTAATTTCTATACCTTTGAAGCAGATCACTCTATTATATGTAAATATTCTTATAAATTCCCCTAATCCAGAATTACTACATTTTATTCAGTTCAAAATCCTTCTGGTGATATATTAATTACCATATCAGACAGAAAAGTAACTCACACACACCTGCGGTAACGTTCTGTTTTTCACATCAACATCCTTACAATAACGTACTATTTTTTACTTCAAGTTTTGTACAATAACTCTCTATTCTTCCCATCAAATTCTTTACAATAATTTCCCATTCTTCATATCAAATTCCTTACAATAATTTCCTATTCTTCACATTAATTTCCATAAAAGAAGTCCTCATTCCTCTCGTCAAATTATTTGCACTAACTCCCCTTTTTCTCATCAAATTCTTTACAATGGACATTCCAAATGTAACTCTCTCGTCTTATTCTTTCTCCCAATATTTTTCTTCTCTTTCCATCAGAGTCTGTGAATTATTTCACTTTTTGATATAATTTAAGAACACATTTCCATATTTTCTCTTCTAACGACAATAGATGTTCTTTGAAATTATTTAAATAAAAACAAGACAAATGTAACCATATACAGACTGCTGTGACAGGAAAATTCAATTTACTCATACTCAGATCCTAAAATATTAAATTTGCAAAAAAATATGAATGGAATGAATCAAAGACTGTAGACCTCTCAGTTTATTCAGTTATTCAAAACGAGTTCATTATTTTTATTCAAAATCTTTCTGATAATTTTATGATAAAATTGAGAAAGAATCAGACTGCAGTACAGATTATTAAATTTTGAAAACTCACAATTCATCATTAATTTTTTTATCACCGCATGATGGTTCATTGGTTATTTTTCATCAGAATATTGGATAGAAAATATAATAACGTCATCAAACACATCACAAGGAGATAAAAACAATCAGATATATATCCTTCACCCCAAATATATCAAATCGATAGAATATCCTTTCATGACCAAATCATTAGAGCAAATATCGTCTGTGTTCATCGTAACGATATCGTATTATCGGAAAGCAGGGAAGTCATCAGGAAACTTTTATAGAGACAGCCTTTGTGTTTGAGATGTCATTTTGATGATAAGAACAAATCCAACTGTCTCTTCAATATCAGAAGTTGAATTAACCATTTAATTTGTAGATTTTTCATCAGTTCACTTCTTTCTAGAGTTTAGACAGATAATACAAGCTATAGTGTTCAGAGTCATTTAATTAATATAAATATAGTCGGAGCCGCTATTATTAAGGGGATGGTTCACGCTTTCTGCTAGCTACAAATAATACTTGTACGATTGAGATGAGATTTAGACATAAGGTGTAGAATGTTCCAAATCTTTGAAAATGCTCGTGTAAATTTTTCATTTTGGGGCCCCCCTCCCCCGTGGGGGCGGAAAACCTGTTTTTGGACCCCCCACCAAAAAAAGTGCCAAGGGTTAGGGGTTGGTCCTACAGAAAAATTTATGTAAGCTAATCTGTTCAGAACGAAATTTCTAAGGTCGTCTAGGAGCCCTTTTTTTAATTTCGATCTCAATTTTTTTTCTTTTTTTTTTCTTTTCGACATAAAAAAAGTTAAAGATCGAAATTCGAAAAAAGGGCTTCTAGACGACCTTAGGAATTTCGCTCTGAACAGATTATCATCTCCTATACATTTTTCTGCAGGACCAACCCCCAACCCTGGGCGCTATTTTGAACGAGAAAATTTGAGTGAAAAAAGTTTCTGAGATAATTGAGAAAGAAAATATTTCCATTTTTTTTAAATACAAAAAATTAGACTTTTCATCCCGGCCAGTGACCACAAGCATCCCTCTGACCACAAGCGTGTCAGAGTAAGAACTGAAACAGAGAGGCGAGTGAAATTAGTAATGTGTACGTGATTATTTGCAGTAACTCTCACTTCAGCACCCGCCCTCCCTATACATTACATCATAATTGACGCACATAAGAGTCATCTGATCGCTATGGAAATTTCCACAAGTTTTCTATGGACCATTTTGGGGGTAACTAAAGAAGAAAATTTTTTTTGGAAAAAATGTGAAAAAAGCGTGAACCATCCCCTTAAATAAATATAATTATAGACTCACTGTTTCCAAGCTGTTTCCTTAATTTAGGTTTACAATAAACAATGCAACACATTGTGCTCTGTGATGATAACAAATACCTTCCACTTGTTTCTCTTAACCCTAATGAGTTTGACTATCAGAATTTACGGGAAGGTTGATTATGTGTTTGAAAAATAAATTTGTTATTCATAAACCTATGGTACGGCATTTTTTATAAGTTGTTAGTATATTTACTAAAGTGAAAATTTTGAACATATAAAGAGAAATAAATACATGATTAGGTATATAAGACATTGCAACTGAGAGAGCAGAGCTGTGATAGGGTGGAATGTGACCCAATCACAGCTCGCACATGTTTCCTGTCTCCATGAAAACGTGAATTGTAGTGTGTTTAGCGGGAAGCTAGCTGTATTTCTGCGTTGCCACACGTCACCAAATTACAACTAATTTTGTAATTTTCGTGATTTATGCTGATTTACGCCAATTCGTAAATATTTTTAAAATTTTAATTAGAAAAGTATTTTTTGTGTTTTGTAGGAACAAAGTCAAGAAAGGCCGATAAATTTAAAAGGAATGACATAAAAGATATCAAGTAATTTAAAAGAGGATGTGCTTAGAAAACATCCTTCCCTTAACAGCTGTTATTTTCTTTCCCTTTATTTTATTTTACTTTATTTTATTTCTCGCTTCCCAATATGTCGTTACATAAATAATGATAAACTAAAACAATGTTGGGCGCTTAGTGGTCGCATGAAGATTGAGATTTGAAAAAAATACAGTTAATATGTTAGGCACTTGGAGTAGCAAACAAGAAAGAAAATAGAGTGAACATATTAGGCACTTGGAGTTAAAACAAAAGAGAATATTGAATAAACAATGAACATGTTAGGCACTTGGAATAATAAACAAGAAAGAAAATAGAGCGAACATATTAGGCACTTGGAGTTACGAACAAAAGAGAAAATTGAGGACACAATGAACATGTTAGGCACTTGGAATAATAAACTGGAAATAAAATAGAGTGAACATATTAGGCACTTGTAGTTACGAACAAAAGAGAAAATTGAGTGAACATGTTAGGCACTTGGAGTAACAAGCATAAAATATAATTGAGTCGAGATGACATGCCAATCATTATTCATGAGAGTAAAATATAAAATGAGGATGTTCATCCACTATACTTCATTATTACAATGCTTATTCTAATTATTTTAAGAAGAATAACATTCCTTTTCTTAGCGAAAAAGTTTTTTTTAACAAATTGAAACTGAGGAAAGAAATGGAGAAGACCTCATCCAATACTGTTTGAGATAATAGTGGGAAGCTCTAATTTTGTGGTCTTGGTACCTACAGTTTGACGTCATCCATTACTGTCTGATATGAAACAGGAAATCTTAGTCATGCATATAAATATTTGTTAATTATACAATATATACAATTTTTTTGTTTAGTCTTTGATTTTTTACAAATATGCTCCCAGCATTCAATTTTAGGTTATCATTGCACTATTTTTCTATCTCTCAAATTTCCTCTACATAATGATTCTCCATTCTTTTTCTTGTTCACTAAGATATATCCCAATTCCCTCTTCATCATCTTTCTCCATTTCATTCCCAGTTCACTGAGGTACATCTAATGTCCTCTTCATTTTCATTCTCCATTTCATTCCCAGCTCACTAAGGTGCATCCCAATTCTGCAATAGCAGGACAATAACATCCTCTTTCTTCTAAAGAAGTGTCGATAAAGTGACCTTCAAAACACAATTGGCAGATTTAATTCCACCAATGAAAATACAAGTGACGATTATCAGAACTTTGAATGTGTGAATAGTGAAAACATTCGAAGTGATGTTAATATTTTACAATTAATACAAATGAATAGAAAGAAATTAAAAGGAAAGGTAAAATTTAATATGAATTAATATAAATATATTTTGTCAACCGAAGAATTCAATCAGGAAATTAATCTTACATTTAATTATTTAGTTATATTTCATAAAATTATTTTTACATAGGAAACTAATTATATGCAAACCTAAATTGATTCAGTACTTACAGGACTCAATTTTTTACAGGAATCGAACAATAATAAATTGGTAACCTAATAACATTAAAACACTGACAATGAATCAAACAAAAAATATGTGTGCAATTTAATTAACTCTCAGTTCTACGATAGAAAAGTTAAGTTTAAAATCTCATCAATTGTTGTTTTTACTCGTTGTTTTATTTTCTCTTGAATTACCATCAATAACATTAATTATTTTCTTTGAAATGAGTGTATGGCTAACAGCCTACGGAGAAATACCGCCCTATTGCAATATATTAAAGAGGTGATATGTTATCGAGATAGAAGAAATGGATAACAGCAGTAATGGAGGATATTATGTATTATTATGTACATAATAAATGTATACATAAACGATATAATTAATTAGTATGTATAGGATACGAATTACTTCTTGTTTTAAATGCACCGTACTTTGGAAAATCAAATAATTGTATCATTTTTTTTTATTTCGTAAATAGCTACCTAGTACCCTTCTAGATGTTTGAGTGAAATATCAGAGCTCTAGTGCGACTATAACCCACTGGAGGAGAGATGTAGGGAGGGAGGGACGGCGCTAGATGGTTCATGCACAGTTGCAAATTCTATCAGCCACTAATAATTCGTAAGAATTAATTATCTCGCCATATCTGGTAAAGTACCTACTACTCAGATTACAAAGCACAGGTATTGCTTGCAATTCTGCTTGGTGACACTCGATATCTCATGAGGGTGTCAGACTGGCGCTAGGTGGGAGGCAACTTGAATGTGGTTTTCTAGCACTTCTCCATACGGACAAATATTGGTATTCAGAAACGTACTTTTTTTACAATTTTGAAGCTACGGTATTTTTTTTCATTCGATTTTCCAGGGAATTTTCTGCAAAATGCTCTTCTCTGAATTTTGATTTTCGAATTTGTTTTCGAAATTTTGAATTAAAAAAAAAGATCAATTTATTTAGGTTTTCATATTTTTATCGAAACCCAATTCGAAAATCGAATTTCAAAGAAGATTGATTTGTAGATAATCTCTTGGAGAATCGAATGCTAAAATCTCTAATGCCGTAGCTTCAAAGTTGTAAAAGAAGTATGTTTTTGAAAAAAAAATTGATATACGTTCGAAAATCGAATAAATCGTTTTCTATAGACTTAATCGAACAAAATGTCACGAACAAAAGCGATATAGAATTCAATTTTATATATAAGACTAGCAATTTTCAGAACCGTAGCTTCATTAATAAAAACATTTTCAAAAACCATGTACGGTTTCGTAAATAATAATAATAAATAAAATTGAAGAGATGAAGAATCTTAAAAAAACACATCCTCAAGATGAAATAATACTTTTCTTAGAGTAAAACTGCATAGAAATTTACCATAAAAGTTAATATAAAAAACTAATAATAATTTTTTCACACTTTTCTGTTGAATTATCGAAAATGTAGAGTAACTAATAACTCACGACTCACCATAATACTGGAAAACTTTCACCAGTTTCTGGAATCAGAAAATGTAGCTACAAATATACGAGAAATGAATTCAAAAGTTTATTATGGTAAATTGAATAACTGTTATTAATTAAATACGGTGGAGCATACGGAAAAAAAGGTGAGACCCGATATAATCTTCTTCCTAACGCAATTTAATATCTGATTGAACATATTATAAAAATATTTATTTTCTAAAACTAAGTTTTTGTACAAAATTAAAATGCACATGATGTCAACAATTTTTATTATTTGATAGGATAAGTGAAATATAAATACATTATTTCTTTTTCTGATGTAAAAGAAATAAACCTCTCTATTTTCCTGATCCAAATTCTCATAAACTGAAGTAACAGCTCTGACTGCAACTCTACAAAATATATCCAATTTCTTTATTGATTTCATTTGCATATTCCAAGTGAATAAACCTTGACACTCTTTGGGAATTCTTCCTGAAGGTGTTTGTCGATGAAGTCATTCCACTGCAGCAAATAAATTATGTTCAGCTGAAAAAAGAGAGAACATTTTACAGCTTCGGCAAATAGTTATATCCTGATGTGGAGGAAGAGGACAAGTGATATTTTGATGTTCTGGTTTGGATGACATGCACAACAATTTGGATATTCAATATACAATTATTTCACTGCAAAATAATTGGACTCATTTACTCACCGCAGAATAATTTGACTCATTAACTCACCGCAAAATAATTGGAACACAAAGATATCTCGTAGAAATGAAGAGGAATGTTGTGGTGAAAAAAACAAAAATCTCACAATGTTGAAAATGTAAAAGTTGCTCGAAAGGACTTAGTGGGATGAAAAGTTGTGGGGAAACATGGAAGAAGAAGAAAAGAATGGGGAGAATAAGGGAAAATGAAAGTTTGCTTGTTCCTTTATTAATAGGAATTATTTGTGTAATTGATTAGTAATTGTGGATTATATTATTGTTATCATATGATTTATTATGACTGTCGGGACTATAATTATAAATTTAGTTGCATTCTATATAAATTTGTTGTCGTGGTTACTAAATTTTTAAACAAATAGAGAAAATCAATTGAATTAGTAAATTTGAAGTTGATTTATATTTAGTTCATCCATCATTGCGTACATAAAAACCCGTCTTCTCAAAAAATTTATACGGATTGATTCCAGACAAAAATAGAAATGCAAAATCCCCCAATTTTGAGAGGTTTGGAGATTGAATTTCAAGACTTGGAAGAAAGTTTTACGTTCTTAGTTTTGGCACGAAAATGGATCTGTTTGCCATTATAAAGGATTGAAACTTTCGAATCGCATAAATTGAATTGTCAAACATAAAATGAATTAACCCTTCATCTATGATCTATGATGAAATGAAATAAAAAAAAAAATAGTATAGAATAATGTTAATATATGCATAATATTAATTAGAAAGGAAAATATATATTGGAAAGCTATATAGAATCATATACAATTTTTTTAGAATTTATTTTATTATATAACATATCGTTTGGTTATAATTTCTGAAATTATTATATTTTACGATGAATTGAATTAAATTGTTAATTTATCATTTATGTATTCAACTATTCCCATCAAATTCAAGTTTTGTGAACTTTCATATCCAAGTTTCACGCTAAAATTACTCCAACTGTTGTTCGTTCCTATAGTTAGATTACTGAGCCTGAATGAGCATTATCCAATATCTGCAATAAATATCTATCTGCCCAAAGTAAAGAATTCGTGCGAATGTCTCGTAACTTCAGTGGGGATTTCGGCTATTTCCCTTAGCAATATTCAGAGAACTCTAGGCAACTAGGGGTCTTTTATGGTTTCCAATAAGCTTGTATAAGATTACCATAAGGAATCCATTGATATTTTCTCTTTTTAAACCCGTTAAAGGGTGAAACCTATCCTTCACGCTACTCTCAGGTACGGTGGATTCGTGGTTTGGAAGACGAATGCCCACTTTCATTGATTCTCCTTTTTTTCTTATATTTTGTAAAATATTCGATCAATTCGTTTAAAAATCGCTAGAGGCATAGTCTAATATACATTAAGATAATGTGTAAGAAACTTCTAGCAGATGCATCAAGTCAATTTTTGATAATAGACGATTATCTAATTTGATACATAATCGAAACATAAACGATTATTGTTATTACAATCAAATAAGCCATTCATGCACACTAAACCAGTTGGCTGACGGCACTTCCCACCTCCCCCAGTTTGCGCGCTAAGAAACACAACCACGCACAGAGAGATGTACTAATATGAACTTAACTATTGTAGGTATTCAAGGCATGCATGTTTAGTGTTGTGTACTGATGCAGAGTCTGGACACGATGAGAAGTTGTATCGTGATGAAATAGTTAGTTTTCAATGGCACATATTATCGGTAAATGTTTTATTGATGTATAGGTTGAATTGGATTATTAAGCTAACAGTGGTCTACAGAAAAGAATTACAGACAATTGAATGAGAAAAAGAATTAATGGGGAACATCCTCATTTGAAATAATATTTGATTGGTCAAACTTGCATTACGGTAATTTTTGAGAAAACATTAGCTGATCAATCTGAGACTGGGTCAACCCGCATGGCCGAGACCTGTTGCACACAACCACACGGCACAAAGTAATGATAGGCACTGCACACAGACACATGTACAGATGAATTCAATGCAAATTGCAACCAACAGGGTTGACTGACTGGCTGAAAGTGCCAAGCAAGAAAAATGGTCTGAATTTGGAAATGCATTTTAGGTGTTGTGTCATTGTTCACCATTGGAATTTCACAGAGAAATGAATCTATATTCAATAGTGAGAAAACACTTTCAGGTTAAAAGTCAAAAAGTTTTTCGATATACATAGGAATTTAAAGTGTGCAGCTATCTGCCCAACTATAAATGTAGGACTTGAATATTAGATATATTAACAGTGACACTTACAGAAAAAAAAATCAAAATATCGTCTATCATTGTCGATAATGAAGTATATCTCTCTAATTTTGCCATAAAATATAATCATATGAAATTATATTGTTGTGACCGCTCATACAAACAATAGCATTTTTGATTTATGTTAAGATTAGTTTTTCAAAAACGGACGCTAGTACTACATCGATGAGCCAATTCAGGTAGAATTTATTGAATTTTCGATAACGTAACTGTAAAATAATTCACTTTTTCTCTTTCCTTTTCCTCTTCCTGTTAAGATTCCCAAAATGTTTAGGTCTATGCAAATTTACCTCATTAGCTCGCTATTAAATTCTCTGCAAGAATTCAATCTCTACGCCTAATCTTCAAAAGCTTTTCCATGAGAATAATTTGCTAAAGGAAGAAATTATCCAACTGTAAATAAAAAAACATACATAGAAAATAAACTGTGATTGCAACGTTTGAACAATGAACATATAATTACTATTTATAGCATGAAGATAATTGTATGTAATATTGAAATTAAGTACGCTTTATTGATAGTACTGAGTATACAACTTATGATTGCATAATTTATTTTACCTAGACAAATAAAATTTTCAACACATTGTATAAAAATTGTATAAATGTAAGTGGTGATTATTTAATATACAGGGTGGGGCGTAAGTTTGGAAGCAAATGAAAGTGCATATTATAATCCAACGAAAAATATATTTAATAATTTACAGTTATGTATTATTACATAAGAGTTTTAAGAATTCGAAAAATCATAAATTTATTCAAAATGTCACCCCTTGTTTTTAATAACAGCCTCAAATCTCCTCCGAACTCCTCCTACTGCGGCACGCAACTGTTCTTGTGAAATTTCCTTCCAAGATCTCTGGAGCGAACGCTTTAAATTATCCACACTGCGATGGAATTTACCACATGCCTTTGATTCAAGAATGGACCATACCGAAAAGTCCATGGGATTAACATCTGGGGAGCAGGGAGGCCACATTTCTTTGGACCAAGACTGTTGAAGATGGTCATGGCACTAGTTTTGAGTGACATTTGCAGTATGTGAAGTCGCGCCGTCTTGCTGAAATGTCCATAGAGTTTCATTACCGGAGTGATCCTTAGCTGACTCCAACATTGGCGTCAAAATATTCTCAATATAACATTTAGCATTGATTTTGGCGCCTTGTTCCACAAAAATTAAAGGAAATCTCCAATCTTCTGAAACGGCGGCCCAGACCATTACTGAAGCAGGTTTCATGGTTCTGTGGACAGTTTTTTGGTTGTATGGGATGTCTTTTGCACTTTTATCAATTATTCTGTCATTCCTCCGGTTGTGAGCCATTTCCACTGTGAAAATTTTATCGTCAGACCAAACAATTTCACCAGCCGTGCCAGACTTCAATTCTCTCAGAAGTGCTTTGCTTCTCTCCAATCTCTTTTTCTTTACAGCTTCTGACAGAGTCTGTCTCTTTTGGAGGGTGAAAGAGGACATCTTTAGGTCTTCTTTGACAACTCTTCTCATTGATCTGGGACTCACATTAGCTGTTTTGGCTAACAATCGTATTGACCTCTTCGGGTTCCTCCTGATCTTCTCTCGGGCACATTTTATCAGTTGTTTGGTGCGTTGTGAGCGTGGTCTACCACTTCTTGGACGATCAGTCAAGTCTCCTCTCTCATTAAAACGCTTCACACACTTCCAAACAGTCGATCTCGCTATTGAGAGAGTCTTTGAAATGACGGAATCTGACTTCCCGACACGGTGTAGAGCAATAATGGCTTCTCTTTTGTCTGACATTTTTGAATTGACTAAATTTTTGTAAAAAATAACACTGCCACGTCATAATGTAGTGTCTCTACTATAGTTCAAACCCTATCACCTACTTAGGAACTTATTTTTAAGAATTATATTAATGTTTGAAAAATTGCTTCCAAACTTACTCCCCACCCTGTATGTATAACATTCACAAAATAGTTTTTTATAGTCCATAATTTGTATAGCCTTGAGCGGTTAGAAAAATCATATTTTTGAGAATTTAGGCTATTCTGATTTCAATGAATTTCAAAATTTGGTGAATTTCAATTTTTTTAGCATTTTGATGGAGAAAAATGTAAACTAAAAATATCTTTCTTTAAAACTAGTTATAAAGTCATTTCTTTTAGTTTTGTGCAGATATATGTATGTTTCTATCGAATTGTATAATGTACGCAAATATCATTAATTTATTTATTTACTAATTAGGTCATGAACCAATCAGACAAGTAAAAAACTTCTCTGTTTGATGAACAGAGACCAATAACATTGCTCTTTTTTCAAAGACGTTAGCCTACACTTATTTGTTTACTAATAAACTTTTATTTATTGAACGTGAAACGACATTATATCTTTTATTTTATTTGACACCATTTAAATCATTCACCTCGCTGCTAATTCCAGCACACTTCCAAATATTTTCTCAACGAAGTGAAAAGGTCAAGTAATTAGGAATTTTATTCCAACTGAGACTTGAACCAAATTCCAATTATCAGGAATCAGGGACTAGTTGGGATTTCAAATTTGATCGAGTTATTTAGAATAAGTTTGGGTAAGTATTATTTAAAAAGTAACATTTATCTATCATATAAACTGAATAAATTTATGTATTTTCAAATTCCGAATATTATTATCGGATAATCCACTGCTTACCGAATATTCAAGAGCAGATTTGCATCCAAGCACAAGAGGTAATATATTGGCCCGAAGATTTATTACAAACTTGCTGAATTGCATCATAAGCTTTTCATAACTTTGGTAATAAATTACACACTACAGTTATGTTGTCAGATGCTTCCATTGGTATTCCAAAAATACATAAATATCATGTTTTGTGTGAAACTTTATTAAATCTACTGAAAATTATCATATGCCTTCATTGTTGACATAATATCATAGCGATTTTTGTGGAAGGAAATATATGCGATATTTTACGATATATTATGAAATTAAGATATTAATCTTTTAGAAAAGTTTATTCAATTTATAAGTAAACAAAATATGCCTAAATTTAATTTCTTTTCATTTGAACCTGCATAAAAATAGATAATGAGTTCCAGCACGTTCAATTCAGTTCTAATACAAGGAAATAAACTGTAATAGTTAAAAATGGTAGACAATGTTTATTAAAAGTTAGTTTTTAATAAGGTTTAAATGATCAAAAATTATTTATTTATTTTGTTTAGCAATGGAATACTAAAATATGAAATTGACTAACACTTTCTTAATTCTCATAAATATTTGCAACCCAAACATTCGAAGTTGTTTTTATATTTTATAGGCAAAGTTAATTTTATATTTCTTTTCAAAGTTGCTGTCCAATTTTTAACATAGGTTTTCAGAAGATATTTTAGCCTTTTTAAACTCCAATATCCTTTTTCAAGTTCCAAACAGAGTCCTGCATTTTCAAATTGTTTTCTGTGTCATTTAGTTCACCATTACCATAATTAGTCCTGTGAATTGTTCCACACAAATCTAACTCAATATTCGTGTCCGGATAATTCGTCGTGGGAACAATTCGTCGCAGGAAATTCGATGCGGACAATTTGTTTTGGACAATTTCATAAATTTTTTTGTATTCGTATAAATATATTTCTATTTATATTTTATCTAAATATACTTTATATGTATTTATTGAAATATTATTAATTCAACACAATTTTTTTACCAATCTTTTAAATCCATCTTTATTTCATATGTTTAATAATTGGAATATTTAATACCAAAATTATGGAAGGTTGAAAATTCATCAGAAAATCTTTTGTATTGTAGAAACAGAGATTAGTACATATTTTATAATCATTTATCAGCTGTCCACAACGAATTGTCCGAGACGAATTGTCTTCAACGAATTGTCCTAGCACCCACAATTTCGGCATAAAATTTATATGACTAATTTCAAAATTTCCTAATAGCACATCAAAAAAATTAGCTTGAAAACTGTGTCTATCAAAGTATAGAATTTAGTGACTAGTTTCACTGCATTTAGAAGATTGTAAACTGTCTATAATTAGGACAAATGTATGGTCATTTATTTTTTAATTAATTTTAGGCATAAGTCTAACTGGATAATTTATGCATTTTTTATCCATTTTCATAAATTTCAATCATTATAAAAGTTTACAAATACTCGACGGATTAGATTAATGATAAAAAGATATGCTGAATGATTTTTTTGTTGCACATACAATCTTTCTTTTGTTCCAATATCCGAAATGTTGTTCCTAATATTCGAACTGCAGAGATTCAGACGATATCAATCTGCTGCATAAAATTTAGATCTTGCAAATTGTTATGCATGGAAATACGAAATTCTGTGTACAACCTCAGTGAAATATAGCAATTCACCTCCACCTCTAGGAAATAGTTTTACGAGATTATTGATCTACTTTGCATATTCCGATTGAGAGAATCTCATGCGAGAACATTCATCCGATTAATTTTCGTACATCTTCGAGTCCAAAAGAATGAAGTCACTGCAACGGAAATATTTCATCAAATTAATTTGTTAGTAGAAGTTATTGAGATTTATTATTATAATTTTTGCATTGCTTTATTATCAATTATATTGAAAATCATTGTTTGTAATGTGGTAATATAGTTTCTAACCAGATTCAAACTTATCTGTAGTTAGAAATATGTTTTCAATGATGATATATTAATACATAATCGTTCAGAGTTAAATCTCTCGCAAGGTGTTCTACAACCAAGAATATAAATTAACATCCTAAGATTATTAACATCTAAAGTGAAGATAATCAATATGGTCAAATTTTTAATATGTTCAGAAAGCATTTGTTTAAAAACTTGTCTTGAATCACATTTCGAAATATTTTGTGTTTCTTTTCTCTTCCAGTGAATATAAATAGAAGGTAAGTTTGGACTTCCTGCAAGTGACTTTTATTATCACAGAACAATTTGTAAAAACATTGTACTGGAGGCAGTTTGTGTTCCGAAAGAGTTTATCAGGAATGGGATATGGAATGTTCCGGATATTATTCCAGAGGCTAAGGTTACATGCAAGAGAATGTTCAGCAAAAAGGAAATAGGAATATTTTAGAACTAATATCTAACGAAAAAAAAAAGGATTGTAATGTGTCATACTTAAAGTTCTTAGGGATGTAAATGATAACATTATCATCGAGACATTGAGATTGGACAAATGTTTTCATTTCTTTTATTTATCAACTAGTTTGAGAATTTGATTTGCTAACTGATTTCGAACAAACAAATTTGTCTAGCAGAATTGAAGAGTTCAATAAAAACACAATTCCAGGCATTCGATTTCCTCAAATACCAAATTACAGCTTTCTTGATTTAGAACCAATGTGGAGTGAACGTTGAGATTATTTGGAAATGGAAAAGAGAAAAAAAAATCGAATCGAAGTTCCGTTCCCCAACACTCAAAGGCGATAACAAGAAAGTGAATTCGAAGATGATTTTTATGAACTGAAACATCACTGCTACATAAAAATACCACCAATTGCATTCTTACAAAAAATTAATACTTACGATATTAAACATTAACATTTGATAAATTTTAATATTTTGCTTCTGTATAGAAATTTCTTCTTCATTTTTTCTGGCTCGAATCCAAGTGACTACAAATTAAAATAAAAGACGCAGAGGCATTTTCTCCCCATAATAAATAATCACGTAAAATATCATACAGTTTTACGAAGAAAATGAATTTTATATTGATCTGAAGATTTTTTTTTCATTCTTGAAATTTTAACTCTACTGAATATTAATTCTATTTTTTATGTATATTAGGATCCTATGTATTTTATAGGATCTTATGTATGTATATTAGGATCATTGTGAAAATCGAATGAGAGAAAATGTCCAAAATCTTCAGACTACCAAAACTACTAAGAGCTATAGTGAGTAAATTATAGTTTTCCACTGATGTAGCATAGAATGTAGATACACGATAAATAATCATATCTGTGATATGTAATAACTTCAATTATAGAGTTACGGTAGTCTGTAACAATTAACGTCAAAACTAACGTCATAACAAGGTAAAGTTAGGAAATATCACAATATTAGATGGCAGGAGTTGAGACTAGTAAAGTATGCCCTGAGTAGTTAGACATACATACAATTATGGTGAGGCTTTAGAAAATTAGACACATTAATGAACTAGTGCTTATTGGGGTGTTGCAGTTCTGTTTTCTTTTCAACTTCTAGAACTGTATTCTCTTTGAACTTGTAGAACCTTATTCTTTTTGTACTTCTTGTACTATAATCTCTTTATACAGTACATGCGTTACTGTATTATCTTTCTACTTCTAGTACAATACTCTCTTCATACCTGTAGTTATGTTATTAGTTCAATTTATTCCGAAGTTGTGATTCATAAAAGATCCATAATACCTCTTGTACATATTTGTAATGCATTATCAATCACCACTACCAATTATTGTACTTTAATTAACGCGTCCGACTTGTATTGGAAGTATTATAATTCTCCTAAGTGAAGTTCAATTAAAATATATGCCATTTTAATTAAATAGGAAACTTACTTTTTATAAAGTAAGATAAATTTACGTTTTTCTTCAAAGATTTTCTCTTTATGACAGATAGATTTGGTAGATATGATAATGGATTCATTGTTCTTCTAAACTTCTAATTCAAAATAATCCAAACTTTATTCAGGAAGGAATAGTTTCAAATTGAAAAACATTCCTGAGACTTTCTGAAAATTAATTTGAATATAATATGCAGGTAGAAAAATTAATCAGAGTATGAAATCGGAAAAAATATTTATTTACATTTCATGATATAAAATTATCTAAGTTATTTAAATTAAACGATTGTTATATTGAAGAACAAGATAGGACATATACTTATATGAAGGTAGCCCATTCTTCATATAAATCAGTGATTAATCAAATTCTACACACATGTAAAGGAAAAATGTCAACATTGTTTGCATTTTTAACTATCAGATAATATAAGTGCATTGTCAGAATATTAAATACCATCACAATACTTTGGGTTTCCATATGAATTTTCTTCCACGCTGTTCGTTCAAATCTCAGATTAGTGTCATTTTCTTATCATTACCTGATAGTTCCTTGGGATTCTAGTTTAGCAAATTATACTCTTGGGAGGTATTGGTCTGATATTTCCCATCTTTTAGGGGCGTCAGTAAATGTTACTCCTATTTCTACTAACTACTTACCCTTACAAAAAGTATAGTGGGAGCTTGGGGGACATGTCTCATGATTATATTCGACTACCCCACCATAAAATTATCTGAGATTATGATTAGGTTAAATTTAACGTATCGTATAATTTTAATTCCATAGATTTTTGTTCACCAAGTATAAATTCCCTGGGCAAAAATAACGTGTGGAAATTTTTTTTTATTCCATATCAAATTCCAGATAGGTGTAATACTCTATTACAGTTAATTATTTAATTATAATTTCTTCTCTCAAATCTTAATCCATTGTGATTCTCCAAAGAAACAATTAATTTAATGAAAAAGTGACGTATAATCCTGACAAGGAATTATCTCTAACATTATTATTTACAAGGGATAACATCTGACAGCTGAGTTATTAGATGAAAGAATATGGAGAAATGAATGAAATTCATATGAAGTTTTAAATGCTCTTATGTCATGCTATTAAAATGTGTAGTGGAAGATACGGGTTATCGGACAGTTAATTTTTTTAGATTTTGTAATCAAAAATAAAATCATATTATAATTCTACATGTTCCTTCCTTAATTAGTGTTCAGTAATTAGATATAAGCAAATTCGGTATGCATGACACCACAAACTAAACATCTTATTGTCTTTTATATTTTGGATCTCTTATTTTCATTGTGTGCCTCAATTTGATAATACTTAGTAAAAGGTAAGGCAATTGAATGTGGGGGAAATACAGGCGGGGAAAAATAAGGCGGGGGAAGTGTATGCGGGGAATGGAAGGTGGGAGAAGAGAAGGTGGAGGACGTTAATTTTGGGGAAGAGTAGGTTGGGGAAGTGTAGGGGAGGGGAAATAGAGAAGTGGAAATTGAAGATAGAAGTAGTATAGGTGGTGAATGTGAAGGTGGGAGAGGTGTAGGTGGAGAAAGTGTAGATGGGTTAAGAAAAAAAGAGGAAAGTGAAATTTATTGCGAGTGTAGATGGTGGAAGTGTTGATGGTAAAGAGTTGATGGTGAAAATATTGATTTTGAAAGTGTTGATGGTGGAAGTGTAGGTGGTGGAAATGTAGGTGTTGGAAATTAAGATGGGTAAGTGTAGGTGGTAGAAGTGTAGGTGGTGGAAGTGATGGTGGTGGAAGTGTAGGTGGTGGAAGTGTAGGTGGTGGAAGTGATGGTGGTGGAAATGTAAGTGGTGGAAGTGTAGTTTGAGGAAATGTAGTTGGAGGAAGTGAAGGCGTGGATAAATGTCGGTGGGGAAAGTGAAGGTTGGGGAAGTGAAGGGGAGAAGTGAAGGGGGGAAGTAAAGGTGGGAGAAGTGAAGTATGGTGGTGGGAGGAACTGTGAAGCTAAAACATAACTTGGTTTAGAAAAAATGTTGTATGATAATGTCCGTCAGTTGGTCTGTTACAATATACGTTAAACAGACACTCTATCAATAGTACCACATAAAGTTGGTGTAAATCGAGTACGTGATGTGACCAAGATAATAAAATACTAAGGACAGTATTTTAAGTAAGTGAGCTTACATTTTATTTGTTTAATGTTCATTGTCTTAATAAAGATAATTGTTATTTTAAATTATTTGAAGAAGGCTTGTTTCTTCTTAAAAAAAAAAATTTGATTGGCATCCATAATAAATGTATGTAACATAATACTTGTCAATAGGTAAGTAAAGTAATTAGTATTATTTTTATTACATAAACGATAATGTAAAACTGTTCGTTAAATTCAACCTTATCCCATATTTTGTTCAAACTTTCACTTTCAATGATATTCATTAAATAATAGTAAATCTAATAGAAATTGTTATATTATTATGACCATTATTAAGTATGTATTTTCCCTTGGTTGTTCTCTATATCTATTATATTGGTAATTTAGCTAATGGACATTACCTAGGTCATGTGTGCCTAAAATCTTCTATGATTCCTCAATATTGAATAAGTTATATGTATTGTTAGTTATACATTTAATGAGTGTAATCAGTTATGAACATAATTTTTCTGATGCTAATATACAATTTAATAATATAATGATTAATAAAACTCAATAGTGAAAACCAATGAAAATTTAATATCATACGGCTTCAATTTAAAGTAAATGTCGTTAGTTATTTTATTTGTTTAGTTCATCCTTTTAAATTCAATTCATTCACCTGCGAAATTAATGACTCCATTAACCGATCCTAATTTCTATAAAGACAACTTTTAACTGCCAATAAATTTGGATTAATAAAAAATTAGTTCCTGGAAAGTGGACATTTTTCTTCAGAAAATGTTGGATTACATTTGCAATTATAATAACAGTTTTAGCTCTTTCAGTCAGGATGGTTAACTCATATGCCAAAATACGTTTTTGTTATAAGAATAATCCGATTAATTTGCTTGATTAAAAATCAATAATCCGATTAAAAAACTTGATGAAATACTAAATATAATTTATTTTACATTATCAATGTCATCAGATCAGTAAAACTTATTAAATCACGGAATAAAACTAAATTTACGGCAACGTCACAGTACTAGAACACGTTATTATGATCACAGATTTCGCAAACGTCTCTCAAAATGGTCATCAAAGTAATTTCCAAAGAACAGATTTGTTCCTGACCTAAGTTAACACCCACTATCCGAGTACTGTGAGTGTCCGAGTACTGTGAGTGTCCGAGTACTGTGAGTACCCGAGTACTGTGAGTACCCGAGTACTGTGAGTGTCCGAGTACTGTGAGTGTCCGAGTACTGTGAGTGTCCGAGTACTAACTAGTAATTTCACTCCTCTGATATATTGACGAAATATATCCGTTTCTTTCAATCTATTTTATTTTTTTTTTTATTTTTTTTTTATCATTTACAAATAGAAATAATTTATGTAAAAAAATATAAGGGCTCTTCAACTCTTACAGGAGTTCTACATATAACTAAAAGTTTTATTTTGAAAAAAAATAAAATGGGATACATGTTATATCATTATATGTATTTATGTATAATTGTGTATTAACACATAGCAAGTGTTTAAAGAATATCATACATCAATTTCTATAATATTTTCAGTAACGTGATACCCTCAGATATATTTATATTGTCAATACCTATTTAATACACGTTCTTATCACGTCACACACTTCGGCTGACTGACTGACTTCACATACTTCGATTGACTTCACATATTTCGACTAACACATTTCAGTTGGTAAATTTGAAGTAGGTAGATCGTCTTTCTTCGACTATGGTGAATAATGATTGTTTTTAATTAATCATTTTTATTATGTAATACATATATCAAAAATTCAAAAAATTATCGCCCGTAATTTTATTCAGAAATATCCGACGGAAGACGATGGACTATAAGAGTTTCAATTTTACGAAAAAATTGAAATTGTGTTTTCGTCGAGTCATTCGTGGTTTTAGATATACAATATTTGTATCATCAATTTTTTCCCCGTTAGAAAAGCAGTCGAACAGCGATCATGAATTTGTGAGAGTTCTAGGAGATCGGTACGTGAATAGGAGGTGACATTTTGTTGAATGTGAAATTGGTCTCTTCAAATTTAAGGAGCTACTGGAGGCAATTGAGGTTTTTTGATCAGCTGAGCCAAACACTCATTTTGAAAGGCGATACTTAGAAATTATATTTCGACTCGAATTAAAAGTTTCGAATGACTCATATATGTAAATTATGTAATTTCAAGGATATCAATTGATTCTAAATAAACCCTTACGAATTTCGGAGAGGGAAGAAGTTGAGTACAATCAAACATTTCTAAATTAAAGTAACAGCGATTTCACTCTATATTTTTAATGAAAAGGCAAAGAAAAACATCTATTTGGTCTCCGTTGAAAAGTTGTATTTTTCAAATTCTAAACTCAATAAATCAAGTTAGAATTGACGTAGAGATAAATAGTAAATTGCAGAATGATCAGCAATATGTTGGCATCACCCAGGCAGCAAGGATTTATTCCTGGGATATTAAGGTAATATCTCAGGAATATATCCTTCTTCCCAGGGTTATTCCCTTAATATCCCAGGAATAATGATTGCTACCTGGGCAGTTGCAATTGTTTGTTCAATTTATTTAGTGGTCCTATTTTTTTACATGGAGAAAAGTCCACTTTCTTGGACTTTCAAAAGCTCCATAGCCATCGATATTTTGAGAACCGCATCTCTTCATCAGTTTTGGTTTTTCAGTTTTAGTTATTGGAGGGGGTTGAACACGAAAAATCCGAAATGAAAGTTTGAGCATAAGACATTACACAAACAAGTGAGAAGTTTCAAAATTGAATGTTCCTTTAAGAATTTAAAAAAACCATGAGTGTCCCCTTAAGCAGAAAAAAAAAAACATTTGGTATTTGAAATATAATCTTATAAATAAAATGTCAGGAAAATTACACTGTTACTAGTTATGCTCTTTATTTTACCTTTTGTTATTCAATATTCAGTTTTTCATGTCAAAAACTATTTATAATATGACTATTGTATCTGTTGTTATGGGCATTTCTAATCGATTCCAGTTGGTGTAAGTTATTATTCCTGATTGGAATAGTTAAGAAGTTGTTTTTAATTGACAATGTATTTGCACACTGAAGTTTCAAGACGTTGTATGTAGATATTATGACCACCTGAGTATCAAGTGCGGTATGTTATATCTTCAATACCAATTTATAATAACGAAAATTAAGCCGCTTAAGCTAGCGATATAATAATTAGTGAAAAGCCATATAATAAAAGAACGGATCTTTTGTATTCGTCTATGCCCCGCCCCCCCTATGGCTTTCTATTGTTATTCCATATTATAAATTTTGATTATTACTGGGTAGTAGTCATTGTTTTTCACTATAAAATGAAATAGAATTTTCTTCGAACATGAACTTTCAAAGTGAAGAAAAATGATCTACATAAAATAAAAATCATAATTTTCTTTCAAATTGTTGTAATTTGAACTTATTTTCATATTTTTACACTAATCCGTTAAAGTACAGTGCGAGCAGAAATAGAATAGTAAGTGATGGATAGCATTGTTCTTCAAGTCAAGCTCAATCATTGTTCTTAGCCCAGCAAAATCGGTTTCGTCCTCAAAAACAATGAAGTTGTTATTCAACTCGAGGCGCTCCAAGTTAACCAGTACTGTCTGTAAACACAATATACATCGACTCAATTGGATTCAACATCATACATCATCTCCATTGGATTCATTTTTATGCATCATCTTCATTGAATTCAACATTATACATCATCTCTAATGAAGTCAACATAATTCTTCAACCGGAATAGTTTCTTGTAGAAAGGTCGACTTGTTTTTCTCATAAGTAATTCATCTTGTCACATGCAAGACATCAAACAAAAGAAGGAATAGAAAATAATGAAATATAAACTGAAATAAATGAGATTAATGGAAATTGCTTTAAAATTGGAATGATATTGAAGTTAAATGTCGAATTTTACATTATAATGCTTTACGAGGTGTTGAACTTTTTCGATGCGTTGAATCTATTGTACTGACAATACTTTCAATTACTTCAATATACAGTTTTGTATTGGCAGAATTTGCAGCAATAGTAACCAAGATCATTTTATATCCAAATCTCTTAGCCTGACGTTTTCTAGGCACTGTTTGTCATCATTCACACAACTTACCGTCTGAAACAGCAGGTCATTCACTCTTCTAATTAGATTGTCTGCCAGAAGCAATTCTTGGATCTCTGCGATGAATGTTGCAGGAATAGACTTGAAATATGCAGATTTGCACTTCGATACCTGGATAGTGAAGGGGTAATACTTGGATTAGAATGATTAGATATATCACGTATAAGAGTGATTGAGCCAAAATTGAAATACATGTTCTCCTATTGTTCTCCTAATATACGCGTAATATAAAACATTCCATTCTCCTCACTTGGGCTATTACCCTTATCAATAATTTAAACTCAGGTTAAAATGATGTAATATACATATTAGTTGGAAAAAGGTCTAAGTACTCGGACACTCATAGTAACGAGAAAGTGGGCTTTAACATTTTCATAGAGTAATCTTATCTTCAGAGAGTAGAGATTGACCTATCGTGACCCATATAACATCCACTTTTCAAATGTGTTGAGTATCCGTAGACAGGGATAATCTTTTTCAAATAATTAATTCTGATTAAATTCTAATTAGTCCAGCTTTTCAGAGCTGCGATCCACAGCCCTTTATTCAGTAAATGATCCAATTAAATACTGTATATAGTGGTAATTATTAATGTCAATAGCGTATATGTGGGCAATTAACACTGATAAGGTGGACAAATTTACTCTTCACGCAAAACAAGTATATGTAGAGTTATTTTAATTAAGAATGATACACATTTTATCATCATTTTTCTCAATATATATTTTTAATCTTTGGTGAAATAATTTACAAAACAGATTCAATTTGGTTTTTTGTAAAAGGGTAAATTATTGAATGTCTATTTACTCAATTCTCTAATTTGGAGAGAAAGAAAATGTGAGATGAAAAATAGAGCGATGAAGCATTTTTCAGATCGAGAAATAAAGAACTTCTTGCCACATCTTTCTAATCTGACACTAATCCTATGAGATGTCTGGAGAAAGAAGAAAAAGAGTGAGAAGGATTGGATACTTTCACCAACCTTATGAAATATGTGGTAGATAGCCTCTCTTTTTATCAACTAAAAGTAATAAGTTGTGGATATTTTAACTCATATCCGACTAAAAGTCTTTCATTCGGTATACTAGATAACGATTATCAAAAACTACATCTTGCATGGGATAGATATCAATATTTAATTTGAAATGATTCATGAAATACGAGAAGTTACTCTCGAGTCAAACGTATTATTATATATATTTTACGTAATATAACATTGTTCAGTTTATCCCGAATCAAACGTATTATTATATATATTTTACGTAATATAACATTGTTCAGTTTATCCCGAATCAAACGTATTATTATATATATTTTACGTAATATAACATTGTTCAGTTTATCCCGAATCAAACATACCATATTTTCCTTCAAATATTGCAAAGCGGTGATTCTTAACATTATTTGTCTTTGTTTTTATTGAGTCTCTACAATTCACCAAAAATGAAAATAAAAACTTGGGTCTCAGATTTCTTGTGGCGATTGGGACAGAAAATAAAAATCCTGAAATATGAAATTGAGGGAATTTGTGAAACCAAACACGAACACTTTTGAGTTCCCTGCAAATCTTAGGGAATATTCTAGAGCAAACATAGACCACTTTGGAAATGGAGTGAGAGTTAAAATTTATTTTCTCTGACAATGTATAGATATTGTCAGATAATTCTGTTTCTTAGTTAACAAAATGAAACACTGACTGAATTATTGTATTATGAGATAATAGAAGTAACGTAATAATTTTTTTTAAATTGAATCTATTTTAAAATTATGATAAATTACGATTGATATTCGTTGAACAATTTATCCTCTTAAATATGCGGTATTTTTATATATTTTACGTAATATAATATAGATTTACCATTGGACTACTGTACGGTTCATTAGAGGATAATAAATATCAGACACCAGAACTTCCAAAGAAAATGACCCTGTAAGTTGCGTCTAATCTTTTCACTTAGTGGAGCAATTCTCACACAGTGATTGAAGGTGACAGGATGATTACAAAAAGAACAATTGATGACAATGTTATCATCACAGTAACATCATTGATCAGTCAATTATTAGTAATTTGTTACTTGAATTGCTACCTGAATACGATGTGAGCTAATGAATAAGAACAGGATTTATAATACCTAAAATACCAAGCAGCTACCTGAATAACCTCGTTACTGCTGATGAACTGAATTAGTGTGAGACAGGATATGGTAATCACTACCATCTCGTAACTAATGAACTGAATTAGTGTGAGACAGGATATGGTAATCACTACCATCTCGTAACTAATGAACTGAATTAGTGTGAGACAGGATATGGTAATCACTACCATCTCGTAACTAATGAACTGAATTAGTGTGAGACAGGATATGGTAATCACTACCATCTCGTAACTAATGAACTGAATTAGTGTGAGACAGGATATGGTAATCACTATCATCTCGTAACTAATGAACTGAATTAGTGTGAGACAGGATATGGTAATCACTATCATCTCGTAACTAATGAACTGAATTAGTGTGAGACAGGATATGGTAATCACTACCATCTCGTAACTAATGAACTGAATTAGTGTGAGACAGGATATGGTAATCACTACCATCTCGTAACTAATGAACTGAATTAGTGTGAGACAGGATATGGTAATCACTACCATCTCGTAACTAATGAACTGAATTAGTGTGAGACAGGATATGGTAATCACTATCATCTCGTAACTAATGAACTGAATTATTGTGAGACAGGATATGGTAATCACTACCATCTCGTAACTAATGAACTGAATTAGTGTGAGACAGGATATGGTAATCACTACCATCTCGTAACTAATGAACTGAATTATTGTGAGACAGGATATGGTAATCACTACCAACCATCTCGTAACTAATGAAATGAATTATTGTGAGACAGGATATGGTAATCACTACCAACCATCTCGTAACTAATGAACTGAATTAGTGTGAGACAGGATATGGTAATCACTACCATCTCGTAACTAATGAACTGAATTAGTGTAATACAGGATATTGTTATCACTACCATCTCGTAACTAATGAACTGAATTAGTGTGAGACACGATATGGTAATCACTACCATCTCGTAACTAATGAACTGAATTAGTGTGAGACAGGATATGGTAATCACTACCATCTCGTAACTTATGAACTGAATTAGTGTGAGACACGATATGGTAATCACTACCATACTTCATTTTTTTAGATTTAATGGACATTTCAGAGAAGGAAAAACAAGAGTTAAATTATACTTATTTAGGTGAATTTCTCTTTCAAGAACAATCCATACAAATTAAAAAATCCAATTACACTTCAGAGTGAGAAAGGAAAAACCTGATCGGTGAAAATAATATATCATAAAGAGTAGGAATGGAATTACCACATAAGGAATATAACCCACCCCCTCCCTCCAGTACAGAAAACAGAAACACTAATTAAGAAACTGTAAGTTAATTTAAACGTTGGAGGCCACTACCATTGGCGATGGTCGGGGTTATTGTCTTAGAGTAGAGAAGCATATCTTTTGTTTCCAATGTTCATTGTCTAAATAAAGATAATTTTTTTTATCTATTTGAAGAAGATCTGCTTTAAAAAAAAAAAAAAAACTCTAAGGCACTATTTTATTTCTTGCTGTTCAGGTTTTACCATTTCCAGTCTTTGGTTAATCTATATATTCTCTCCCTTATTCAGAGACTGACCATAGGAATTTTATATTAACCAATAAGATTAGATAAAAACAATTATCATGACATTAAATCATGGAAACAAAGTTTTCAAATGATATCAATAATACTTTATAATAATCTTTGCCACAAGAGCGTTAAATTCCCCTCTTTCAAAGGGGATCAGAAGCTAATATTGTGAGGGTGAAAGCAATTTAGTCTCAATATTTGAAACGCTGCTTGCATTATGAAATGTGGAGGGAGTTATTAATAAATTGATATATATATAATACACATGATATAGAAATATCTGAATTGTTATATTGTACCTCATGTTTGATGTCAGAGAAGAATTTTTTGTAATTGCCTGGAAGTTATTCAATATTTTCATTAATTAGTAAATTTAGAATAATCAGCAGAGGAGAAAGTTATTAAAGGGCCATCGAAGAGTATTTGGAGTGCTCTCTCAATCTTCTATAGCCCCACCATACCTTTCTCTTCTCAATCTTCTATGGCCCCACCTTTACTTTTCCCTCTCAATCTCCTATGACCCCACCCTAACTTTAAAATTTATCCGGATTGCTATTATAGTATTAGCACCGTTTTAACAGTTTTCATTCTAACAGTTTTCATTCCAACAGTTTCCACAGTTTACACAGAGTTGTGGAACGATATTACCTTTTCCTATATTGCAATGGGGAATAATAAGCCAATATTTGTTCTGTGTGGAAACGTTAGAGCATTATTTATTTATTCTGCTGATGAATTGCTGCAAGTTCTAACATATTATTTCGTACAAATTCGTGTAGTTTATATTTTAATTAGAGGAGCATGAAATTCATAACAGAAAAATGTTGAAATGCCACAATTCACACTTCACTTTTCTCTTTAGGAAATGTTTGATGTATGGGAAACAGAACGTGATGATAAAATAGTATTAGATATTTCGTGATATTTATGTTTAATTAAATGCATTATAACCATCTGTGAAACTAATATACATTTAGCAATATGTTATCAATTTATTGTTATCAATAATTTATGTATTTCATTTAAGTATCTCAATATGAATATCAATCAACTTCGATATTTCTCGGTTTTATTATTTTCTATATACATTGAATCACCATTGAAAGAGTGATCAGAGTTGTACGAATAGCTTTGTAATAATGAAGTTAATTTCTAAACCTGAGTATTTTTTAGTAAATTAAAGAAAGTACCAAGGAATTTAATTCTTAGGTGACTAATTAATTATATCTTTTGGCCATAGAAGACAAAGAAGGTACTCGCATCTTCATCTCCTATGGCCCCACCATAAGTTTCTCACTGTGAATTTCACATAAACCAGTTACGAAATATCTCTCCTCCGGTATTTATTACCTGGTGTTAATTTCCCTGAAGTATTGTCAGTTTAACGCCAGGATTTGACTTAGTAATTAGAAATGGTTCTGAAGATTGGGACGACATTAATTCTAAGTGGTAATAGATAATTTCCAATAGTTGGATTTAAGATAAATAATTATATTCGATAGAGTAATACCTTTAATCGAACACGTTAGTCATATTGGATGATTGTCCATTCTTATTTCATGTAAATAGTGAAATATATTAATTCCATTGAATGTTCCACCGAATTATTTATTTATTTATTCAATTCAATTGAGGGTAAATAATCTATCTAACATTTCAGAAATTACCCTACATCACATTCGATATAGGATCTCTCTACCAATTTGACTCTTCACTCACAAAGGTTAGATAGTACCTATACCTTATTTGCCTTTTAAATATCATCCACAATTCGATCATTTTATCGCAGGTAAATATCGATGCCAATAATATTTCGCATTACAAATTTAATAAACAAATTGAATTTCCTAATTAGCTCCCAAACAAACAAATATTTACATACAAATTAATGCTCTCCAATTGCTAATAAATCAAGAGGAGATGTTGGCAATTAGTGTACTTTAATTTAAACGTTAATTTGTCAATAGTGTTTGAAAATATTCAGTTGAAGGTGGAAATTAAAAAATAATTGGATTCTCATTGAAATAAACCTGTTTGATTAATATAATGAACAAATATCTTATATGGTAAGTTCCAAGTTATCGAATTACTTTGCATTTACGATCATGCGTGAAAAACTAGCATTCACTTTTTAACTCGCTATTAAAAATGAGTTAAAATCTGAATTTTAATGTTGAATTTATTATGTAAAATGTTGCATTGTTAGGTTGCTTGGAACTCAACCTTATAATATAGAATAATTATTTATTATATATATACAGTATATATATAATATATATATATATTAATAATTTTATTTACTTCTAATCTCTCTCTCCTTGTGAAACAAAATTTCAATGTTCACTCACTATTTTAACGATAAGAAATCAATTGATTATTTATCTCTACATTTTTCCACGAGTAACGATAATGACGTCGATAATATAGATTAAAATAGTTTATATTGTCATATCTCACCGATAAATTTAAAGCAGAACTCATTAGCGGTTATCGAAATATATTAAAAGAGGAGGACGACATAACTCATAATCAAACCTTCCAGTACCTTCTGAACGTCAAACTCATTAGTGTGAAAGAGGAGGAGACGCAAATAGAGGCAGGTGATAAATTACAACAACAACAACAACATGGAGAGTGTTTTAGAGTCAAGAAAAGAGAAATTACACTCAACTCTATTGTACTTATTATTAATAATTTATTCTGTTTCCAAATCATTTACTCACCCAAATTGGGTTATATTATTCATCTTAAGAACTTTAAAATGTGTTTACATCTAACGATTTAAATTATTTGATTGAAAAGATTCAAACTCAACGGTGTTAGCTATCTACAATTTCTGTAATATTTAATTCCTGTTTCTGTACAAAATTCATTGGATATTCTATAAATTTTAAGATTCTTCTTCTTCGTGATACTTCTTGTAATTGGATTCTTTGGAATGACTTCAAATATTTCCTTATTTATAGAGAAGGGAATTGTAATCAGATTTAGAACCAAAGCGTCACTTTTTCGTTCTTTTGATTCGTCATTAAATTTGCTGTCATTTGAACAAAATGATAAATACGAATTCAGTTTATTCGTGTTCTTTAAATTCAGGTTTTATATGACTTTAGTGATAAAGTATAACTTTTCGTGAAAGGATGAAGAAAATTCAATCCGTAAAGTAAATGAAATACTCTTAGCGATCTCCGTAGATTTATCACTGAAATTCGATAAAAAGCTTTCCGGAAATTCCTGGTTATATTTCAATCACTTTTGAAATATGGTTTGCCTTCCTTTAACTATTCAGTGATTTTTTTCCAGACATGGATTTAGATTGATGGAAATATTCTTTGCTTATTTGTTTATACACTACGTGCCACACTTTTGTGCAGATCACACATTTTGCTGTAAAATGAGTATAACTCATCCAAATCCATTGAAATTTTCAGTAGACACTTGTCCAATACAGATGTAACATGCCAAGAAATTTCAAATGCCTGTGATACTTATTGGTGAATTGACAATGATTTTTCCTAAAAAGGTATAATTTCAGAGTACCACGCTCTTGTGCAGGAGGATAAAAGTGCTTATATAACGTTCAAAAACAATTTTATTTAACTCAAAAAGTGTTATTTATATGCAGGAGCTACAAGAGTGCAAATTTAATTACTTCGAAAATACAAAATTAATGAAATTATAACAAAAACTGCATTTTAATTATTAATACCCAGTAAAACCTCCCCTCTTGTCAACGACCCTCAAAAGACGTCTATCCATGGAGCTAGTCAACTTAATTATAGTATCTGGTGTTATATTCTCATAGATTTTCTCAATTTCCCTCCAGAGGTCCTCTTTGTTTGTGAATTGACGTCCTCCCGCATACAACTTTTGTTTTAATATGGACCAGAGGTTTTCAATTGGTTTTATATCCAGTGAAAGGCGTGGCCAGACCATCAATTTATCATCCGAGAACTTAAGAGTTTCCAGGTAACTGCGGGTGGCTGTAGCTGCATGGGACGGGGCGTTATTATGCATGAAAATGATCTTTTTCTTGAGTGCAGCTGGTTGCCTCTTCAGCCACGGAACAAAATTGTTCTTCAAAAAGCTAATATAATTAGCTGACGTGATTTTAACGCCCTCTGGTACACGGAAGGGTCCCACCAATCTGTCTCCAAGTATTCCAGCCCACATCATAACACCTCCTCCTCCTTGATGACGACGAATCCTCTGAGGACGAGAAGAGCCATGGGCAATCCATGACTTTGCCCAACCGTCAGGGCCGTCAAGAGTCGCTCGCATCTCATCAGTGAAGAGCACAGTCTGGAAGTCTGTCTTGAGATACTTCTCAGCCCAAGAAACTCTTGCTTTCTTGTGTGACTCCTTCAAAGGAGGCCTGATAACGGGTGAAACATGAGAAGCCATACTTCTCAAGATCCTGCAACGAGTGGTTTTGGGGACTTCCTCCATACCTGCACTCTTGAAAATTTCCCCACTTGTGGCAGTGGAGTTCCTCTTGAGTTCCCTCTTGATCCTGGACAAGTTCCGCCTGGTTGCTACTTTCCATTTACCCTTATCCTTACGAGTGACCTTCCTCATGATATCATCAATAAATTTCTTCACTGTACGTGGGTCACGACCGATTTCAGTGGAAATAGACTTTGCATCATGTCTCTCAGCCAGCATGGATACTATCTTACTCTTTTCAGAGTCAGAAAGACACGGGCGGCGACTCATTTTCAATATTTAAAATGTGAGGACAACAAACACAAGAGCGTAGCACGGTTGAATAATGTAAAAAAATTTCATACTCGGTTAATAAACAACGGATTACCTTCAAATTTTATACATAACCTCCTAGTGAGGGTTTCCATATTAACTGCAAATTTCATTTTATTTCATTGATTTTTACTCATTTTATCCCAAAATTTGTGATCTGCACAAAAGTGTGGCACGTAGTGTATGTATAATCATATAAATTCATATATGCCTTATTTTTATAATTTGTGAAATTAAAAAATAAAAACTTCTCACGTTTTTGCAAATAAAATTACTCGAAAAAAAGGCACTCGTTATTCATAAATCGTAGCAACTGATATTTTATTGTAAGAGTAATGTTAAATCTACTTTTTACCGTGCGTTTACCCTGTAGTTAGTTACATAAATAGCAAGTGGTACGATGCAATTGTGAGAGGGAAGTGTTTAAGTCTTGTAATGCACGCATCTCATAGGGACATATTAAAGGTATTAAATTATTAAAGGTACAAAATATCATTTCATTCTGCCCATACTGAAGATATAGTGTTTAGAAAATAGATATTAGATATTGCACGTGACCTACGTTTCTAAAACTTAAAGATATTGTGCATTTCAAAACAATAGGAAAACACAGAGATATTTACAATAACTCTTGCTTCTCTCTTAGTGTCTAATATTCTCATGATTAAAGAGTAACTCTTACTTCTCTCTCAGTGGAGACAATGTAAAGAGTTTAAATTAAGAGGTTCAGAATCTTATCAAAGTACTGAACATAAAAACGAAAAATAAATAGTGAGGAAATAGATCCTAAAATACAGTCAAACTGATAATAAATAGTAAGGAAATAGTGCCTAAAATACAACCAAAATAATAATAAATAGTGAGGAAATAGATCCTAAAATACAGTCAAACTGATAATAAATAGTAAGGAAATAGTGCCTAAAATACAACCAAAATAATAATAAATAGTTAGGAAATAGTGCCTAAAATACAACCAAAATAATAATAAATAGTTAGGAAATAGTGACTAAAATACAACCAAAATAATAATAAATAGTTAGGAAATAGTGCCTAAAATACAACCAAAATAATAATAAATAGTTAGGAAATAGTGACTAAAATACAACCAAAATAATAATAAATAGTTAGGAAATAGTGCCTAAAATACAACCAAAATAATAATAAATAGTTAGGAAATAGTGCCTAAAATACAACCAAAATAATAATAAATAGTTAGGAAATAGTGACTAAAATACAACCAAAATAATAATAAATAGTTAGGAAATAGTGCCTAAAATACAACCAAAATAATAATAAATAGTTAGGAAATAGTGCCTAAAATACAACCAAAATAATAATAAATAGTTAGGAAATAGTGCCTAAAATACAACCAAAATAATAATAAATAGTTAGGAAATAGTGCCTAAAATACAACCAAAATAATAATAAATAGTTAGGAAATAGTGACTAAAATACAACCAAAATAATAATAAATAGTTAGGAAATAGTGCCTAAAATACAACCAAAATAATAATAAATAGTTAGGAAATAGTGCCTAAAATACAACCAAAATAATAATAAATAGTTAGGAAATAGTGACTAAAATACAACCAAAATAATAATAAATAGTTAGGAAATAGTGCCTAAAATACAGACAAAATGTTATGAAAAACACAGTGATTGATGAGGCGAGGAAAGAGTAAATATGAACTCTGTAATTGGAACTGACGTTTAGTAATTTAGAAATAAGGAGAATAAATGGAAAGTAAATTTTTGCTTACTAAATTTAACGAAAATAATTCTTATTATTGTACTACGTGTAGATCATTGCATATAAAATTTGGGGAATATAATAAAAAAAAACGATTTGTGAATATGTTTTCTAGGCACATCTTTTTAAAAATTACTTTATATCTTTCATGTCATTCCTTTACATTTACTGGGCTTTCTTGACTTTGTTCTTTCATATATACCAAAATTCATTTTTTCATTTGAAAGCTCAAAATTTTTTTTACATCGGCCAATGTCTTATATATCAATGTATTAATTTCTCCTTATATGTTCAATATTTTAACTTGAAATTTGGTACACATTAGTTTGGTGTATATACTATATACTAACAACTTGTAAAAAATACAGTACCGTAAGTTTATGAATAAGACATGTGTTTTTTTTAAACACGTACCCTGATACCCAAACTTTCCCGCTGATTCTGATAGTCAAACTCATTAGGGTTTATTACGCATTTCAAATCTTCAAACTATGTAATTTATTTTTTAAAGTGTTAATCACATTCCAATCATAATTCTCATAACATTGTATCGTCTCAACTCTCAGTTCTTTTAACCAAAGACTGTGAATGTACAGAGATATAATATATGCAAATTATACATACTATCTATGTACTCCAAAGGCAATTAACTCACCTCTTTGATGAGTAATTTGATCTTAATTTGTGTTAAGTACATCAAAATTTACCGATATAAATGAACTCCTCCACATTGATCTTCTGAATGGTATTTTTAATTCTAATAATTGCGTTATCATTGATAAGGTAATACTGTATTAAAATATTTAGCAATGACTCATCATTATTTTCAAGCATGCACATTAACATATTAATGTAAGTTAGAAAGTATATTAGCAAATTAAAAATGATATAAAACATATATGACAAACTTTTACTGCAAGACAATTTGCAAACATTTACTAATGATAAATATTTTGTAGATATTTACTAAATATTTACTGAATTAACTGGGGCGGTTAGTGCCCCTATGCTGCCTTTGCCCTAGAATAAGAATAATCCAATTTGCAGATTGTGGTAATAAGTCATTTTTAGTATGTGAACTGTGTGATATAAACCCACTACGTGCCACAAATGGAACGAAGGAACGAAGAAACGTAACTGAGTGAAGAGAACGTAACTGAGTGAAGAGAACGTAACTGAGTGAAGAGAACGTAAATGCATTAAGAAAACATAACTGTGTGAAGAGAATTCTTGTGAAGTGTTTCAGTCTGGTAACCAAAAGTTATATCTCTGAAGTTCACTCAAAATGAATAACTGCTTCACTACATACTTTACCGACAAACCCTAATAATTATACTGTTCATTCCATTGTTCCATTTTAAATATAATGCATTTCTCCTCAAGAGGTTGTTCTGACTCCTGATGAGCTGCATTAGCCTAATCAGAGTTGGTGGGATTATACTCAGGTGATGGGAGAATATTAACAGCCACTGCCTTACAATATCAGGAGCTGTGAAACCAGTGCCGTGTGTACTATGAAGTCATATATTTTTTCATCCGTCTATCTACATTATTTATGCGTAGACTCAATAAATGATGATACTTTATTAATTATTAGATAATAGATTTAATTGCGGTGATCGATAGGAATTTTCTTAAAGCCAAGAATTGGAAAACAAATCAGATTTGTTTATATTCGCATAAAAAAAATACAGTGGAGAAGGATACACTGTGTAAATAGTATAGTGATATCTGGTCTGTACCACGCACAGTGAGAGTGAAAAGTGGAGGTAAGGTGAAAACACCCCAGAGAGTGTGTCAGGTTGATTTTTGGAAAGTCAAACACCCCTACACTCTATGATCCAATAAGAAGAATGTGCTGCAATAATTTTGCACCAGGAGAATGTGTTCCTTGTCTAACTAAGTAGCACATCCTTCTAGAGTGAGCTGCTCTGAAGAAAGAGTTGTTTCAGATTATCCTGAAATTTATGTCTAGGTATGACAGACTCTCTGTTTTTGTCTCAGTTCTTGTTATAGAAACACGAGTCAAGGCTCGTTTGGTTGGGAAAGAGGTGCTCTATAAAATAACATTGATTATTTTATCAGATATCTGATTTAGATGTCTGATTCATCTAGATTTATTGCTAGATGAATTCGAAAAATATGCAAAGAACAGGGTTTTCCAAAATTTTCAATTGTACATTTCTCAACGTTATATCATTGGAGAATTTGACTTCTTTCAAATGGTTCCTGCCTCGTCTTTCTGAGTTAAAATTGCAAGCTGGAATAGATTTATGAAGTAACCACTTAACTAATTTTACATTTATAAAACTGGTCATCTATTGTCTGTAGCAAAACATTTTTTTCTGTTCTATACATATACAAAATTCTAAATTCCCAGATCATTGATTTAAAAAAAGTCTGAATCTAATTGATCTACTTAAAATGTTATCTATTTCAAATATATATCAGTTCACAAAATATTAATTCTTCACTCTTAACTCTTAGTTTATAATATTTTGTTGAATAAAGATTAAGTTTTACATCTCTATTAGAATAAATAAATATGGAGTGTAATATAGCCGGAGATTTACTTCAATTAATTAATCCGTGAAATAAAACCTGAATGTTAATCAACCCCGTGGTATTTTCCGAAATGAAAAACACTTCTAAGATAGTATTTAGTTCACGAATAATGATCACATATATATTGAATGCATATTTTACAGTAGTGTTACCCTTTTGTACGGTGATGTTTATGAAGTTCTGGAAAGTATTAATTAAGGCAAACTGAAATATTCCATTTTTCAACCAACAAATAGGAACGTTTTTTATATGTTCGTGGCTTTTACTGCACAGTTAATGTCAAAACTTCTATGCAGTGTAGGTTATTAATTAACTATCAACTCCATATTTTTATCACAAATGGTCGCCAGAATATTCGCTAATTTCCAAACCCAGTAAATGAGTCAGTAACACGAGAAGTAGTTTCAAAAACTAGAATAATTAATCTAGCTCAGAAGTCGCACAGGAAAAAGGTCTGACCAAATTCATTTGTCGTGTGGAAATAGAACTGTTGTAAATGAGTGGATAACGTTAATGACTAAATTGGAATGTTTCTACCTGATGAAATTTAGGAACAATATACTTTTCAATTAAATCAACGGAAAAAGTAAAGGATAAATAAGGACATATCTTATATTTTTGTATAAAGCGTTTATTGTCCAAAAGATCCTTTACACATTAAAAAATATAACTAGAGAGACAACGTAAACCAATTCATTTCCCTATTTTCTTCAATTCAGAAAATTATGAAATTCTCACCACTCACACAATCTCACTGAAGGTAAAATATATATCACGGTTGCTGTTTGTGTAACCTCGATTCTCTTACATCTCTTTTCATTAATCAAATCACAAATAATGTCATTTCATCTCATTTTCTCTCCTCTAACGTAATTCCTAACTCATTTTCCCCTAATTTCAGTTACTTGGAAGAGGTCTCAGCGGTAAAACTTTCATATGAAAATCCAAATTCTAGCGACAATAGTTGGAAAATGGCGTTAATTCACCGTATAATTATGACACAAGGACCGTCACATGAAGGAAACCTCTCAAGTGATAATTAGTGTTGGTTTGATGTAACTGAGCGCATTAAAGGGGGAGACATTTGATTAGCACTGAGGACGTGAATCTTTCTTGGGATTTAGGTAAGAAAAAGATGGTGAGTTGAATGCAAACGGTGAAGTTGAATTCAGAAGAATGTTCATTTAATTTAACTTGGTCACTCATATCACGTAGATATATTTTGGATGAATATATAAATATAAAATGGTTGTTAAAGGAGTATCTCATTATTTCGAGATGATTTCTTCCTTCCTTTTTCTATACATCCTTCCTTCTTGTATCTCGATACCTTCTACCTGCATCTCATCAATACTCTAAACTTGTATAAAATATTGATACCCATTATCTTATGGCTTATCCTCCACCAGTACCTCAATACCCTTTTTCTGTATCTTGATATCCTATTATTTACCTTCTACTTGCATATCAATACCTACTACCTGTATATCAATACCCATTTTCTGTTTCTTGATATACTCTTCCATTCCTTCTACCTGTATATAAATATCTTTTTCCTGTATCTCAATATACTCTTCCTTTCCTTCTACCTGTATATCAATACCCATTTCCGGTATCTCGATATACTCTTCCTTTCCTTCTGCCTGTATATCAATACCCATTTACTGTATCTCGATATACTCTTCCTTTCCTTTTACCTGCAAATCAATACCCATTTCCTGTATCTCGATATACTCCTCCTTTCCTTCTACCTGTATCTCGATTCCCTCTTACTGTATCTATAAATCTTCTATCTCGATATTCACTGTCGTTGAGTCGTGTCGATGGTTCCAGGCTACATTCTCCTCTTGTCAATTCCTATCAATTCATCGGTTATCTAAAATTCCTTTGGTCTAAATTAGGTGAATTCATCCCTCCATTTACAATGTGTTTGTCATCTTAATTCTGTAACCTCTGAGTCAGGTCATAGTAAGGAACGTGAATTGCGATGTAGTCAAGAAAATAGACACATATTTTAATAAACATTTTTTTTAATATCCTAAAAGATAAATTTAAATGGTGATATTAGTGGTGACGTATTTTAATGGAATAGTAATCTTTATGAAATCATTCCCTAAAAGAAAATAGAAATTTGAAACATCATGACATTTACAAGTATAATTAAGATCATACGAGTAAGGAATGTAATGTATGTTATACTTATTATCATTTCATGTTTAAACACACGTAAAAATCTCTCTACTTTCTACTGTTTGTTAGATGTTAATAGGTAGCATGATCCAGAGTAATTATACAAACTGTGCTAATAACAACGCATTTCAGGTAGATTATTCTCGAGAAATAGTTATTAGTCACGTGATGGAAGGAGTAATTTATATCGTAATTATTCTTGCCTGTTTACTTACTGAGATGGTATACCAATCTATCAATTTATTATCATTTGATTGTACATTCATTCTTGTAGTAAATATATTTCAACCTGCAATACATGTATAAATGTATAATAATATTGCAAGCCAATACACAAAGTATTGGAAAAATCAACTTACAAGCAATATTTTCAGTGCCGAATATATCAGCTCTACCGGATTTACCTTCATTGAAATTTTATATAAATTAAGGCAATGGTAATTTTATCGACTGTTGCCTTAAATTTATAGTCTGATCTTTCTGTCTATTAAAAGTTGGTCTTCGTAACATTGTAATAAATTTACAGTTTGACAACATTCATCAATGGAAAAGCATACACTACGTTGTGTATCGTATTAGGGTGCAATCAAAGTAATATTTTAATATTTGGCAAGTTAATATATGTTCACAATGCATAAGAAAGAGTCAACTGATCGAAGTCCACTCTCACGTTTGGACATAATCTATTTTACTTTTAAATTTAGATCAATTATTAGTTTTTGTCAAAATTAATATACTCAATACCTATATGTCAAATTCCCCATGATATGATTGTAACATATTCATTATACAAGTCAACAATTAAATTATTTCTGAAGGTAAGAATTGATTAATTAATTATCCGAAAAAATTAGCATAATCTGCTATGAAATAGTTTTCAAATTGAACACGACTTTCTTATTTTGTGATTAAACGAATCGCAAACACTAAAATCCATCAAATAACATTTCATTTCTTTTAATCTTCAAGATCTAAAAATGCAATAAAAATCTTCAATTTCTATCTATTTTGTGCCATTCAAACCGGCAAAATTTTTGCCTCTCGTTCATGATTTGGTGATTTGAAATTTTTTGAGAAGGTATTTTCACTCCAAAGGTGCGAACATAATAATATTTTCTATAATGAGAGAATTTAAGATCATTTGGCAGAACTTTTCTTATCAGCTTGCATGGTGAGAGACTTAAAACAATTCGGACAGTGATAAACAGTCTCAAGTGATGGAAAAAGTCGAACTCAATTGGAGTAATGTATTGTTGGGAAGTTAATACATACATAGCGGCAATTTAATTTATATGCATATTAATCAATGTTTAACGAAATTAATGAAATTTTTAATCATATTCATTTATTATTTTTTCTCAATTTATATCCCAAATTATATTTTTTTGAAAATGCCCGATGCAATTATCGTTAGAGTGACAATTTTTTCATTCTTCATCTAATCATGATAATTTAGTGGGTAGTTAGGAATTTAGGAATAGTCGAATAGTGCTTTGATTTCACCAGTCATATAATCTCACCAGTCCTATGATCTCACCAATACTATAATCTCATCAGTCCTATAATCTCAACAGTCCTATAATCTCAACAGTCCTATAATCTCAACAGTCCTATAATCTCAACAGTCCTATAATTTCACCAGTCCTATGATCTCACCAGCACTATAATCTCACGAGTCCTATAATCTCACAAGTCTTATAATCTCACCAGTCCTACAATCTCACCAGTCCAATAATCTCATGAGTCCTATAATCTCACCAGTCCAATAATCTCACCAGTCCTCTATTATCTCACCAGTACTATAATCTCACCAGTCCTATAATCTCACGAGTCCTATAATCTCACGAGTCCTATAATCTCACGAGTCCTATAATCTCACCGGTCCAATAATCTCATGAGTCCTATAATCTCACAAGTCCAATAATCTCATGAGTCCTATAATCTCACAAGTCCAATAATCTCATGAGTCCTATAATCTCACCAGTCCTATAATCTCACCATTCCAATTATCTCATGAGTCCTATAATCTCACAAGTCCAATAATCTCACCAGTTCTCTATTATCTCACCAGTCCTATAATCTCACCAGTCCTGTAATCTCACCAGTCCTATAATCTCACCAGTCCTATAATCTCACCAGTCCTATAATCTCATCAGTCCTATAATCTCACCAGTCCTGTAATCTCACCAGTCCTGTAATCTCACCAGTCCTATAATCTCACCAGTCCTGTAATCTCACCAGTCCTGTAATCTCACCAGTCCTATAATCTCATCAGTCCTATAATCTCACCAGTCCTGTAATCTCACCAGTCCTATAATCTCATCAGTCCTATAATCTCACCAGTCCTGTAATCTCACCAGTCCTATAATCTCATCAGTCCTATAATCTCACCAGTCCTGTAATCTCACCAGTCCTATAATCTCACCAGTCCTATAATCTCACCAGTCCTATAATCTCACCAGTCCTATAATCTCACCAGTCCTGTAATCTCTGCAGTCCTATAATCTCACCAGTTCTCTATTATCTCACCAGTACTATAATCTCACCAGTCCTATAATCTCACCAGTCCTATAATCTCACCAGTCCTATAATCTCACCAGTACTATAATCTCACCAGTCCTATAATCTCACCAGTCCTATAATCTCACCAGTCCTATAATCTCTTCAGTCCTATAATCTCACCAGTCCTATAATCTCACCAGTCCTATAATCTCTGCAGTCCTATAATCTCACCAGTACTATAATCTCACCAGTCCTATAATCTCTGCAGTCCTATAATCTCACCAGTCCTATAATCTCACCAGTTCTCTATTATCTCACCAGTCCTATAATCTCTTCAGTCCTATAATCTCACCAGTCCTATAATCTCACCAGTCCTATAATCTCTGCAGTCCTATAATCTCACCAGTTCTCTATTATCTCACCAGTCCTATAATCTCTTCAGTCCTATTATCTCACCAGTACTATAATCTCTTCAGTCCTATAATCTCACCAGTTCTCTATTATCTCACCAGTCCTGTAATCTCACCAGTCCTATAATCTCACCATTCCTATAATCTCACCAGTCCTATAATCTCATCAGTCCTATAATCTCATCAGTCCTATAATCTCTGTCTCATCTCATCACTCTGCATACCAATGTTGTTCTTCTTGTTAAGTTAATTCTCCCTAAATGCTGAATGTTTACATAAATTATCTTCTGGTTCATTTAGGTTGTACATATTATTTGCCAGTAAATTTGGTAATTTGTGCAACTGTATTCACATTTAACACAACAGTATTCACATTTAACACAACAGTATTCACATTTAACACAACTGTATTCACATTTAACACAACAGTATTCACATTTAACACAACAGTATTCACATTTAACACAACAGTATTCACATTTAACACAACAGTATTCACATTTAACACAACTGTATTCACATTTAACACAACAGTATTCACATTTAACACAACAGTATTCACATTTAACACAACAGTATTCACATTTAACACAACAGTATTCACATTTAACACAACAGTATTCACATTTAACACAACAGTATTCACATTTAACACAACAGTATTCACATTTAACACAACAGTATTCACATTTAACACAACAGTATTCACATTTAACACAACAGTATTCACATTTAACACAACAGTATTCACATTTAACACAACAGTATTCACATTTAACACAACAGTATTCACATTTAACACAACAGTATTCACATTTAACACAACAGTATTCACATTTAACACAACAGTATTCACATTTAACACAACAGTATTCACATTTAACACAACAGTATTCACATTTAACACAACAGTATTCACATTTAACACAACAGTATTCACATTTAACACAACAGTATTCACATTTAACACAACAGTATTCGCATTTAACACAACAGTATTCACATTTAACACAACAGTATTCACATTTAACACAACAGTATTCGCATTTAACACAACAGTATTCGCATTTAACACAACAGTATTCGCATTTAACACAACAGTATTCACATTTAACACAACAGTATTCACATTTAACACAACAGTATTCGCATTTAACACAACAGTATTCGCATTTAACACAACAGTATTCGCATTTAACACAACAGTATTCACATTTAACACAACAGTATTCACATTTAACACAACAGTATTCACATTTAACACAACAGTATTCACATTTGGTAAAATTATATTAGTATAGGAAGTTAGATATCCTTTTATTGTTATTTCCTTTTATTTACGTATTCTCAGACTTGTGAACAGTTACCTATTCCCGTGGCAATCGGAAACAATTAAGAAACGAATGGATTAAGGTAACTCCAGGAATTCACATAAAATACCGTTCATCTTTAATGAAGATTTTAAGTATAACAATATGTCAAATCTATCGTCAATCATTATATTGACAATATAAATTATCAAGTCATATAATTTCAGTTTTAAGTTCATCACATCTTACAGCTCTAGAAATCATTCACGGATATACAATCTGTGTAGCCTAAACTATTATTATAATTGCTTATGTTATTGGGGCAAAGATTTCCGAGCTTATGCTTCCGAGCTCTGATTGTTTAGTTGATTATAGTATCTGAAGAGTTTCTACAAAGGCAATTATTTTATTCGATGATATTTTAATCTTGATGAAAAAACAGAGTAATATTTAATTTGTGGAAACAAGCTCATAGTCGCCATATCAATTTTGAGATATAATGATGGAATATGATTCAGTTTTTTTATACAATTATTTCAATAATTTTTAATATATGATATGACCCAGTAAATGACTTTGACATTAATCAAGTATAAAATACAAAATTTTCAAATTTTGAATTGAACAGGATTCATAAACGGAGAGAGAACAACACTAGAACGCTTCATAACTTCTCATTTTAATCATCATATCCTCCATTTCAATGGGATACAGCCACAAGTTTTTGTTGAAACTCTGAGAGTTTCTTGCCAGTCTTTGGATGTTAGAGCCTATGAGTTACCAGTCGAGTGATTCTTTTGTCACCAGACAATTCTAAGTCAAACCAGTGAACCGTGAGGATATCGTCTGGAGAACACCTCTGCTGTATACTGTTGCAACATTGGGACAATGTCCTCATTTTATAAATTCACTGTATATCTAAACACAGTCCAAACATCTTAGAAAAATAACTGGCATTACAAAAGAAATTGAAATAAATTATATAAATGTAAATTTGTACTTATAATACAAATATACGGGCAGATTGATAGTATTGTGGCAAATCAGTGATCACTGTAATTTATTTATTATATTGTTCGAATGATTGATGTTAGTACTATTTTTCAATACAACAGGTGAAGGTTATTAATTTGCGATAATATAATGTCTTAATTGAATTGAAGATATAGATTAAATAGTTTTCTAAAATCTTTCTCTCTTTAACCCAAACGAGGAGGTTGACGTGTGTTTTCCCTTCTTTTTTAAATTATCGGCGTAAATCCTTTTTAAATTATCTGACTTATCGGCGTAAATCAGCGAAAATCACGTAAATTAGGAAATAAATTAATTGTAATATGGTGACGTGTGGCAACGTAGAAATACAGTTTGGTTAGCCTCTAAACACTTCAGTCTACGTTTTCATGGAGTACACAAACATGCGTGAGCTGTGATTAGGTCACATTCCAATATTGTTCAATACTTTTACCTGAAATTTGATGCAGTAAAAATACAGTACCGTTTGTTTTTAAATAAGGCATGTGTTATTAAACACATTAGGGCTGAAAAAAAATCAAATATGTAAATGATTGCAATAATCAAATATTTCAAATACCGACATTAACATCTCGACCGACTGAATCTCTTGCAATTTGCAGACCACAGTCGTGTCATTACATTCGATTTCAGCTGACGTCATGTTTATTTAAGTGAAAGGATACCCTTGAGAAATGCTGAGTGAATACAAGATCTGGTGAGGAGTCTTCCCATAAGAGTGAATAAGAAGAGAAGATGAGGAGAGAAATGATTTGCTGTTTGTTTAGGTAGAGGGAAGATGGTGACAAGGTAAAGTGGAAATGGCAACGATTGTAAAAAGTATAGATATTTATTCTTTGGTGTTTGATTTATTGATTTATTACAATAATAATGTCTATTTACCTCATTGGAAATTGAAGCAGAGTCAAGACAGTGTTTATTGCACCCTTAATTTGTATTGAATGATTGTTTATTTAATCATAGTCTTTAAATACATAACTTAGATATAATTCATGAAAGATTACAGTTACATCGAAGAAAAAATGATTCAGTAGTGATCAACTAGTTGGGTGTACCCTATCTGGGCTTAGAGCCCGGACTCTTTTGATCACTTAACTATCTACTTACATACTGAACAATTGCTCTAGACTGAATATATTGAACTATATATATCTACTCGACCACTATGTGTACACTGTACTTTATTAAAATCACCTGGCCTTCAAATTCTAACATTGTTACCTGGCCTTTAACCCCACTAATATCTTCAGTTGGAATTTGATCAAATGAAATGATATTTGAACTATAAATTATTGCAGATATAACTCAAAAAGTTATAAGATATTTGTTTAACGGCGTAAAGGTTCATGGACTGATTATGATTTGCCTTTCAAACAAATTTTCTTTTCTCAGATATTTCGAATGCTGTTTATGCCAAATTTGAAGCCGACCAAAGTAGGCAGTCTGGTAGCAGTCAGAACGCAGCGTTGAAGCCAAACTGTCCTCTTTTAAAGGTGGGCAAAATACGCGAAGCAATTATACAAAGTTGAAAATTATATAAGCGGCTAATATATCATTGCGACAAATCATTGATCGTATTCTTTTGATAAACTATAGCAATTTTAAACATTAAACGAGACAATTGATTATTTGTGGTATGTTATGATTGGATTTTCGTCAATGATGACAAAAGCGATAGAGATTAATTATGAAAGTAATTATATATGATACAGTAGTATTAAATTTTCGTTAAAAAATATGAATTTCTACACTTTCGAAGATATATGAACTTTCTATTATAAACTATAATCACCGATCATATACCAAATATTCTATTATTCTATCTGAAGTGTGATATCAATTTAATCTCATTCTTAGAATATCTTCTTCATTGTAACTGCCTCTTCTAAGCTTCTTAAAGTCACTCCCTCGAAATATCACAGTCTCACTGCATCTAAATCTAATCTAAAAAGACGCAACAGAATTTGAAGTATTACAAGGATTCAGCTGATTGAAAAAGATGGCTAGGGAACATTCAAATAGCAATAATTATCATGCTATATTCTCCTAATATTGGCAATGTTAGAGTGGTACGGAAACAGTATTGCCCCCAAAAAATCTCTGTTATCTGAGACTTAGCTATACATTCTTGGTATTTAATGAAAATTTAAATGGAATTATGGTTCAATGAAATTCTAAATGCAATAGTAATTCTCGTTAACGTTGACAAATTCTTACCCCTTTCAGATGATGCATTATTGGCGTCAATTTGAATATAATTTTTCAAATCGGTGGAATCGACACGTGTGTAAGCATAAGTTTAATAACTACTTCCTTGCATCATTTATTAGTGAATTTAATAGTTTTGTCATGAGGAAAGTGCGATCATAACTCAGAAAGTTAAAGAAGTGGTCTGATTATATTTTAATGATCTAACTTTGGATGTCGTTAAAGATGTAAAGTTTTGTATGTTGACTCATAATGTAATAATACAAATAATTATTCACCTTGAGCTGTTGCTAATGTCGCTAACAATAATTTTTGGGACTCGTTATTTCGATAGCATTTATGTCATATTGTGTATTTAATCATGTATAAATGTTTTTTAATGCATATGAGACTTAAATACAATGCACATACTTCCTTTTCCTGTTTTAATAAAAAAATCAAATATATAATCTTACCATTTTGTAGTTGTACAACAGCATAAAAAATGTATTAATTAATGAATTAATTAATCAACTTAATGTTTAAGATACAGAAAAGTGTATGCACTGATTAAGTCTTTTTTTCGTATATATTTAAAATCAATTGAAATTGCTGTGCCTCAACATTTTCATTTATTCTTATAATCTCGAAATACTTTATAGTGTAAATTTCGAGTTATTGGTCGGTCAGAAACATTCTTTGAAAGAAATAATTTAATTAAAAATCATAATTATAATTATTACTTATAATTTTATACATGATCTAAAATACCGTCCGATAACTCGTTATTCTCTCCATTTTCTATGTTATTTCTCTCATATATTGACCACCGCTCCTACCATTCCATCTAGAGCTTCAAGAACATCATTAATTTTCAAGAAATTCTTTGAAGTCCATTTAACGATTTCTTCACAGCCCGCAAACCAATTAAAAAAGCTTCGTTTGATACAGTAGTTATGTTATTGAAGCTATTAATCATTGCAGTATTTTCAATCAAAAATTTAAATCTTAGAAATAACAGAATTTGTGGAATTTAAAAAGCGTGATTGGAAAGAAGAAGAATTCGTCTCATTCGTTAGAAATTAATTTCTATACCTTTGAAGCAGATCACTCTATTATATGTAAATATTCTTATAAATTCCCCTAATCCAGAATTACTACATTCTATTCAGTTCAAAATCCTTCTGGTGATATATTAATTACCATATCAGACAGAAAAGTAACTCACACACACCTGCGGTAACGTTCTGTTTTTCACATCAACATCCTTACAATAACGTACTATTTTTTACTTCAAGTTTTGTACAATAACTCTCTATTCTTCCCATCAAATTCTTTACAATAATTTCCCATTCTTCATATCAAATTCCTTACAATAATTTCCCATTCTTCACATTAATTTCCATAAAAGAAGTCCTCATTCCTCTCGTCAAATTATTTGCACTAACTCCCCTTTTTCTCATCAAATTCTTTACAATGGACATTCCAAATGTAACTCTCTCTCGTCTTATTCTTTCTCCCAATATTTTTCTTCTCTTTCCATCAGAGTCTGTGAATTATTTCACTTTTTGATATAATCTAAGAACACATTTCCATATTTTCTCTTCTAGCGACAATAGATGTTCTTTGAAATTATTTAAATAAAAACAAGACAAATGTAACCATATACAGACTGCTGTGACAGGAAAATTCAATTTACTCATACTCAGATCCTAAAATATTAAATTTGCAAAAAAATATGAATGGAATGAATCAAAGACTGTAGAAAATTCTCAGTTTATTCAGTTATTCAAAACGAGTTCATTATTTTTATTCAAAATCTTTCTGATAATTTTATGATAAAATTGAGAAAGAATCAGACTGCAGTACAGATTATTAAATTTTGAAAACTCACAATTCATCATTAATTTTTTTATCACCGCATGATGGTTCATTGGTTATTTTTCATCAGAATATTGGATAGAAAATATAATAACGTCATCAAACACATCACAAGGAGATAAAAACAATCAGATATATATCCTTCACCCCAAATATATCAAATCGATAGAATATCCTTTCATGACCAAATCATTAGAGCAAATATCGTCTGTGTTCATTGTAACGATATCGTATTATCGGAAAGCAGGGAAGTCATCAGGAAACTTTTATAGAGACAGCCTTTGTGTTTGAGATGTCATTTTGATGATAAGAACAAATCCAACTGTCTCTTCAATATCAGAAGTTGAATTAACCATTTAATTTGTAGATTTTTCATCAGTTCACTTCTTTCTAGAGTTTAGACAGATAATACAAGCTATAGTGTTCAGAGTCATTTAATTAATATAAATATAGTCGGAGCCGCTATTATTAAGGGGATGGTTCACGCTTTCTGCTAGCTACAAATAATACTTGTCTGATTGAGATGAGATTTAGACATAAGGTGTAGAATGTTCCAAATCTTTGAAAATGCTCGTGTAAATTTTTCATTTTGGGGCCCCCCTCCCCCGTGGGGGCGGAAAACCTGTTTTTGGACCCCCCCACCAAAAAAAGTGCCCAGGGTTAGGGGTTGGTCCTACAGAAAAATTTATGTAAGCTAATCTGTTCAGAACGAAATTTCTAAGGTCGTCTAGGAGCCCTTTTTTTAATTTCGATCTCAAATTTTTTTTCTTTTTTTTTCTTTTCGACATAAAAAAAGTTAAAGATCGAAATTCGAAAAAAAGGCTTCTAGACGACCTTAGGAATTTCGCTCTGAACAGATTATCATCTCCTATACATTTTTCTGCAGGACCAACCCCCAACCCTGGGCGCTATTTTGAACGAGAAAATTTGAGTAAAAAAAGTTTCTGAGATAATTGAGAAAGAAAATATTTCCATTTTTTTTAAATACAAAAAATTAGACTTTTCATCCCGGCCAGTGACCACAAGCATCCCTCTGACCACAAGCGTGTCAGAGTAAGAACTGAAACAGTGAGGCGAGTGAAATTAGTAATGTGTACGTGATTATTTGCAGTAACTCTCACTTCAGCACCCGCCCTCCCTATACATTACATCATAATTGACGCACATAAGAGTCATCTGATCGCTATGGAAATTTCCACAAGTTTTCTATGGACTATTTTGGGGGTAACTATAGAAGAAAATTTTTTTTGGAAAAAATGTGAAAAAAGCGTGAACCATCCCCTTAAATAAATATAATTATAGACTCACTGTTTCCAAGCTGTATCCTTAATTTAGGTGTTCCACAATGCAACACATTGTGCTCTGTGATGATAACAAATACCTTCCACTTGTTTCTCTTAACCTTAATGAGTTTGACTATCAGAATTTACGGGAAGGTTGATTATGTGTTTGAAAAATAAATTTGTTATTCATAAACCTATGGTACTGCATTTTTTATAAGTTGTTAGTATATTTACTAAAGTGAAAATTTTGAACATATAAAGAGAAATAAATACATGATTAGGTATATAAGACATTGCAACTGAGAGAGCAGAGCTGTGATAGGGTGGAATGTGACCCAATCACAGCTCGCACATGTTTCCTGTCTCCATGAAAACGTGAATTGTAGTGTGTTTAGCGGGAAGCTAGCTGTATTTCTGCGTTGCCACACGTCACCAAATTACAACTAATTTTGTAATTTTCGTGATTCACGCTGATTTACGCCAATTCGTAAATATTTTTAAAATTTTAATTAGAAAAGTATTTTTTGTGTTTTGTAGGAACAAAGTCAAGAAAGGCCGATAAATTTAAAAGGAATGACATAAAAGATATCAAGTAATTTAAAAGAGGATGTGCTTAGAAAACATCCTTCCCTTAACAGCTGTTATTTTCTTTCCCTTTATTTTATTTTACTTTATTTTATTTCTCGCTTCCCAATATGTCGTTACATAAATAATGATAAACTAAAACAATGTTGGGCGCTTAGTGGTCGCCTGAAGATTGAGATTTGAAAAAAATACAGTGAATATGTTAGGCACTTGGAGTAGCAAACAAGAAAGAAAATAGAGTGAACATATTAGGCACTTGGAGTTAAAACAAAAGAGAATATTGAATAAACAATGAACATGTTAGGCACTTGGAATAATAAACAAGAAAGAAAATAGAGCGAACATATTAGGCACTTGGAGTTACGAACAAAAGAGAAAATTGAGGACACAATGAACATGTTAGGCACTTGGAATAATAAACTGGAAATAAAATAGAGTGAACATATTAGGCACTTGTAGTTACGAACAAAAGAGAAAATTGAGTGAACATGTTAGGCACTTGGAGTAACAAGCATAAAATATAATTGAGTCGAGATGACATGCCAATCATTATTCATAAGAGTAAAATATAAAATGAGGATGTTCATCCACTATACTTCATTATTACAATGCTTATTCTAATTATTTTAAGAAGAATAACATTCCTTTTCTTAGCGAAAAAGTTTTTTTTAACAAATTGAAACTGAGGAAAGAAATGGAGAAGACCTCATCCAATACTGTTTGAGATAATAGTGGGAAGCTCTAATTTTGTGGTCTTGGTACCTACAGTTTGACGTCATCCATTACTGTCTGATATGAAACAGGAAATCTTAGTCATGCATATAAATATTTGTTAATTATACAATAAATACAATTTTTTTTGTTTAGTCTTTGATTTTTTACAAATATGCTCCCAGCATTCAATTTTAGGTTATCATTGCACTATTTTTCTATCTCTCAAATTTCCTCTACATAATGATTCTCCATTCTTTTTCTTGTTCACTAAGATATATCCCAATTCCCTCTTCATCATCTTTCTCCATTTCATTCCCAGTTCACTGAGGTACATCTAATGTCCTCTTCATTTTCATTCTCCATTTCATTCCCAGCTCACTAAGGTGCATCCCAATTCTGTTATAGCAGGACAATAACATCCTCTTTCTTCTAAAGAAGTGTCGATAAAGTGACCTTCAAAACACAATTGGCAGATTTAATTCCACCAATGAAAATACAAGTGACGATTATCAGAACTTTGAATGTGTGAATAGTGAAAACATTCGAAGTGATGTTAATATTTTACAATTAATACAAATGAATAGAAAGAAATTAAAAGGAAAGGTACAATTTAATATGAATTAATATAAATATATTTTGTCAACCGAAGAATTCAATCAGGAAATTAATCTTACATTTAATTATTTAGTTATATTTCATAAAATTATTTTTACATAGGAAACTAATTATATGCAAACCTAAATTGATTCAGTACTTACAGGACTCAATTTTTTACAGGAATCGAACAATAATAAATTGGTAACCTAATAACATTAAAACACTGACAATGAATCAAACAAAAAATATGTGTGCAATTTAATTAACTCTCAGTTCTACGATAGAAAAGTTAAGTTTATAATCTCATCAATTGTTGTTTTTACTCGTTGTTTTATTTTCTCTTGAATTACCATCAATAACATTAATTATTTTCTTTGAAATGAGTGTATGGCTAACAGCCTACGGAGAAATACCGCCCTATTGCAATATATTAAAGAGGTGATATGTTATCGAGATAGAAGAAATGGATAACAGCAGTAATGGAGGATATTATGTATTATTATGTACATAATAAATGTATTCATAAACGATATAATTAATTAGTATGTATAGGATACGAATTACTTCTTGTTTTAAATGCACCGTACTTTGGAAAATCAAATAATTGTATCATTTTATTTTATTTCGTAAATAGCTACCTAGTACCCTTCTAGATTTTTGAGTGAAATATCAGAGCTCTAGTGCGACTATAACCCACTGGGGGAGAGATATAGGGAGGGGGGACGGCGCTAGATGGTTCATGCCCAGTTGCAAACCCTATCAGCTACTATAATTCTTAATAATTAATTATCTCGCCATATCTGGTAAAGTACCTACTACTCAGATTACAAAGCACAAGTATTGTTCGCAATTCTGCTTGGTGAAACTCGATATCTCATGAGGGTGTCAGACTGGCGCTAGGTGGGAGGCAACTTTGAATGTGGTTTTCTAGCACTTCTCCACACGGACAAATATTGGTATTCAGAAACGTACTTCTTTTAGAATTTTGAAACTACAGCATTGAGGCTTTTCGCATTCGATTTTTCAGGGAATTTTCTACAAAATGCTTTTCCCTGAATTTTGATTTTCGAATTTGTTTTCAAAATTTTGAATTTTAAAGAAAATTGATTTATTTATGTTTTCCCATTCTTTTCGAAAACCAAATCGAAAATCGAAATTCAAAGAAGATCAATTTGTAGATATTCTCTTGGAGAATCAAATGCAAAAATTCCAATGCCGTAGCTTCAAAGTTATAAAAGAAGTATATTTTTGAACAAAAAATTGATATACGTTCGAAAATCGAATAAATCGTTTTATATGGGTTCAATCGAACAAAATGCCACGAACAAAAGCGATATAGAATTCAATTTTATATATAAGGCTAGTAAGTTTCAGAACCGTAGCTTCATTAATAGAAATATTTTCAAAAACAATGTATGGTTTTGTAAATAATAATAATTTATAAAATTGAAGAGATGAAGAATCTTAAAAAAACAAATCCTCAAGATGAAATAATACTTTTCTTAGAGGAAAACTGCATAAAAATTTACCATAAAAGTTAATATAAAAAACTAATAATAATTTTTTCACACTTTTCTGTTGAATTATCGAAAATGTAGAGTAACTTATAACGACATACCCTAATACTGGAAAACTTTCACCAGTTTCTGGAATCAGAATATGTAGCTACAAATATACGAGAAAAGAATTCAAAAGATTATTATGGTAAATTGAATAACTGTTACTAATTAAATACGGTGGAGCATACGGAAAAAAAGGTGAGACCCGATATAATCTTCTTCCTAATGCAATTTAATATCTGATTGAACATATTATAAAAATATTTATTTTCTAAAACTAAGTTTTTGTACAAAATTAAAATGCACACGATGTCAACAATTTTTTATTATTTGATAGGATAAGTGAAATATAAATACATTATTTCTTTTTCTGATGTAAAAGAAATAAACCTCTCTATTTTCCTGATCCAAATTCTCATAAACTGCAGTAACAGCTCTGACTGCAACTCTACAAAATATATCCAATTTCTTTATTGATTTCATTTGCATATTCCGTGTGAATAAACCTTGACTCTCTTTGGGAATTCTTCCTGAAGGTGTTTGTCGATGAAGTCATTCCACTGCAGCAAAGAAATTATGTTCAGCTGAAAAAAGATAGAACATTTTACAGCTTCGGCAAATAGTTATATCCTGATGTGGAGGAAGAGGACAAGTGATATTTTGATGTTCTGGTTTGGATGACATGCACAACAATTTAGATATTCAATATACAATTATTTCACTGCAAAATAATTGGACTCATTTACTCACCGCAGAATAATTTGACTCATTAACTCACCGCAAAATAATTGGAACACAAAGATATCTCGTAGAAATGAAGAGGAATGTTGTGGTGAAAAAAACAAAAATCTCACAATGTTGAAAATGTAAAAGTTGCTCGAAAGGACTTAGTGGGATGAAAAGTTGTGGGGAAACAGGAAAGAAGAAAAAAAGAAAAGGGAGAATAAGAGGAAATGAAAGTTTGCTTGTTCCTTTATTAATAGGAATTATTTGTGTAATTGATAAGGAATTGTGGATTATATTATTGTTATCATATGATTTATTATGACTGTCGGGACTATAATTATAAATTTAGTTGCATTCTATATAAATTTGTTGTCGTGGTTACTAAATTTTTAAACAAATAGAGAAAGTCAATTGAATTAGTAAATTTGAAGTTGATTTATATGTAATTCATCCATCAATGCGTACATAAAAAACAGGTCTTCTCAATAAATTTATACGGATCAATTCCAGAAGAAATAGAAATGCAAAATCCCCCAATTTTGAGAGGTTTGGAGATTGAATTTCAAGACTTGGAAGAAAGTTTTACGTTCTTAGTTTTGGCACGAAAATGGATCTGTTTGCCATTATAAAGGATTGAAACTTTCGAATCGCATAAATTGAATTGTCAAACATAAAATGAATTAACCCTTTATCTGTGATCTATGATGAAATGAAATAAAAAAAAAATAGTATAGAATAATGTTAATATATGCATAATATTAATTAGAAAGGAAAATATATATTGGAAAGCCATATAGAATCATATACAATTTTTTTAGAATTTATTTTATTATATAACATATAGTTTGGTTATAATTTCTGAAATTGTTTTATTTTACGATGCATTGAATTAAATTGGTAATTTATCATTTATGTATTCAACTATCCCCATCAAATTCAAGTTTTGTGAACTTTCATATCCAAGTTTCACGCTAAAATTACTCCAACTGTTGTTCGTTCCTATAGTTAGAGTACTGAGCCTGAATGAGCATTATCCAATACCTGCAATAAATATCTATCTGCCCAAAGTAAAGAATTCGTGCGAATGTCTCGTAACTTCAGTGGGGATTTTGGCTATTTCCCTCAGCAATATTCAGAGAACTCTAGGCAACTAGGGGTCTTTTATGGTTTCCAATAGGCTTGTATAAGATTACCATAAGGAATCCATTGATATTTTCTCTTTTTAAACCCGTTAAAGGGTGAACCCTATCCTTCACGCTACTCTCAGGTACGGTGGATTCGTGGTTGGGAAGACGAATGCCCACTTTCATTGATTCTCCTTTTTTTCTTATATTTTGTAAAATATTCGATCAATTCGTTTAAAAATCGCTAGAGGCATAGTCTAATATACATTAAGATAATGTGTAAGAAACTTCTAGCAGATGCATCAAGTCAATTTTTGATAATAGACGATTATCTAATTTGATACATAATCGAAACATAAACGATTATTGTTATTACAATCAAATAAGACATTCATGCACACTAAACCAGTTGGCTGACGGCACTTCCCCCCTCCCACGCGCTAAGAAAAACAACCACGCACAGAGAGATGTACTAATGTGAAGTTAACTATTGTAGGTATTCAAGGCATGCATGTTTAGTGTTGTGTACTGATGCAGAGTTTGGACACGATGAGAAGTTGTATCGTGATGAAATAGTTATTATTCAATGGCACATATTATCGGTAATTGTTTAATTGATGTATAGGTTGAATTGGATTATTAAGCTAACAGTGGTCTACAGAAAAGAATTACAGACAATTGAATGAGAAAAAGATTAATGGGGAACATCCTCATTTGAAATAATATTTAATTGGTCAAACTTGCATTACGGTAATTTTTGAGAAAACATTAGCTGATCAATCTGAGACCGGGTCAACCCGCATGGCCGAGACCTGTTGCACACAACCACACGGCACAAAGAAATGATAGGCACTGCACACAGACACATGTACAGATGAATTCAATGCAAATTACAACCAACAGGGTTGACTGACTGGCTGAAAGTGCCAAGCAAGAAAAACGGTCTGAATTTGGAAATGCATTTTAGGTGTTGTGTCATTGTTCACCATTGGAATTTCACAGAGAAATGAATCTATTATTCAATAGTGAGAAAACACTTTTAGGTTAAAAGTCAAAAAAATGTTTTGACATAGGTACATAGGAATTTAAAGTGTGCAGCTATCTGCCCAACTATAAATGTAGGACTTGAATATTGGATATATTAACAGTGACACTTACAGGAAATAAAATATCAAAATATCGTCTATTATTGTCGATAATGAAATATATTTTTATAATTTTGTCATAAAATATCATCATATAAATTATATTGTTGAGACCGCTCATACAAACAATAGCATTTTTGATTTAAGTTAAGATTAGTTTTTCAAAAACGGACGCTAGTACTACATTTATTAGCCAATTAAGGTAGAATTTATTGAATTCTCGATAACGTAACTGTAAAATAATTCACTTTTTCTCTTTCCTTTTCCTCTTCCTGCTAAGATTCCCAAAATATTTAAGTCTATGCAAATTTTACCTCATTAGCTCGCTATTAAATTCTCTGCAGGAATTCAATCTCTACGCCTAATCTTCAAAAGGTTTTCCATGAGAATAATTTGCTAAAGGAGGAAATTACCCAACTGTAAATAAGAAAACATACATAGAAAATAAACTGTGATTGCAACGTTTGAACAATGAACATATAATTACTATTTGTAACATGAAGATAATTGTATGTAATATTGAAATTAAGTACGCTTTATTGTTAGTACTGAGTATACAACTTATGATTGCATAATTTAATTAACCTAGACAAATGAAATTTTCAACACATAATAAAAATTGTATAGATATTATTATACAATTATTTAATATATGGTGATTATTTAATATATGTATAACATTCACAAAATAGTTTTTTTATAGTCCATAATTTGTATAGCCTTGAGCGGTTAAAAAAATCATATTTTTGAGAATTTAGGCTATTCTGATTTCAATGAATTTCAAAATTTGGTGAATTTCAATTTTTTTAGCATTTTGATGGAGAAAAATGTAAACTAAAAATATCTTTCTTTAAGACTAGTTATAGAGTCATTTCTTTTAGTTTTGTGCAGATATATGTATGTTTCTATCGAATTGTATAATGTACGCAAATATCATTAATTTATTTATTTACTAATTAGGTCATGAACCAATCAGACAAGTAAAAAACTTCTCTGTTTGATATACAGAGACCAAAAACAATGCACACTTTTCAAAGACATTAGCCTACACTTATTTTTCAATCGAATGATTTGTTTACTAATAGCTTTTTATTTATTGAACGTGAAACGACATTATATCTTTTATTATATTTGACACCATTTAAATCATTCACCTCGCTGCTAATTCCGGCACACTTCCAAATATTTTCCAACTGAAAAGTGAACCAAATTCCAATTATCAGGAACCAGGGACTAGTCAAGATTTCAAATTTGAACGAGTTATTTAGAATAATTTTGGGTAAGTATTATTTAAAAAGTAACATTTATTTATCATATAAACGCTAAGTGTATGAAAACAATTCATATGGAATAATTGAATTCTTATACATTTAATCTAAATAAATTTATGTATTTTCAAATTCCGAATATTATTATACGATATTCCACTGCTTACCGAATATTCAAGAGCAGATCTGCATCCAAGCACTAGAGGTAATATATTGGCCCGAAGATTTATTACAAACTTGCTGAATTGCATCATAAGCTTTTCATAACTTTGGTAATAAATTACACACTACAGTTATGTTGTCAGATGCTTCCATTGGTATTCCAAAAATACATAAATATCATGTTTTGTGTGAAACTTTATTACATCTACTGAAAATTATCAAATGCCTTCATTGTTGACATAATATCATAGCGACTTTTGTGGAAGGAAAATTGAAAAGATGGGATTAACTTCCTTATACTTATCTAAATTTTTTTTTGTTTAAAAAGACAATATTTTTCCATTAAAAACAAGAAGGATAAAATCTTTACAGAAGAAAAAATTCAGTGATGAAACATATAATCACTGTACAAGTTACCAAATTACATTTTCAGTTTCAAAACATCTCCCTCTGTTTATTCACATTGCTCTCATTTGCTGAAAGTCATTCGCTTTCCTCTATTTAGTCTGAAGGTACGTGACTACTCGCAAAGAAAAGATAAGGGTAATCCACTCACAGAGAGGAACATTGCAATGAGTTTTTGATGAGGGGAATCTACTAAATTTTGGTACAACACTCTTGGTAATGTCAAAGGTGTACGCTTGACTTGTTCTTTGAATAAAATGGCATAGTTCCTTATTCAGTAAAAGAATACTATCTCAAAAAACTAATAATTCTATTGTAGTATAATGTTGCAGTATATTTTTTGAGAAGAGTATGGTAGGGCCACACAAGATTAAAGGCTGCCTGTACAAAAATATTTCCGTGGTCCCACCATATCATTTAATCAGTAGTCTCAAGGTAACAATTTCAATACATTGACACGGAATTGGGATCACAGAAAACGGAAGGTAATTGTTACATTATAATTTCTGAATCTCAAACTGGTTTTTAGCCAATATCAAGAGCCAGTTTCTGAGTACTGTGAGTATGAAACTTGTGATATTACCTTTAGTTTAAATTTTATGACATGCAATTGTACCCTGTGACCATTCAAAGCGTGCTCTCTCCTCACAATTTCTACTCTAATCATTTCTCTTCTCCTCATCTCTCTTCTCAATATCTCTCTCCTCATCATCTCTCTCCTCATTATCTCTCTCCTCATCTTCTATCTCCTCATTATCTCTCTCCTCATCATCTCTCCCTTCATCTTCTCTCTTCTCTTTTTTCTGTTTAGGGGAATTAGCAGACTCGATAATAACCAGGTAATTGAATCAAAGTGACTTAATTTATTGATATGTCATAGTGACTTACAGAGCAAACTTTTGCCCCTTCTTGATTCACAGTCCGAGTCTCTTATAGAAGGGAGAATTTGAGAACGAAAGAGAGATCTCTCATTTAAGTAGAGTACAAGTTTACTTAACATTTTCAAAAAATTCCTATGTCACACAGTCATATATAGTAAATAACTTATTTTACTCTCAGACCATCTACTCACACATCTCATTATACAAAAAAAAATACAAAAGGTTTTTTGCATAAAAAAATATTAGATAGTCCTATAACATATTTGACCATTAATTGATGAAAGAAAGGCGATTATTAATAGATGATAATATCAATGCGTTTATTAGAAAGTTGAATGTCCTTTCATAACCATATTAATAAACAACAACTTTCCGAATACTATGATCAAATTAGGTGTCCGACCACTGATTAGATTATTCTTATATTCAAAATCCTTTTCGCTTTAACATTGTTTCAAAATGACGGAATCTCATCAAATATAAAGTCCTGATAGAAATCTTCCCGACACTTGCCACTCAAAAAATACAATTCCCATATATCCTTACCATCTTTATCTCCTGTTATCACCTTAGAATATCCTAGGCATACCTCTAAGGTATTCCTTATCTTCCCAATGGGAAGTTTAATGCGTTTCTCAATCTAAACGGTGCTTTGTACCTCCATGCGACTTGCCACATTTTGCTTCTGTTGAGATAACCTGATGGCTTCGTACGCTCTGATGCTGAGGTCACGGATGAGACCCTTGTTAGGAATCTAATAGGAGACACAAGGAGGAGAGAAATGTCGTGAGACTTATCGTAGAGGGGGGTTATTTTTATGTATTGGAGTGACTAAACATTTTAATTGACATTTCAGTGTGGTATAAGTAGAAAGAGAAGATAGAATCATTACTTAAATCACATATATATCATTATTATTATGTAATTACCATAATCATTAACAACCATTTCTTTTAAGAAATATAAATAAATCTCCATAACTTTTGATATTTTTTGTAACAAACAAACAAGCTCCACAATATCAATGCTAGTTGAATAATACTATTTTCTCTCTCAACTCTCAGGAAGCTTCAGCAAATTAAGTGTTTCAGTTCTTCATTTCTCCATCCAAAGAGCGGTGTCTTCAGATGACAGATGAGAGGTTTATACCAGTCACTTAGTTGATGAGAAACTGGTTAAACTGAGGAACATTTGTCAAACCTATAAGAACTGAATCCCAAGAGCCAGCTGTGAACATTTCATATCTTTATGGCTAATTACGAACACATCATCATTCAGATATACGAAAATATTTTGTTGAGGCTTCTGAAGTTGATGAAATGATCCTATTTAATATGATAATTCGATTAGTCTATGTAAGAAAATTAAATAAAGTGTTAAAATTTCAGGTCTAAAACATTATTCGAAGGAAATAAATAAATAGAAAATTGCAAGCAGCGATAGAATTTGAAATATTACATGAAAATATGTAAATAACTTGCAACGAACCAATGGGATTAGATCTACAGGAAATTATATTTCCATAGTATATCTCAAGAATGATCAATTCATAACATATCTTCCAGAATATATTTCTATGTATCTCAGGTATCATAAATTCCTACCTTTCTCCAAGATTATATTTCCAAGTGTCTTGCGAATTATTTTCCTATTTAGATACGGAAAATATTCTCCCATTATACATAAGGAATCACATTCCAAAAATAATTCTCACACATAATGATTACAAATATCTTTGCAATTTTATTTCAAATCTGATTAGGAAATTACATCGCAAATATCCATCTCCTGAATTACACAACTTAGGAATTACATACCCAATAAATATCGTGAACCAATAGCAACATCACTTAGAAAATATTTTTATATTATTTTGAGAGATAAAATATAGGAATATGTCTGCGATATTATACGATATATTATGAAATTAAGATATTAAATTTTTAGAAAAGTTTATTCAATTTATAAGTAAACAAAATATGCCTAAATTCAATTTCTTTTCATTTGAACCTGCATAAAAATAGAGAATGAGTTCCAGCACATTCAATCCAGTTCTAATTCAAGGAAATAAAGTGTAATAGTTAAAATGGTAGACAATGTTTGATTTGAAGTAATTATTTTATAAGGTAAATGATCAAAAATTATTTATTTATTTTGTTTAGCAATGGAATACTAAAATATGAAATTGACTAACACTTTTTTAATTCTCATAAATATTTGCAACCCAAACATTCGAAGTTGTTTTTATATTTTATAGGCAAAGTTAATTTTATATTTCTTTTCAAAGTTGCTGTCCAATTTTTAACATAGGTTTTCAGAAGATATTTTAGCCTTTTTTTAACTCCAATATCCTTTTTTCAGTTTCAAACAGAGTCCTGCATTTTCAAATCGTTTTCCGTGTCATTTAGTTCACCATTACCATAATAATGTCCTGTGAATTGTTCCACACAAATCTAACTCAATTTTCGTGTCCGGATAATTCGTCGCAGGAATTAGTTTTGGACAATTTCATACATTTTTTTGTACTCGTATAAATATATTTCTATATATATTTTATCTAAATATACTTTATATGTATTTATTGAAATACTATTAATTCAACACAATTTTTTTACCAATCTTTTAAATCCATCTTTATTTCATATGTTTAATAATTGGAATATTTAATACCAAAATTATGGAAGGTTGAAAATTCATCAGAAAATCTTTTGTATTGTAGAAACAGAGATTAGTACATATTTTATAATCATTTATCAGCTGTCCACAACGAATTGTCCTAGCACCCACAATTTCGGCATCAAATTTATATGACTAATTTCAAAATTTCCTAATAGCACATCAAAAAATAAGCTTGAAAACTGTCTATTAACATATAGAATTTAGTGACTAGTTTCACTGCATTTAGAAGATTGTGAACTGTCTATAATTAGGACAAATGTATGATCATTTATTACTTAATTAATTTTAGGCATAAGTTTAACTGGATAATTGTTGCATTTTTTATCCATTTTCATAAATTTCAATCATTATAAAAGTTTACAAATACTCGACGGATTAGATTAATGATAAAAAGATATGCTAAATGATTTTTTTGTTGCACATACAATCTTTCTTTTTGTTCCAATATCCGAAATGTTGTTCCTAATATTCGAACTGTAGAGGATTCAGACCATATCAATCTGCTGCATACAATTTAGATCTTACAAATTGTTATGCATGGAAATACGAAATTCTGTGTACAATTCCAGTTAAAAATAGCAGTGTACCTCCACCTTCTATGAAATAGTTTTACGAGATTATTGATCTACTTTGCATATTCCGATTGAGAGAATCTCATGCGAAAAAAATTCACCCGACAAATTTTCACACATCTTTGCGTCCAAAAGAATGAAGTCACTGCAACGGAAATATTTCATCAAATTAATTTGTTAGTAGAAGTTATTGAGATTTATTATTATAATTTTTGCATTGCTTTATTATCAATTACATTGAAAATCATTGTTTGTAATATAGTTATATAGTTTCTAACCAAATTCATATAACTTATCCGTAGTTTGAAATACGTTTTCGATGATGATTGTATTAATACATAATCGTTCAGAGTTAAATCTCTCGCAAGGTGTTCTACAACAAAGAATGTGAATTAACATCCTATAAGATTATTAACATCTACAGTGAAGATAATCAATATGGTTAAATTTTTAATATGTTCAGAAAGCATTTGTTTAAAAACTTGTCTTGAATCACATTTCGAAATATTTTGTGTTTCTTCTCGTTCCCAGTGAATATAAATAGAAGGTAAGTTTGGACTTCCTGCAAGTGACTTTTATTATCACCGAACAATTTGTAAAAACATTGTACTGGAGGCAGTTTGTGTTCCGAAAGAGTTTATCAGGAATGGGATATGGAATGTTCCGGATATTATTCCAGAGGCTAAGGTTACAAGCAAGAGAATGGTTCAGCAAATAGGAATATTTAAGAACTAATATCTAACGAAAGAAAAAGGATTTTAATCTGTCATACACTAAGTTCTTAGGGATGTTAAATGATAACTTTATCATCGAGACATTGAGTTTGGACAAATGTTTTCATTTCTTTTATTTATCAACTAGTTTGAGAATTTGATTTGCTAACTGATTTCGAACAAACAAATTTGTCTAGCAGAATTGAGGAGTTCGATAAACCAATGTGGAGTGAACGTTGAGATTATTTGGAAATGGAAAAGAGAAAAACAAAATCAAATCGAAGTTCCGTTCCCCAACACTCAAAGGCGATAAAAGAAAGTGAATTCGAAGATGATTTTTATGAACTGAAACATCACTGCTACATAAAAATACCACCAATTGCATTCTTACAAAAAATTAATACTTACGATATTTAACATTAACATTTGATAAATTTTAATATTTTTCTTCTGTATAGAAATTTCTTCTTCATTTTTTCTGGCTCGAATCCAAGTGACTACAAATTAAAATAAATGTCGCAGGGACATTTTCTCCCCTCAAGAATGAATCACGTAAAATATTATACAGTTTGAGAAAGAAAATGAATTTTATATTGATCTGAAGATTTTTTTTTCATTCTTGAAATTTTAACTCTACTGAATATTAATTCTATTTTTTATGTATATTAGGATCCTATGTATTTTATAGGATCTTATGTATGTATATTAGGATCATTGTGAAAATCGAATGAGAGAAAATGTCCAAAATCTCCAGACTACCAAAACTACTAAGAGCTATAGTGAGTAAATTATAGTTTTCCACTGATGTAGCATAGAATGTAGATACACGATAAATAATCATATCTGTGATATGTAATAACTTCAATTATAGAGTTACGGTAGTCCGTAACAATTAACGTCAAAACTAACGTCATAACAAGGTAAAGTTAGGAAATATCACAATATTAGATGGCAGGAGTTGAGACTAGTAAAGTATGCCCTGAGTAGTTTGACATACATACAATATAATTATGGTGAGGCTTTAGAAAATTAGACACATTAATGAACTAGTGCTTATTGGGGTGTTGCAGTTCTGTTTTCTTTTCAACTTCTAGAACTGTATTCTCTTTGAACTTGTAGAACCTTATTCAAATTGTACTTCTTGTACTATAATCTCTTTATACAGTACATGCGTTACTGTATTATTTTTCTACTTCTATTACAATACTCTCTTCATACCTGTAGTTATGTTATTAGTTCAATTTATTCCGAAGTTGTGATTCATAAAAGATCCATAATACCACTTGTACATATTTGTAATGCATTATCAATCACCACTACCAATTATTGTACTTTAATTAACGCGTCCGACTTGTATTGGAAGTATTATAATTCTCCTAAGTAAAGTTCAATTAAAATATATGCCATTTTAATTAAACAGGACACCTACTTTTTATAAAGTAAAATAAATTTACGTTTTTCTTCAAAGATTTTCTCTTTATGACAGATAGATTTGGAAAATAGGATAATGAATTCATTGTTCTTCTAAACTTCTCCTAATTCAAAATAATCCAAACTTTATTCAGGAAGGAATAGTTTCAAATTGAAAAACATTCCTGAGACTTTCTGAAAATTAATTTGAATATAATATGCAGGTAGAAAAATTAATCAGAGTATGAAATCGGAAAAAATATTTATTTACATTTCATGATATAAAATTATTTAAGTTATTTAAATTAAACGATTGTTATATTGAAGAACAAGATAGGACATATACTTATATGAAGGTAGCCCATTCTTCATATAAATCAGTGATTAATCAAATTCTACACACATGTAAAGGAAAAATGTCAACATTGTTTGCATTTTTAACTATCAGATAATATAAGTGCATCTTCAGAATATTAAATACCATCACAATACTTTGGGTTTCCATATGAATTTTCTTCCACGCTGTTCGTTCAAATCTCAGATTAGTGTCATTTTCTTATCATTACCTGATAGTTCCTTGGGATTCTAGTTTAGCAAATTATACTCTTGGGAGGTATTGGTCTGATATTTCCCATCTTTTAGGGGCGTCAGTAAATGTTACTCCTATTTCTACTAACTACTTACCCTTACAAAAGTGTATAGTAGGAGCTTGGGGGACATGTCTCATGATTATATTCGACTACCCCACCATAAAATTATCTGAGATTATGATTAGGTTAAATTTAACGTATCGTATAATTTTAATTCCATAGATTTTTGTTGACCAAGTATAAATTCCCTGAGCAAAAATAACGTGTGGAAATTTTTTTATTATTCTATATCAAATTTCAGATAGTTGCAATACTCTATTACAGTTAATTATTTAATTATAATTTCTTCTCTCAAATCTTAATCCATTGTGATTCTCCAAAGAAACAATTAATTTAATGAAAAAGTGACGTATAATCCCGACAAGGAATTATCTCTAACATTATTATTTACTATGGATAACATCTGACAGCTGAGTTATTAGATGAAAGAATAGGGAGAAACGAAGGAAATTCATATGATGTTTTAATTGCTCTTATGTCACGCTATTAAAATGTGTAGTGGAAGATACGGTTTATCGGACAGTTAATTTTATTAGATTCTGTAATAAAAAATAAAATCATATTATAATTCTACATGTTCCTTCCTTAATTAGTGTTCAGTAATTAGATATAAGCAAATTCGATATGCATGACACCACAAACTAAACATCTTATTGTCTTTTATATTTTGGACATCTTATTTTCATTGTGTGCCTCAATTTGATTATATTTAGTAAAAGGTGAGGCAATTGAAGGTGGGGGAAATACAGGCGGGGGAAATGAAGGCGGGAGAGGAGAAGGTGAGACACAATATTTTTTGGGAAGAGTAGGTTGGGGAAGTGAAGGTAGGGGAAGTAAAGATGGAAGTGTGAAGGTGGGAAGTGGAACCTTCAAAGGTGGGGAAAGTGTAGATGGGTTAAGAGAAAATGAGGAAAATGAATTTATTGCAAGTGTAGGTGGTGGAAGTGTAGATAGTAAAGAGTAGATGGTGGAAATGTTGATGGTGTTAGAAATGAAGGTGGGGAAGTGTAGGTGGTAGAAGTTTAGGTGGGGAGTTGTAGGTGGTAGAAGTGTAGATGGTAAAGAGTAGATGGTGACATTTCTTATGGTGGAAGTGTTAATTGTGGAAGGGTAGGTGGTGGAAATGTAGGTGTTAGAAATGGAAGTGTGAAAGTGTAGGTGGTGGAATTGTAGTTGGAGGAAGTGAAGGTGTGGATAAATGTAGGTGTGGATAAATGTAGGTGTGGATAAATGTAGGTGGGGAAAGTGAAAGTGGGGGAAGTGAAGAGGGAAAGTAAAATGCGGTGGAAGTGAAGGATCGAGGTGGGAGGAACTGTGGAGCTAAAATATAACTTGGTTTAGATAAAATGTTGTAGGGGGATAAACAGATAATGTCTGTCAGTCGGTCTGTGACAGAAAATGTTAAACAGACACTATCAATAGTACCACATAAAGTTGGTGTAAATCGAGTACGTGATGTGAGCAAGATAATTAAATACTAAAGATAATATTTTCAGAAGCATGTTACTAAACACATTTGCTTCGTTTTACATTTTATCTGTCTTAATCAGAGTTTATATGTTATCAGTTCTATCAAAACATTCTTGTTTATTCTCATCCTGCGGAATTTCCACTGGCATTGCTAGTATTTAATAATTATGATTTTATATAAATTTTGATTGGCATCCATAATAAATGTATTTAACATAATAGTTGTTAAAATGTAAGTAAAGTAATTAGTATTACTTTTATTACATAAATAATAATGTAAAACTGTTCGTTAAATTCAACCATATCCCTTAGTTTGTTCAAAATTTCACTTTCAATTATATTCATTGAATAATAGTAAATCTAATAGAAATTGTTATATTATTATGACCATTATTAAGTAGGTATTTTCCCTTGGTTGTTCTCTATATCTATTATATTGGTAATTTAGCTAATGGACATTACCTAGGTCATGTGTGCCTAAAATCTTCTATGATTCCTCAATATTGAATAAGTTATATGTATTGTTAGTTATACATTTAATGAGTGTAATCAGTTATGAACATAATTTTTCTGATGCTATTATACAATTTAATAATATAATGATTAATAAAACTCAATAGTGAAAACCAATGAAAATTTATTATTATACGGTTTCAATTTAAAGTTAATGTCGTTAGTTATTTTATTTGTTTAGTTCAGCATTTTAAATTCAATTCATTCACCTGCAAAATTAATGACTCCATTAACCGATCCTAATTTTTATGAAGACAACTTTTAACTGCCAATAAATTTGGATTAATAAAAAATTAGTTCCTGGAAAGTGGACATTTTTCTTCAGAAAATGTTGGATTACATTTGCAATTAATATAACAGTTTTAGCTCTTTCAGTCAGGATGGTTAACTCATATGCCAAAATAATGTTTTTGTTATAAATATAATCCGATTAATTTGTAATCATATATAAAAAAAAAACAGATTTTGTAAGTGGCCAAAAACTTGATGAAATACTAAATATAATTTATTTTACATTATCAATGTCATCAGATCAGTAAAACTTATTAAATCATGGAATAAAACTAAATTTAAGGCAACCTCACAGTACTAGAACACGTAATTAGGATCACAGATTTCGCAAACCTCTCTCAAAATGGTCATCAGAGTAATTTCCAAAGAACAGATTTGTTCCTGACCTGTGTTAACACCCACTATCCGAGTACTGTGAGTGTCCAAGTACTGTGAGTGTCCGAGTACTGTGAGTGTCCGAGAGTACTGTGAGTGTCCGAGAGTACTGTGAGTGTCCGAGAGTACTGTGAGTGTCCGAGAGTACTGTGAGTGTCCGTGAGTACTGTGAGTGTCCGAGAGTACTGTGGGTGTCCGAGAGTACTGTGAGTGTCCGAGTACTAACTAGTAATTTCACTCCTCTGATATATTGACAAAATAATCCGTTTCTTTCAATATATTTTATTCTATATTTCTTTTTTTTTGTCATTTACAAATAGAAATAATTTATGTAAAAAAATATAAGGGCTCTTTAACTCTTACAAAAATTCTAAAACTAAAACTTTTATTTTGAAAAAAAAAAATGGAATACATGTTATATCATTATATTGATGTATAATTGTGTATTAACACATAGCAAGTGTTTAAAGAATATCATACATCAATTTCTATAATATTGTCAGTAACGTGATACCCTCAGATATATTTATATTGTCAATACCTATTTAATACACGTTCTTATCACGTTACACACTTCGGCTGACTGACTGACTTCACATACTTCGACTGATTTCACATACTTCGTTCTTATCACTTCGACTGACACATTTCAGTCGGTAAATTTAAAGTAGGTAGATCAACTTTCTTCGACTATGGTGAATAATGATTGTTTTTAATTAATCATTTTTATTATGTAATACATATATCAAAAATTTCAAAAATTACCGCCTGTAATTTTATTCAGAAATATCCGACGGAAGACGATGGACTATAAGAGTTTTAATTTTACGAAAAAATTGAGATTGTGTTTTCGTCGAGTCATTCGTGGTTGTAGATATACAATATTTTTATCATCAATTTTTTCCCCGTTAGAAAAGCAGTCGAACAGCGATCATGAATTTGTGAGAGATCTAGGAGATCGGCACGTGAATAACAGGTGACATTTTGTTGAATGTGAAATTGATCTCTTCAAATTTAAGGAGCTACTGGAGGCAATTGAGGTTTTTTAATCAGCTGAGCCAGACATTCACTTTGAAAGGCTATTTTTAGAAATTATATTTCAACTCGAATTAAAAGTTTCGAATGACTCATATATGTAAATTGTATAATTTCAAGGATATCGATTGTTTCTAAATAAACCCTTACGAATCTCGGAAAGGGAAGAAGTTGAGTACAATCAAACATTTCTACATTCATTAACACATGTAACAGCGATTACACTCTATATTTTTCATGAAAAGGCAAAGAAAAACATCTATTTGGTCTCCGCTGAAAAGTTGTATTTTTCAAATTCTAAACTCAATAAATCAAGTTAGAATTGACGTAGAGATAAATAGTAAATTGCAGAATGATCAGTTGCAATTGTTTGTTCAATTTATTTAGTGGTCCTATTTTTTTACATGGAGAAAAGTCCACTTTCTTAGACTTTCAAAAGTTCCATAGCCATCGATATTTTGAGAACTGCATCTCTTCATCAGTTTTGGTTTTTCAGTTTTAGTTATTGGAAGGGGTTGAGCACGAAAAATCCGAAATGAAAGTTTGAGCATAAGTCATAATACAAACAAGTGAAAAGTTTCAAAATTGAATGTTTATTTAAGAATTTAAAAAAACCATGAGTGTCCCCTTAAGTAGAAAAAAAAGCATTTGCTATTTGAAATATAATCTTATAAATAAAATGTCAGGAAAACCCCACTGTTACTAGTTATGCTCCCTATTTTACCTTTTGTTATTCAATATTCAGTTTTTCATGTCAAAAACTATTTATAATATGACTATTGTATCTGTTGTTATGGGCATTTCTAATCGATTCCAGTTGGTGTAAGTTATTATTCCTGATTGGAATAGTTAAGAAGTTGTTTTTAATTGACAATGTATTTGCACACTGAAGTTTCAAGACGTTGTATGTAGATATTATGACCACCTGAGTATCAAGTGCGGTATGTTATATCTTCAATACCAATTTATAATAACGAAAATTAAGCCGCTTAAGCTAGCGATATAATAATTAGTGAAAAGCCATATAATAAAAGAACGGATCTTTTGTATTCGTCTATGCCCCGCCCCCCCTATGACTTTCTATTGTTATTCCATATTATAAATTTTGATTATTACTGGGTAGTAGTCATTGTTTTTCACTATAAAATGAAATAGAATTTTCTTCGAACATGAACTTTCAAAGTGAAGAAAAATGATCTACATAAAATAAAAATCATAATTTTCTTTCAAATTGTTGTAATTTGAACTTATTTTCATATTCTTACACTAATCCGTTAAAGTACAGTGCGAGCAGAAATAGAATAGTAAGTGATGGATAGCATTGTTCTTCAAGTCAAGCTCAATCATTGTTCTTAGCCCAGCAAAATCGTTTTCGTCCTCAAAAACAATGAGGTTGTTATTCAACTCGAGGCGCTCCAAGTTAACGAGTACTGTCTGTAAACACAATATACATCGACTCAATTGGATTCAACATCATACATCATCTCCATTGGATTCATTTTTATGCATCATCTTCATTGAATTCAACATCATACATCATCTCCATTGGATTCATTTTTATGCATCATCTTCATTGAATTCAACATTATACATCAACTCAATTGGATTCAATATTTTACATCGACTCCATTGGATTCAACATTATACATCATCTCTAATGAAGTCAACATAATTCTTCAACCGGAATAGTTTCTTGTAGAAAGGTCGACTTGTTTTTCTCATAAGTAATTCATCTTGTCACATGCAAGACATCAAACAAAAGAAGGAATAGAAAATAATGAAATATAAACTGAAATACATGAAACTATTGGAAATTGCTTTAAAATTGGAATGGTATTGAATAAAATGTCGAATTTTACATTATAACACTTTACGTGTGTTGAACTTTTTCGATACGTTGAATCTATTGTACTGAAAATAATTTCAATTACTTCAATGTACAATTTTGTATTGGCAGAATTTGCAGCAATAGTAACTAAGATAATTTTATATCTAAATCTCTTAGCCTGACGTTTTCAAGGCACTGTTTGTCATCATTCACACAACTAACCGTCTGAAACTGAAGGTCATTCACTCTTCTAATTAGATCGTCTGCCAGAAGTAATTCTTGGATCTCTGCGATGAATGTTGCAGGAATAGACTTGAAATCTGCAGATTCGCACTTCGATACCTGGATTGTGAAGGGGTAATAATTTGATTAGAATGATAAGATATATCAAGTATAAGTGATTGAGTCAGAATTGAAATACATGTTCTCCTACTGCAGTATTAGTATTAGTGTTATATACGCGTAATATAAAACATTCCATCCTTTTCACTTGGGCTATTACCCTTATCAATAATTTAAACTCAGGTTAAAATGATGTAATATACATATTAGTTGGAAAAAGGTCTAAGTACTCGGACACTCATAGTAACGAGAAAGTGGGCTTTAACATTTTCATAGAGTAATCTTGTCTTCAGAGAGTAGAGATTGACTTATGGTGACCCATATAACATCCACTTTTCAAATGTGTTGAGTATCCGTAGACAGGGATAATCTTTTTCAAATAATTAATTTTGATTAAATTCTAATAAGTCCCTTTTTTCAGAGCTGCGATCCACAGCCCTTTATTCAGTAAATGATCCAATTAAATACTGTATATAGTGGTAAATTATTAATGTCAATAGCGTATATGTGGACAATTAACACTGATAAGGTGGACAAATTCACTCTTCACGCAAAACAAGTATATGTAGAGTTATTTTAATTAAGAATGATACACATGTTATCATCATTTTTCTCAATATATATTTTTAATCTTTGGTGAAATAATTTACAAAACAGATTCAATAAGGTTCTTTGTAAAAGGGTAAATTATTGAATGTCTATTTACTCAATTCTCTAATTTGGAGAGAAAGAAAATGTGAGATGAAAAATAGAGCGATGAAGCATTTTTCAGATCGAGAAATAAAGAACTTCTTGCCACATCTTTCTAATCTGACACTAATCCTAAGAGATGTCTGGAGAAAGAAGAAAAAGAGTGAGAAGGATGGGATACTTTTACCAACCTTATCAAATATGTGGTGGATAGTCTCTCTTTTTATCAACTAAAAGTAATAAGTTGTGGATATTTTAACTCATATCCGACTAAAAGTCTTTCATTCGGTATACCAGATAACGATTATCAAAAACTACATCTTGCATGGGATAGATATCAATATTTAATTTGAAATAATTTATGAAATACGAGAAGTTACTCTCGAGTCAAACGTATTACTATATATATTTTACGTAATATAACATTGTTCAGTTTATCCCGAATCAAACGTATTATTATATATATTTTACGTAATATAACATTGTTCAGTTTATCCCGAATCAAACATACCATATTTTCCTTCAAATAATGCAAAGCGGTGATTCTCAACATTATTTGTCTTTGTTTTTATTAAGTCTCTACAATTCACCAAAAATGAAAATAAAAACTTGGGTGTCAGATTTCTTGTGGCGATTGGAACAGAAAATAAAAATCCTCAAATATGAAATTGAGGGAATTTGTGAAACCGAACACGAACACTTTTGAGTTCCCTGCAAATCTTAGGGAATATTCTAGAGCAAACATACATAGACCAGTTTGGAAATGGAGTGAGAGTTACAATTTATTTTCTCTGACAATGTACAGATATTGTCAGATAATTCTGTTTCTTAGTTAACAAAATGAAACTCTGACTGAATTATAGTATTATGAGATAATAGAAGTAACGTAATAATTTTTTTTAAATTGAATCTATTTTAAAATTATGATGAATTACGATTGATATTCGTTGAACAATTTATCCTCTTAAATATGCGGTATTTTTATAATTGATTACTATCGCCAACTAATAGCTGAAGATCACCTATTACAATTTTGTTTCTAAGAATGTTATAGCCTATTGATTTATTAAAATATAATAAATCCTGATGCTAATTCGTATTTGTATATTATTATCCAAGAGAGTTTTTGTAAACGTTTCTCACTTCAGAAGCATACGATAAGAACTCTCCCCAATATCCAAAAAGAGACACTTGAATGGAGAGGAGACCTGAATTCTGAGTCGCAGAGTAGAAGTAAATGGAGAGTAGATAGTCAGTGAAGAGTAGATAGTCAGTAAAGAGTAGATAGTCAGTGAAAAGTAGATAGTCAGTGAAGAGTAGATAGTCAGTGAAGAGTAGATAGTCAGTGAAGAGTAGATAGTCAGTAAAGAGTAGATAGTCAGTGAAAAGTAGATAGTCAGTGAAGAGTAGATGGTCAGTGAAGAGTAGATAGTCAGTGAAGAGTAGATAGTCAGTAAAGAGTAGATAGTCAGTGAAAAGTAGATAGTCAGTGAAGAGTAGATAGTCAGTGAAGAGTAGATAGTCAGTGAAGAGTAGATAGTCAGTAAAGAGTAGATAGTCAGTGAAAAGTAGATAGTCAGTGAAGAGTAGATAGTCAGTGAAGAGTAGATAGTCAGTGAAGAGTAGATAGTCAGTGAAGAGTAGATAGTCAGTGAAGAGTAGATAGTCAGTGAAGAGTAGATAGTCAGTGAAGAGTAGATAGTCAGTGAAGAGTAGATAGTCAGTGAAGAGTAGATGGTCATTGAAGAGTAGATAGTCAGTGAAGAGTAGATAGTCAGTGAAGGGTAGTCAGTCAATAATTTCAAAAAGTAAATATCTTTTACAAGGTGGCGGAAAGGTAACCTTTGACTTATAAATTTATATTGCAAGAAAACAATTTTTACTACAAATATCAAATAAATATGAATTTATAGACAAAATCTCGAAGTTTTTTTTACAATATACAGTATGTATTGCAGATAAAAAAAACTCTCGCCAGAGAAACCATGGCAATATGAAGAGAAGCATTTTCAAGTCGCTTAATTCCCCGTTGCAGTGAAATCTCATGGCCTGCTCGATCTCCTGATTTAGCCCCTCTTGACTTCTTCCTTTGGGGGTATCTTCAAAATCGAAAGCTTACAAAAATATGCCTGAAAATCCCAAAAAGTTGAAACTCAGCATAATTGAAGAAATTAAATAAGTAACGAGGGACACACTAGAAAATGTTTTGTAAAATACTGTGCGAAGAGTGAGCTATTGATTGAACAATAACGAAGAACATCTGATGGACATCATTCAAAAATTTTTAAATTTATTGTCCATGTAAATTTAAATACTTAATACTTAATACTTAAAGCAAAATTCAAATATATTCGATACCGATAGTTGATTCGGTTTTCGTACAATAAATATTTAAAAGTGTGAAGTTACTTTTCCAGCTGAGTTTCAAAACTTTATCACGAAAATTAAAAAAGCTTACCAGGTAATTTCAAAAAGCTTACCAGTTTAATCAATAAAACTTTCCAGTTAGATCATTTTAGCTTACCAGTTGAGTCCAAAGTCTTACCAGATAAGTCGTCAGTTACACTTAGCATTAGATTAACTGTTAGTTGTGTACAATAACTCAGTCAGGAGAATAACTCACACTGGGGATTTTCAGAATGGTGTAAAAGTGACAGAAAACATGAAAGCAGTTAATTTACTCATGGAGCAAATGAACTGAAGACAGTTTACGCTAATTAGATCTGTTATTTCTCTTGGAGTGGAATATCTTTCACCAATAAATTATTATTGAATCTAATGTATGGACAGTATTTCAATCATTATTTTGTATTAATTTAATAATGCATTTATGTGTAAATATGTTCATATATATAACTGCAGAAATAATTTCATTCATATGTTTACTACCAAATAAATATTCGTAAGAGTTTCCTTCTAGAAAACGGAAATTTTCTTTTGTACTTTTCTACCATTTGATAATAAAAATAGATCAAACGTAAATTATATTGTAACATTATCATAAACATTTTAAGGGAAAATCGAATTAAATTTAATTATTCCATGATTATTTTTCAAGATATCCACCTTCAAAGAATAGAATGTATGTAATGATTATCAAAAAGAAAAAAAATGAATAAGACACAATCCTCTTTTGGGAAACTTTATTTTACAGTTCGTATCTTGAGGAATTGAATTGCGGTCTGACAAATAGAAACAGTTTCTAAAGTATTGCAATCAGTCTCCTTGTTTTCTTTGGTGGCAGAAACATTGCAATGTGTTCTCCACTTACAACGTGTGAAACTTAACACAACTGCTGGAGAGATAAGGACCTTCTTTATTTGGATGGAAGGACGTAATGGGGATGACATTATAATGAAATATTCATAATTATGTAGAATTGAACAATTCATTTGTAATTGAATAAAGCTACAGAAGATTTTTTCAGAATCTTTAGTTTTCGTATTAAAAAGCAGAATATCAAGTTATTTGTTTTTCATGATGTTACAAATAATTTTCCACTAGGGTTGAACTCTTACTTTTAAGAGCATTCATACAATATTTATATACAGTCAATAAAAAAATAGTGAAATGTTTCAATAATATCGACAATGAGGAACAAAATTTACCCACCCCGTCCATTTTCTTTTTCATAACTATTTAGTATTTATATGATCAAAATTCCTATTACACTATAATTCCATTTAGATGTTCATCAAATAGTACCTACATACTATGGTCATTATTAACTATACCATATTCTGAATTATATATCTATCTATACATAATTATTTATTCATGTTTCTGATTCTATTTTACACATAAACATGCATTGTTTCAAAAAATCAATAAATATCATTCCGATTTTTACTGCTTGTTCTCTCACTTGCCCAGAAAAGGAAACACACGTGTGGCAAAAGCAGCGAAAGTTAGATTTGCAAACAAGGATATCTTTATTTTCGGTGAGATTTTATTGAATGTTTCAATGGACTTGGGTAACTGGCAATAAAATCCAGAGAATGACATTCCATCGCAGACAAAAACGATTTCTTTAGAGCGCAGTGCGATATTTGCGATATTATCATTTGTGCAATGATGAATTTATTTGGCAATGTCCACTCATTTCAAAGAATAGAAGTGCAATTTATACAGTCTATTTACCATAGAAAACATTTCATTAAAGAATGATTTTTGATCTTACTTTTCCAGAATCAAATCCGGACTGCTTTAATTATAAAACACTGTATGAAATATTTCAGGATTGGCTTTCTAAGACAAATAAATTAACATTGTTGATACCTTCTTTTTAATTTTATGTTAAAACAGCCTCTCATAGGGTAAGATACAATTTAACGGAAAGTTCCACACTTTCAAAGCAATAGGAATGAAAGATAACGAGGTAAAATTTATGAAAAAATTTCTTATTTGAATGAATATAGCTTTCCGTTAATTCGTAGCTTAGCCTAGGAATCAATTGTGCAAAGCGTTAATTCCCAGCAGACTATCACTCAGTAACTTTGTTCACTTCCTTCCTTTGTGTTCAGAGCTGAAGACTGAAGAGAGTTCATTGAGATGGAAAAGCAATCACCGCCCAGGAACTATCACACGACCAACTGCACTGACATGCATTCGTAAGCGTTGAGGAGCATGTCAAATATGATGCATGGTGAGGTAGAATTGAATGGAATATAAAATATAAAAAATAATTAATCATAAATGAGGGATGGACCTAAGTGGTAGATAGATCCTTTACTGACATGAATTGTAGTTTGAGTTAGCGACATTAATGGGGAATAAATAGGATCGACTGTAAGTGGTAGATAGGTCCTCTAACTGATAGTGTCCTCCACAAACAAGTCCTAAGCATTTTATTCATGACCTAACTTCATCGTAAATTTTGTGATGGTTATTTCATAACTAAATTAATCCTCATTCATACAATTAAAGAGTCTAATTGTTAAAACAGTGACTTATTGACGACGTCAGAACCACTGCAGCACTGCCATTGGCTGATGTCCTTCACTGGAGTTCTTTATATTTTCCACATCAGTGGGATATTTTTTAACTGCCACACAGGGGAGAGGAATAGTTCACTATTTTCGTTCTTTCATTTTTTTGCTCTTTTTCAAACGAAGTAATTTCAGAGAAGAATAATTTGCCAAGTGAATTAGTCTGTTGGAAACAGCAGTTAGGTGGTAAATTGGAGGGTTACAGGAGGGAAATTGTCCAAAAATTGATAACACTGAAGTAAACATTTACTACTGTGATCAATATAGTAAATTCATTTTTTGTATTTTTTTCCAAAATATGTACTGACAACAATTTTATTTTATAAATATATCAATAAGTGAATAACTGATTTTTAAATTCTATTACAGTTATTTTCTTTTCTATTTTCCATACGGTTGAATTATAATTAAAATTATTGACAGGATAGCCTTTATATAATTTAACAAAGTTTTTATATCCAGTTCACTTAGATAAATAAAAACAATTTTTTTTTACATATGTTGATAAGTGTATATTATCTAATAATATCATATAAACACATTCATTAGCAATCTATTATTTGGATGACATTGTTTATTTATTATTATAACTTTTAATTATCCCTTACGTACCGAATTTCCAATTAGAGCAAATATTTCTTGACTGTAAATTCGGCCACTGACAAAACTGTGAACAACAATGCCAATTTAGTTATTTAAAATAATTTCATATAACATGCATTTCTGGACACATCAGTCCATATGTTTTCATGGAGAACACATACATGTGCGACAAACACACCCTCTCTTCCACCCAATCAAAACTCTACTCTCTCTCTGTTTCCGGTGTCTTATATACCTATATATTTATTTCTCCTTATATGTTCAATTGTTTTTATTTGAAAATTGGTACAAATTAGTTTAGTATATATGTATACTAACAACTTGTACAAAATATTGAACTGTAGGCTTATAAATAAGACATGTGTTTTTTTATATCAAGCCTTTCGATTCCTTCTGAACGCCAAAATCATTAGGGTCAAGTCAAAATATTTTTTTTAAATTTTATAATATTGTACGATAATTGTTTCAATATCTCATACACTTATTATATACTTTTTGTCCATTATTATGCACATTACCTGTATTTTCATAAAATATATTTCATACCTTCAAGTTTCCTCTAGAAACAACTAAGATTCGTGAATCAAACTGCAACAAAAGGGGAAAATATACTTCCCTACATCTGTTAGACTGAAACTTCCATTAAAGTTAGTCTACTGACAAGAAACAGACAAACTCTAGCAGATGTTCCAGAAACTTGAGAATAAATTAGAATGTACAATGGAGATCTCTGATTTGATCATTAAAATTGCTGTCTTAAAACTAGAAATTCAGATTAGTTGTCGACACAGTATTATAAAGATATAATATATATGTTTCATACTGTGTGTATTTTCATTTAAACATCAGGGCATGCAAAAATTAAATTTATACTCTATTCAATTTTATCTGTCGAGACTTTTAGTATTATATTAGCAAGCTTTTGAACCTTAATTCAAACAACAGACAACACTATAGCTTTTTATTCAATTAGTTTCATGAATATCATGTTTGCTAGGAAAAAATATACCCATATTAAATCACTGCCTTGAATGAAAAACTTTTATGTTTTATAAAAGTAGGTTCCGTTTTGAAGAATAAGTACATCGTATATCCTCCTTGGATGTGAGCCAGAATATCCTAATGGCTTGAAATATCAGACCAAAGAAATGAAAATGGCTCAATAAAAACCTACTGATGATATCCTTGATTATATTACACTGTCTTATAATCATTATTCAAGACATCTGATGTTTTGTAGTTTATTATTAACTCTAAGAGTTTGAATGATATGAATTTTGTAATCGATAGGAATGAATTATGTAGCTACCGTATAATCAAAACAAAAAAGAAAAATTAAATCACAAACGATTTTAAATTTTGTTTTTGGAATAAATCGGACATCTATTACTAAATTACCTTCTGCAACATTGAGAAAATCCTAATTCCCAAGTAATGAAAATGCCTCATTATTCATATAGGTTGAATGTGGATTATGTATGGTATGGTACTCCCATCTACTTAAATGGAAACTTGGATTCTATTTTAGTCTCTACTTCTTGATATCAATGGGAATATAATTCTTCCTCTTGAGTCATAAATTAAATCCTTACTGAATTCCATAGAAGTTTCATAAACATCTTGCCAAGTCAGCAGAATGTTGGAGATTCCACTTCGCGATTTTGAAATTTATTTTTAAGATCAACTTTGAGAGACGAGAAAAAAATTGAAGCAGAGATGTAAAATTTTAAGTAAGAGTCTATATTTGTAAGTTTGAATTGGAAAGAATTTTATTTAATTAATTATCGATACAATAAGAATTACGGAGATTTCAATACAATTTGCCAAATTACCTGGTTCAATTATTTTTCTTTTCAGCTGAAGTCCAAATTTACGGAATAATTCCATAGCCAGAAAATAAGAATCGCATTCAAGAAAAGAGAGAATTTTCAGAGACAGAACTAATTAATTGCCGACACACTGCAGAGTAGGAGAGAAGAGGAATGTTAAGTACAATAATTCATGTGAGTAATAAGAATTAGGAATTTTAACAATTGTGCAGCTTTGCACAATTGTTAATTGTTAAATTGCAGCTTTGTGAAAAGGCCAAGAAATGGGCGACTAACTTCTACCGAGAGGGTAAAAAATTGTAACAGGTCCTGCAGAAGGGAGGACTCTTCTATATTTAACTTTATAACTTGGGAGGGTTAAGAGAACAATAGTTTCTTTTGTTGAAAATCCCGACACAAACCCAAGGATTGCTGATATAAACAATATCCCTAACATGAATAAATGTATTAATTCAATCTTATAGCTACCGAATAAGTTCTTGTACTGTATTAATAGAAATTGTTGACTTATTTATTCAGATAAAGTAACCATTGGACAGTAACATCGATATTATCTAATAAAGGCCTAATTTATAAGCATTGCTTGAAACTAATGAAAATAATAAAGCACTCTGATTCAAGTAATTACGTTTTTTATCATCTATTAATCCATAGCTTCTCTGGGCCTAATTTTCTGGTTTTAAATTTGAATATAAAAAATTGTAATGGATTGGTTGCCTCCCGACTTCACATCTATATGTAAGGGAAATTAGTTTGATAAATAAATAAATAACTAGTGTTTAAATTATAATTTTTTGATCAATCGAGAATGATCAGATATGGGAGTAAATACTAACCAACTATTATTAAATATATGGAAAAAAATACAAACAATATGTAGGAAACACTGTTTAGTTATTTTACTGTGAATCACATTCTATTTCCCAGTGTGTGTCCGTCTATCAATACTCACCTTTCAGTGTGTAAATTACAGGTGTAAAGTGAGAAAACTTTCCTCATTCCTGATAACTTTGACACGTTCATTGTTTTTGATGAGAGATATAATGAAATAGACAGAATAGTGATAAACACACAAACTGAACTGTTCTCTTATTTAGTTTGGACATTAACCAACTCAAATTAATTCATGAGCAATAAATATTAGTATAGGATACTGTGCTGGTCAGCAATTAATTCTATATTTTATTTTCAATCAATTAAACATTGAATTTAGCAATAGAACCATTGACCATAAATTGGCATTATATTCTTTAGAAATCCGAACGGCAACACTAGGTAGCATTTCTCAAACTCTATCCATTCATTCATTATCAATAGCAGTGCAGTCACGTAGTCATATTTCAGTGCTATAATTTATATTGTGTAGTTTAATTATGTAGGTGTTATATATGAGTCGTCTTTGTTCTATTCCCTGTAGGTGTAGTCATTTCCCTGTAGGTGTAGTCATTTCCCTGTAGGTGTAGTCATTTCCCTGTAGGTGTAGTCATTTCCCTGTATGTGTTCCTATTTATCTGTAACTACTAGTTTTCTATATTGTTTATGTACTTTCCAGATATATTCACATTTTGTTATGTCATTGCCAAGATTATAAACTATAAATTAAAAAAATTAAAAACAGTGTTTAGCCTTCGCATTGTTTCACAACCTAACGTACCAGGACATATACTAAATAACAAAAAACTTTCGCGCATATAGAAGATTTTAATTATATTTGTTCGTATCGAATCATATATCAAAATTTTAAATTAATTACGAAAAGACATATTTTCAGATACTTTTCTATCTAAAAGCTTTCATTAAAACTTTTTCTCCACTCAAATAGAACAACATTTTAATGAAATATTTCCCTTGAATCCTGCTTCTCCTTTTGCAGCTTTTATTTTCATTATATTTGATTAACTGAAGACTTGCGTATTTAATTAAATAAACAAAGATGTGAGCTTCAAAAACAATTTCTCTCTCTGATATAAGTTGCTCTAATTTTTTGATTTTTAATATCAAAGCTTCATCAAAAAGAACTTAAAATGTCAAACAAACTATACGAATAGGAAAACATACACAATTTGAACAGGACTGTCTTTAATTAACCCTATATTTACGGTGTGCCATATATGTTACACACAAAAATAGAATTTTCAGTTTAAAGCAATATAAAATACAACCAAACAATTAAACAATCTTCAATAAATCATTTTGAAGATGGAGTCTGAGATTAGGAATCTTTTTCAATCGCAACTGATCAATAATAATAATACTCATTTTGTTAAGGTACTTATAATTTGATGGAAAAACTTTTTTGTAAATCAACCTACTTTCTATATAAACATTTCATGTTGTGTCAGGTTGAGTTGACTATCTAGTGAAGGAGGAAAACTCTTCCTTTTCCGCTTACAGTTTTCTCAAAAATTGTTCATTAGGATAGTAAATGTCAGGGTGAGGATGTCAAAAAGTACAAGGTGAATGGTAAGTTCCCACCTATTAGATGGTTCAGCATTTACGATCTTGTGAAAAAAATGTATCTCTAATTGTGATTTATGTGGTTATTGAAAGGTAAATCATCATTATTATATCCCTTAATGTGGTAGAATGAGGGAAATATGAGCAATATTTTGTAACTTGAAACTTACTCCTCAGCTGTTAACTTTTTTAGATAGAGAAGTTATATAAACTGAAATATTCTTCCCAACATATTTTATAACTTTTAATTAACTCATTTTTATTATATTAACATTTCAGAAGTTTTTTTTATAATAATTATTGCATTCGATGATAATTAATAATTTGAAATTCAATTGATAAGTAGATTCATCGATATTTTTAATAATTCAATATACATAGTACTTAAATTATAATTCATATAAATTAAAAGTGCTTTTGATGTTACATACATAGTAACATAGCTCTAAATATAGTTATATATGTTTATTTTTCTATTTGAAATAAGGTATTTGCGCCTCCTCGAGTTTGTTCTTTTCTCAGCTCTTGCGACTGTACGTCAGTGTGGAGAATTTACCTGTAATTTTATCACAAGAAACTAATTGGAGAGGAAGATTAAGAGGTTAATGTCACGCTAGACTGAACACAAATTAGCTGAGAGAAGAGAGTTTCAATGAACTGATTTAGTGTTCATAGAGGAAATTATTATGAACAGTTATTAGAAATTCATCGACAGTAATAAACCTGATCTCAAAATTAATTAGGTGGTTGGAACTATAAACATAGAAAAATCGATTTTTTCTCTTATTCGTCACATTCGGAATTTTTACGATAAGTTTCAATAATTCAAATTAATGAAAAACGTAAAAAACATTTTTTGTAAATTAAAACTAATTTTTTTTAAATCAACAATACTCCAAGTATAAAATATGTTCAATAATAAAATCATCAATTTAATTACATTTATTTCTAATCATTACTCATAATTTTTCAATTCAAATCAGATTATCCAATTAAAGGTAGGCAAGATATTTTCTAATTAAATTTCCTAAATACAATTCAGAACATACGAATCAGTTGCTTCAAATGAAATATTTGGCAGAACATTGATTTCAGAAATAAGAAACATTTCAATAAATTAATAGATAGGAAATATCATTTAAGGGGACCGTCCCGGAAAAATCGCGTAATTTTATCTTTTTTTTATTGTGTAAATAGTAACTTTATAACCTTCTAATAGTGTGTGCAAAATATCAGTGGTCTCGTGTAACTCTAATCCCCCTGGGAAGAGGGAGGAAGGGAAAAGGGTGCCGGGGGGTAGGGAGTCAATATGTACCCTAAAAACCATGTCTACACGGTCAAATTTTCTCGCCAAAAGTTTGAGGTTCACTGGCGTCAGTTTCGTCAAAATTAATGTTATATATCGTGAAAATAAAAATTATATAACTTGGTATGTGTACTTTTTAAATTTTGAACAGTTAGAAACCAGAGAAAATAATTTGTTTTTAATGACAAAATATCGTCTTGAAAAGGATAGTCAAAAATAGATCATAGAAAACATTTCACAAAGTAGGTAGCCTACCTATAACTTTTTTTTTTTTTTTTTTTTTTTTTTAAAAGACAATATTTTTCCATTAAAAACAAGAAGGATAAAATCTTTACAGAAGAGGAAATTCCTTCAGGAACTACGAGTGAGGGGTTGAGTTCCCTGAAGGGGTGGACCCGACCCTCTAAAACCTCTCCTTCGCGGCCGAGAGGATGCTGAAGGCATTCCCTCTCTGGATCGCAAGAGCCATTCGCTGTTGGAACCAGGCAGACTCCCTTGGATCATTCGTTGTCTCAACAAGGCGTCTACCTATGGACTTCATGATTAAGGAGGTCGTTCTACCGTACGCTCCTGTGGTCTCTATAGCAATTGGCTCAAATATGTATGCATCTCCAAGGGCGGAGTATTTCTGACGTTTACGGTTCTCCGCAGCCCCGGCAGCTGATCCGGCCTCAACTGCGGAATCATTGAGGTGTGTCTCGTTAAATGTGTCGACACACGTGCAATCCCAAATCAGACTCTTTCCATTCATGTAAGGAAACACAGTAATACCATCTGGGCGTTTACCATCACCTCTGTCAAGTCCAGGAGGCTCAAGTACTGAAGGGAGTCCTGCTCTCTGCAAAGCCCGTTTTACCACATCATTCATTGCTGCATGTCTTGGGTGACGCCCAGAACTGTACCTACAAGACAGGCCATGCAGTCCTCTGACATCCATCCCACTGCCACAGCGGCAAGAATGAAGTTCACAAACTCTGGCACCAACTCTGAGAGCAATGGCTACCCTCAGGACCTCTGGATCGAGCTGTGTACCCAATGACGGTATGGGAATCGCATTCAACCACACTCCAGTTTCTTTAAGAGATGCAGATAATAGTCGTGCCCTTGCCACCTGATCAGCTCTAGCCAACAGACTCTCCATTAATGAATGAGCCCGTGGTGTATCCCATTCTTTTTGACTGGACTCATGGACTGGTACCGGGAGACCAGCCTGTAAACCTTGCCTCCATGTCCCAACTGCATCCGTAAGCTCTCCGGTATCGACTATATTAATATTGGAAAGAATAGTTTCAACCAAATCACTCACATAATACATTGAAGACACAAAAGCAGGCAAGGCAATATCTCCAGCTCTCCTACAACCTAGTCCACCAAGGCCAACCGGTAAAGTTGCCTGAACCCAAGAATCAGCTGACATCTCTACATTGGTCACACTGGCAACGGCAGATCTAAGTGATTCATCAAAGCAGCTAAGTTCGACTACGTGCTTGTAAGCTGGAGAAGCCCGCAGAACATATTGTAGCTTCGGAATGGAGAAAACATTTCTCAACAAAAAGAAGGCTTGATGGTTATCCACCACCCGCAATCGAGAGACCATGAGATCCAGATCTTCTTTCTTTCTTAAAATCTCCTCGGGGATACCCAAGTCACTTAAAGGCGCACCCAACCAGGAGCAATTGTCCTTATGAACCACTCTGACATTTGGAAGCACTGCCCGGAACAACAATTCTGTTTCACCAGGGGCGTTATCATCGAGAATGGTCAGCTCACATTTTGCGCTATTAACTTCAAGTCCGATGGCACTCAACCCATCTATCAAGGTTTTTACGTCCTCCAAAACTCTCCCCGGTGTATCTCCCAGGGCTGCGTCGTCCAGATACCATACATTGAACTCTGACTCAACCCTGCGAGCCATCTCGTCAATTCCAAGAGCAAACATAGCCGGTCCAAAAGGGTCACCCTGCTGGATACCTGTCTCCGACCTCAGCACCTCTTCACCAAAAAACAAAGCTGAAGGCGAAGAATAAGCTTGTCAAAGGAGTCTATATAGCTCCGGCACACGGTTACGAATAACAGTAAGGAAGGTATCTCTCCTCAGACAATTGAAAGCGTTTTTCATATCCACCTTGAGAAACACCCTCCTATGGTTACGGTCATTCAAGTACCGTCTTGCAGAATGTGCGGCAGCTTCACAGCCACCCTTCGTAGAGAACCCAAGCTGAACCGGTCTTAATTCACTACCAAGAGAGTGTGATAAGGGGCGCGCACCAACCTTGGCAGCCAACCTACGCAAGGTATTACCAACTGCTATGGGTCTGATGCCACCATCCTTTTTGGTTAAAGCGCACAATGTGGCTCCATAGAAAGTTGACAAAGCAAAATCAGGAACTTCTCCTCTCAATATCGCATTCACAAAATCTGTCAGAGTGGTCAAAAGACGTACTCCAGCCTCTGCAGATGAATGGGACAATAGCGTCTTCAAATGACCTGGCCTGAGGCCATCAGGTCCTCCGGCAGAACCAGGATGAAAAGAATTAACAGCCCTCCGGACATCCTCCTCCGAAACAATAGGCACAACTAGAGAATTATCCGGAGGCTCTGGCATCATCAAGTCTAGCGGGGCAGGCGGGTGTTTAGACCTCAACGCTCTGACAGTCTCTTCGTTTCGTTGGGCCAGTCCATCCGAAGATGACAGCTCACGAACTGCTCCACTCACGTCACCATCTGCAAACTTAGCTGCCACTCTTTTTTCAACTTTTGTAACTTGTCATCGTCTGAAGCGTGTCGATTATTAACAACTGGGATTATGGGTTCAGGCAGCGTAGGTAGGGAGTCAGTCTCTAAAAATTGGGCCACCTGCCGATTGATTTTGGTAGCAAGAGAAACCTTACGACCTTCCCTACCGCCATCTGGGCACTGTAGCCCCCAGTAGCAGAAGCTCATAAGCCTTGTCCATGCTAATTGGGTCTTCTGCGTCAGAGCCCCCTGCAATAACAGTTGGAGGGCTCCCGCCACAGCTATTACTGATCCCCTGGGAATCGTATTTAGGACTCTCAACCTGCTACGACAGCCACCAATATATGCCTCCAAATTCACCAGCTGATTGGGCCGCTCCTGGGGGTCATCGATTGTACCCCGCCCTCGACACGCCACACAAACCCATCTTACTATAACTGACGCCTGTGCCCTGGTCAGTCCCACACATGACATGTGAAACCATCCAGAACACAGTGCACATTTAACTCTTTTCTTTCGGTTATTACGTGTGTCACATGAGCTACAGAGCACATCCTCACCTTCAATCATCAAAATAAAATAGCAGTCTGACTGGCAAAACAGAGCAAATGCCACCAGCACCCCTCAACCGGAGTGCCCATGAGCATTCAGGGGTCAACAACCTCCCTGCTCAGTACTCTGGAAACACTTGGCAGACGTTCAGAGTTCACCAGGCAGACCAACAATTCCTACCTCAGCTGTAACTTAAACCTCCTGCAACACAACTAAACAAGGTTAACTTACCAGCTTACTACAGAATATAAAGGTTAAAAGAGATAAAAATCAAAACTAACTGACGATAAAAACAACCTAAATAAAAGCACTAAAGAATGGCAGTAACGCTGCTAATTGCGCTGCATAAGGGATTAACAATTACAAAGTACAGTCAGAACCAGCAAAGTACAGTCACCGGTCACTCGAATGTGCTGACTAAGCGGAACACAGGTCTGACGCACGAGATAATTAACAGAGGTGTTTATTAACAACAACCTCCTCCCATCACTACTCAATAGAAATACCTATAACTTAGATCTAATACATTCTAATACAACCAAGTATTAAATAGTCTGTCGTCAGTCATTGTAACTAGATAGATACTAAGTTTTAAAAAATGAGGTTTTTGTAGGTGTACCTAGCTGTAATAAACTAAAATGACGTGCAAATAAAAAATATTATTGCCGGAAAGTCAGTGTGTACTTCAAACTTTATCGTCAGCAAATAGTTTGACAAACTTTTTGATGACGATATCCAACATGTTAGAATCACAAAACTGATGAAAAGTTTGACGGTTTGCTGACGCTAGGAAGTTATCGTCATTTAGTTTGTCATTAAGTTTGTCACTTCTCTGAAAAATTTGACCGTCTGGACGGGGCTTAATAACGCGCCCAGACCAAGGAATGCAAAGAAACATTCCTCAGTTACCCCCAAACCTTTGCAGCGGGTGCATGCAGCGTGTCAGATCATCAAACTTTGAAAGGAAATTCATACTAATTCAGAGATCTACAAATCTTGTAATTCAAAACCCCATGGTTTTTACAATTTTGAAGCTAGAGCATTACGGTGTTTTGCATTCGATACTCCTTAAAATTACCTACAACATTACGGCACACGATTTTTAATTCTCGAATTTGTTGTCGAAAAAATTTTCCGACATATTTCAATTTTTTATAATTTTTGTTAATTTTTCATGAAAAAGTCGAAATTTCGAAAACCCATTCAAAAATAAAAAATCGTATGGCGTATTGTTGTAGGTAATTTTATGGAGAATCAAATGCAAAAGACAGAAAAAGCCGTAGCTTCGACCCCAAAAAAAAAAAAGCCATAGGCCTTTTGGACAATTGTTTGAAATTCGAATAACTCGTTTTCTGTGGGTCTAATTGAAAAAAATTCATGAACAAAAATGTCTTAGAATTCAATTTCATACATAGGTACAAAGTTACAGAACCATAACTTCATTAATAAGAATGTTTTCAAAATCTGGGAAAATTTAGAATGTTGTAGATCATAGTTTTGGAACAAAGTGATTAAGTAAATCATAAAAAAATAACAAAATATTCTTTCATTAGAGTGTGCTCTCTTCTTATATTGAAATTTGAGATATTTTAAATAGATAAAAAATTGTTGTAAAATATTTCCATAGGTGTATTCGATAATTTACATTATCTATCTAGTATAATTCAATTTATTTCTAATTTGTTAACTAAATCCTTATAGTGTGATTCTGGGAACTGTAATGAGTGACTCAATTCCAATCAAACTGTCTGTGGATAATCTTAGAATGATTCCCAGTTCAGAATGTTTCCAGAAATGGGATATCTTAAACATTTAGGTGTTGGAATAAGAGATAAAAGGAAGACTGAGGTAAAAACTGTGCGTAAACTGGTATATAATGACTGTAGAAAGACTAAGTTTTAGACTATAAGAAGTTTGAAATAAAGATTCTACGAAGATAAAGACTGTAAGAAGAGTGGAATGAAGTTTTCTGGAAGACTGAAATAATTATTGTAGGAAGACTAATAAATAGTCTGGAGTAAGATTGGGAAAAAGATTTTATTAGAACTGAATTATATAAACTGCAGTACGACTCAGGTAAAGACTGTAGGAAATATGAGATAAATACTGTAGGAATACCCAGATAATACTGTATAGAAATTGAAATCAAGACTGTAGTGAGACTGTAATAGAGACTTTAGACAGACTGAGGAAAAGACTGTGGAAAGACTTAGATTCAAAAACACTAAGATGAATACTGAATTAACGTTGATATAAAGATTATATTGAGACTGTGTGAATAAGAAGATTGAGATAATGACCCAAAAGAGTGAGTTTTCATGTTAGATAATAATTAACATTTGCATATAATATATACTAATTTTTATTATATTTATTATGAATCTCAAATGTCTCAGGACAATCCAAATCATCAATTTGATATTTCTATTAGATCCACATACCAGCTTTTTTCCTCTATCCCCACATCTTAATAACTGTAAGTGTCTATTTCTTGAGTCTATAAAAGCATTTAAATAATTCATTGCATCAGAACTCATCAATGAGGTAAGTCTTGATGCTGGATGGTGATTTCCCTGAGGATTTCTCATTCCCGATGGTATGGGACACCGGCAGTGAAAAGCAGTTTGTTTGTTCAGATATTGACGCTAATAACATCTAGTGATGTAAAGTCCTTCCTGATATCATGTACAAATGTGAAGAAAATATATATACAATTCTTTGACATGAATTTTTGACGATTGTTATTTAATGTATATTTTGATATAAAGTCGAATCACGGCATTCACAATAAATGAGGGGTGATTTTCTTTAATTTTTATATTTTTCGCTTTCATACAAAACAGCTTCTTCACTTCATTACTGCTTTGCCTCCCAGCTATATTTTTTCTAATGCTCAATTAAATAAACCAATAATACTGATAATTATACATTCAATTCATCATCACTTCTTCGCTGTAACGATTCAATACTTCATTGCTTAAACGCTTCAGCAGTTCTTCGATTTATCGCTTCATCTATTCCTTAATGCGACGTTGCACCGTTCTCTTCTTCATTTCTTCGTGCTTTTCTCACAACAGCCATCTCTCACTTCATCTTTTGGTCACCCAATAATATTTTCACTCAATCAAGTTGTTACTTTATCGTTTCATTCTGATTGGATACAATGCACTACTCTTCCACAAGAATATCACATTTTATCTACAACAATTGCGATAAACTTGTGACTTGAGTACATATTTTTGACTTTAAATATTACAACTTATTCCCGTAGAGTTTTAGACAATTTACGATAATTGAATATTATTGGTATTCTGAAGAAACAGAATTAATGACTTAGATTGACTCTGAAATATATGTTTGATTGATTGAAAAATGAAGTTCAATAACAATACCAATTCTACTAAACAAAAAAATAAGTTATAAAATAAAAATATGAATATGAATACCATTTTCGTTACAGTCAGAATATTTTAATTTTTATTGTAAAAAGTAATTACTCCTTTTTATATTTGGTGAAGAGAGGAAAAAAGGTTGTTCTTTTCAGATTTCAAATAATTAAAAATATCCCTGATCATTTTAGAATGAATCTGTAATAATTTCCCAATCTACGAAAAGATTCCCATCTTCGATCATCCAACACTAAATTCATTATAACAAATTTATTCAGTATACTTTTTTACCAGAAACATTTTGATGGTGTAAAACTCTCCTCTAAAATTCAGCTGTAAAAAAGTTAGAGTTCTTTTATAGGGATAATGCCAAGTATTTAGAGTGAAGAAGATTGCCCACTAAACTCACAGAGATCGAAGGACCCATCTGTGGTAAATTTTATTACAAAAAGTTAAGCCAAAAGGGAAGGAGAACTCTCTCCTTTTAGGTAGATCACGGTCCCTGTATTATACACCATGAACATTTAAATTTCTGTTTACTTTCTTTATAGAACATGTTTTCATAGTCGATAGAAAAATGAATGAAGTATTCATTTTATTGTTAGTCCACTGAGTGAATACGTTTAATGGTATCAAAAAGCTTTTTTGGGGTTCAAAAACGATGTTATAATGCCCAAATCGATTCTATATCACTTTAACTAATCTGAGCTTCGAAATATAACTATACTACTACTAGACTTTGATTTTTTTTAACCAAAGTATGAATTAATAGAATTGTTTTCTATGATGTGTAAAACAGTGTTCTTTTATTACTAGAGTAAAAACGATATTATCACAAAGTGATTGCAGTAAAACTTCTTTATAGTGAATACCAAATAGTTAACTATAACGTGTTCACTCTTCTAAAGAGGATTTAAGAGATTAATTTGAGATATGCCATTTTCAGGGCAGACAATAGGAACTTGATATATTCAGTATAGAGATAAGTTCACTATATATGAGCGTACTGTAGAAAATTATTCACTATACAAAAGATCACTATAGAGGAGTTCCACTGTACTGTAAAATACAATATGGGCCACAAAAATGTTTCCGCTTTTTCAAATACTTGTAAATCATTAGCCAATGAACGAAAAAACCTGATCTTTGTCTTTTTTTCTCCGCCTATTTTTTGTACTATTAAAAGGTAGGAATTTTTTTGAACTGATGGGTATAGTTTAAGAACAGGTAAGCAAAGTGTGAGGGTGATTATTTTTGTCATTGCTCGAAGGTTATTCTTAGAGCTAGTTCTGTGATTTTACTTAGTATATAATATTAGGAAATTACTATGTAATATAAGGAAATTACTATGTAATATAAGGAAATTACTATGTAATATAAGGAAATTACTATGTAATATAAGGAAATTACTATGTAATATAAGGAAATTACTATGTAATATAAGGAAATTACTATGTAATATAAGGAAATTACTATGTAATATAAGGAAATTACTATGTAATATAAGGAAATTACTATGTAATATAAGGAAATTACTATGTAATATAAGGAAATTACTTTGTAATATAAGGAAATTACTATGTAATATAAGGAAATTACTATGTAATATAAGGAAATTACTATGTAATATGAGGAAATTACTATGTAATATGAGGAAATTACTATGTAATATAAGGAAACTACTATGTAATATAAGGAAATTACTATGTAATATAAGGAAAAAATTATAATGGTACATATTAGAAAACAAGGTGCTTACACTTCTTCCTTGGAAAATATTTGGAAATTTAACAACTTCAGTGACATTTTGATCTCATTGAAATTTTCACACTGAATATTTCTTTTCCGCTCGTTCATTGCATGGTTAAGACTCGTTTCACACATGCATTTTTAACAACGCGGAAAAAAAGCTCTTCTTAAAATGTGTTTGCACTTGCGTTAATCTTTATCGCTGATGGAAAAATTGCATTCAATTTTTTCTTCAGCGATGAAAAAACGCAAGTGTGAACACTTTTTAAGAAGGGCTTTTTTTCCGCGCTCTTAAGAATGCAAGTGTGGAGTGGGCCTTACCCATGCGAAGAACGGATATTCATAGTGAAAACTTTAATAAGATCAAAATGTCACTGAAGTTGTTCAATTTCCAAAAAGTTTCCGATGAAGAAATATAAACACCTTGTAATATAATGTGTACCATTATATTTTTTTTTCCTTATATTGACTGCCTTTTAGTAAGTAAAATAAAAAAGTTAGCTCTAAGAATAACCTTCGCGAAACAATCTCACTCTTTGCTTACCCGTTCTAAACTATGTCCATCAGTTCAAAAATGTTTTACCTGTTAATAGTGCAATAAGAGGCGGAGAAAAAGAGACCAAGATACAGTTTTTTCCGTCCATTGGCTAACGATTTACAAGTATTTGAAAAAGCGGATATATCTTTGTTGCCCATACTGTATATATATATTATATAAGTAGATAATTGTCCATTTTATACCAGATTTATTTATATTTGATGTGCTCGAGTTACCGGACGAAATTATTTAGTCTGACTTTTTATGAGTCCACAAAAGTGGCTCTATTAAATTAATTTGCAGTAATATTTCAGTTTTATATGAATTATTTAAAAATCTGAAAATTCAATTTCACGAAAGTTCGAAACTACCTAACTCATCAACCACTTAAATTCTGGACATCTGATATCGGGAACTGTATTTGCAGGATCTTGATTACCCAAGATTTTTAATTATTTAACATTAAATGTCAAATTGACCTCTGCAATTACCAATGTCATTGTTCAATTTGGATTATTTATATTTTTAATTCTCAATCTCATAAGCCATACCTAATTTGTTTCATAGAGTTCCTAGCGATTCCTAGTAGCGTATTAGATCTGTTCCAATGAAGGTTGAGTAACTGGATGTTATGAAAAATTTCTCCCCCTCCAGCACACGAAACCTGATCAAGATAGACTAACTATTTTATAACTAAGCACTCAGTAGCCCATCTATTCATTTTCATTTTTTAAGTGAGAGAGGCCTGGAATTGTCTGATTGCATTTTTGAACGAATTAAATATTAACGAGTGTAATATTACAGGTATATTAAGCCAATGATTGAAATCGCATTGCAATAATATTTGAACATCAAAAACAACAAAAAACAACCCCCAAGTCAATTACAATATCAGGAATAAATAATGACAACCCACCAATCCATATGGATTATTCCAGAGTCCGGCTGAATGAATTCCTGTGCATTCCTGTCACCCTGTGATCCGAAGAAATTAAATTAGGCCATTCCAGAAGTTGTGGTGAGCAGGTTATTGGTTTTCTGTGATCCTTTCAATGGAGAGGATTAAACTAGATTGAAGGTGATAGAGACCACCGTTAGAATGATCTACGAGACTATATTAAAACTGACTGGTGATCTAAGTGCATGAATGATCTACCTGCATGTATTTCTATGAATGTATTACCTGTCTATGATAAATGACCTGCCTGTCTATATAATGATTCACTTGCATATGTTCAAACTTAAATGATCTATCAGCTCAAATAATAAATAACTATATTATTTGGCTAATAATATTATTACATTTCCTGAAATTGAAAGAAATGTCCATGGTCTTTCACTTCCGTCGTTCAAACGAAAAGTGTTCATGAAATTTGAATAAATCAGTAAACTTTGAACTCTTCGTGTGACTTCTTTATTCAACAGAATGAACTGAGAAATGAAATCTGAATTAGAAATTAACAAATCAAAATACCAATTTATCTAATTATATTTTCATTCCATATCACCTAAATCAATTATAAATAGATGAAATAAATATTAGTCTAAGAGTGTTCAAAATTGAGAGATAATACTTGATTGCATCATAATTTGGAGTCGAAAAGGACTAGGGTAAGTTTCCAGTTATCGGAGTATTCCACATGATCGATCATGAATGATAATGTCTCTAATACTAATTATTTAAGTCTTATATCAATTAATATAAAGACTTAAATTATGATTGTAATGTTTTATTATTATAGGATCTAAAATTTGGAACAGACCGATAGCTCTGAACTTACAAATAACTTTCAAGAAATACTTTTTTCACATTGTTTCGAAATGAAAAACTTTTCTCATGTAATCATTCACTCATTTCTTAAATCAAATAAAATGAAATATAACCTTTGTGACCATTTAGATGGTCAATTGTTATCTTTAAAATATTAGGAAATTTTATCAAATATTATTATTAGATTATTCCATGTACTTTAATTGAGAGGGCATAATATATTACCTCAGCAATATTTATTCATCAAATGACTCTTAAACAAAGTAATGCTAACTGGTGATTAAAAGTGAAACATGTTGGCAATGGCATAAAGAATTATTTTATTATTAATAACAAAAGCATCGCATTACCTACATTAAGCTTATCAACAGCACTTCATAAAATTAATTGTTTATTTACATTAATGGTCTCATGAACGACCAGCAGCAAATTACCTGATATTATAAATGCAAATTGGCTATCAAGTGGAAACACATTTATAGCATGTTCTACTTTCGTTAATATTATGTCTGTTAAAAAGGAGAAACTGTGTCAGTGAGAAATGAAGATGACAAAAAGAAACCAAGACATAACTAAATTATAGTAACTTTTTGTTAATAAAAGTACCCAAATCCATGTTCAGAATTGTAACTCGTTCACTATTGTAGTAGTTGGCAATAAATGTGACCGTTTTTCATGACTCTCTAGCTAACACAAGCAGGACTATCTTGTAAACACATTATAAATCAACTCAATTGTTTTCAGAGGCCATGAAAGAGCGCGTCCTCTCCTTTATCTTCCGTATCTTTTTACGAAGAACCCTGGGCCATATACAAGATAACAGACTCAAAACAAACGAACAACTCTCTGAAATATTAACTTTGGCCTACCTGTTAGAATTCATAGACTTTGTGTCGGGAGATATTTTATGGGAGGTGATAAATAAAAGAGTCCAGGTGTGAAAAGGTGAATACTTCTAAATGATATTTGGAAAATTCACTGGATTTACTTGTACCTTCCATTGACTTTAAATGGACAAAGTTTACATCTAACCCACTTTACTATCTTTTCCAATAGCCACTATTTAGTATCATGGAGCTAGATAATCATTCTACTTCATAATAATTGCATAAAATTCACTCAATTTATCAGCAAACATCAGGATAAAAATGTCTCATCCCACTATCGAAATGTTGGTAATAAACGGAATAGCTTCTAGCTGGGGAGTTGGGCTAATTATTGTCTGAATGGAACCACTGAACATATTGTGTGAAATTCAAACTGATTTGTTGATTCATTAACACTTAATTTATAATAAGGTATAGATAGGAATTATTTTGACATACTTTCCAGGTTTCAAATAGTACTTTCAGAAGCAATAGAACTGAAGTTAGAGAGTAACTTAGTAAGTTAGGTTCAGAGTATGATTTTGTAAATTATAGTTATCATGTTACTTGTTGAGTTTTACGAAATTTATAAACTGTAAATTAAGAGGATTTCAATACTTTTTTCCAAATTTACTTACTGATATTTTTTTCTTTTCACCCGAAGTCCATATCCTCGGAATAATTTCCTGTCAAGAAAATAAGATTTGCAGTTAAGCAAAAGGAGAATTTTCTCAGACAGAACTAATTAATTACCGACACACATCAGAGTAAGAGAACAGAGGAATGTTATGTGCAATAATTCATGTGAGTAATTAGAATTAGCAAATTTTACAAGTGTGTTATACCTACTGTTTGTATGTCAGAGTAAATGTAGAGATAATTTTAATTATAATCACCGATTGTCGGCTTTTAGAATTTGTGAGATTTTGCAAGATTTATCCCTTCATATTTATATGTTAACTGATTTTATAATTTTTTATTTATTACCCAGGAAATAAAAATCTATAAGAAGCAGGTTATTGTGTATTAGCACAAATATAAAACACTCAGTTCAGTTAATATATGGGCTGTTAGGAATCAAAAAGTGGGTAGAGCACAAGTGGTGGGTTCCTTTTTTGGGGAAATCTTATCCATAATTCTCTAGGAGGTAGAATTCTTACTCTAGCTATAATAAAAGATTTATTGTTCTTAATCGATGTCTTAGGTCTATTTCAAATTATTAAAATCACAGCAATACATATTATACATACCCTAACTCTGATTTTCAGTCTAAAACATTAATAGCACTATAAAATAATATATGTAATAGAAATATAATTATATTTTCCTTATACGACCGGATAAACACATAAGCAATCTTTCATATATTAGATATCTTCATATATTAGATAGGAAAAAAAAGAAACAATTTTCAAAATATTAAAAGAAATTTCGAAAAGTAAATTACATTATTTTCAAAGCTGGTGGAAATGTGGAAAAAAAAATATCATAATAAGATAAGTATTGTAATTCCTTTGATTTCTAATCACTCTTCGGAAGAGTTTTTACCCTGATCAGATTATCCAATTAAAGGTAGGTAAGTCATTTTGGCCTCTAAATTCATAAATACAAATCACAACACTAATAGAAAATATTAGCACAAAAATTGCATACAATTTTCCGTATCGGTTACTTCAAAGGAAATGTTTGGTAGAACAGTGACTTCCATTTCATTGAATTAAGAGATAAGAAATATACAGTAGCGAACATACGTTAAGGGACAGTGAAAAAAATTGAACAATTTTGTTTATTGCAAAGAAACTAGTCAACGAAAATACGCGAAACTTAACAACAATGAAGATACACATACTGTGAGTGTTTTCTAGAAATATTAGCAAAATAGAACAAATATTTACCTAAATTTTCAACAATTGCCATCAGAGACCAAAAAGAACACCGATCAAAAGTTAAGGAACAGCTGTTATTGCAATAACCATTGGCTAATTAGATATACCAAATTCATATATTGTAAAGAGTCCTTTATTTTTGATGACCTCGTTGCATCGATTATTACAAGAATCAACAATTTTTTAGCAGAATTATGGAGTTATCTCCTGTCACTCTTCTTTCAGGAATCACCATAGTTAATCCTAATTTTTTGGGATTGCGTTCTTAAGCACCATCACCAATTACCTTCCAAATATTTTCAATTGGGTTCAATTCGGGGCTCTGAGGAGGCCAGCTTATAAGAGAAACTCATTTACTTTCTATGTATGCTTTAAAAGATTTAGCCGTGTGAGAAAGAGAACTTTTTTGCATCCAAATGCGTGGTTGAGTATCAAATGATTGCGAATATGGAATGAAATGGTGGATTAGAAGTTGCGTATACACTGCAGCATTGACAACTCTATGCACACGAACAATTGGGCCTGTTCTCTCTGCAGAGATGATGCCCCAGACCATCACGCGCTGTCGACTTTAAGTTTCACAGTTTGTGTAACGAACTCGAGGTACAAGTCTTCACCGACATTACCTCGAACGTGCTTTCTGCTGTTACTTCCGATCACAGATTCTTCGCTGAAATCAACCATGGACCACTGCTCCTTCGACAAAACGACATGCTCCATGGCAAACTGCAGCCTTACAGTTTGGTTCTTTTTCGATATCACAGGCTTCGATCAGCATCCAGGCTTTTAATCCAACTCTGTTCAAACTTCTATTGACTTTGAATCTGGACACGTTGAGATTATGCGTTTCACTCATTTTGCGAAAAATACCTGCAGTAGTCTTGAAACAGTCCTTTATGCACAGTCTCACCATGGCACGATCCTTTCTGGGGGTAGTTTTTGATGGTCTTCCTGATTCTCGTTTTTGTAATAATTGAAGCACACTCTTTAAAAAGGGTTAGCATTTTGATGCACAACACTCTTAGATCTTTATATGATGCTTGCAATTTCAGAAAGTGACTTTTCATCCTTGTGATGGTAAAAAATAGGGGTTTTCACAGAGAGATACTTTTTTCCGAGTAGCAGGTGTAATGGCAGCGATAGTTTTGTTCCAATAATTTGATGACCTTTAGTAACAATTTAATATATTGAAACAGTCTTTCAAACAAAGATTATTTAGTTTATACCCGTTTATTAATAACTGTCCCTTAACTTTTCCTCGGTGTCTTTTTCGTCCTCTGATGGCAATAGTTAAATATTTTGGTAAATATTTGTTTGATTTTGCTAATATTTCTACCACATACCCACAGTATGTGTACCTTTATTGTTGTTAAGTTTCACGTATTTTCGTTGTCTAGTTCTTTTGCAATAAACGAAAATGTTGAACTTTTTTTACTGTCCCTTAACTTATGCTCGCTACTGTAAATTTTCGTCATTTACGTCAAAGGTGACTGCTGTTCTTATTGGTTGAGAGAGGGATTAGTTTGTGACAGCAGTGGTGCTGACAGGACTCTCAAAGTGGTACAACTCAACACACTGTTTGAAAATGAACAAAAATTAGCAAAGAAGAAATTGTTCAAATTATCTACTGAGCAAGTGAGCATGACAAAGCTGAGACAGATGTTCATTTTTATTTAGTCGTCCTTTGATATGTTGGAGATAATTAGTAATGATATGAGTGAAACAGAAAAACTGGAAAAAAATCATCAATGATTAAAAGATGACCGAATAGATAAGTGCACTAAATAGCATCGCTGTTCATTGTTTTTAACGCATCCAATACTCATGATCCAATTCATGAAGCACATCAGTCAAGAGGATACTTACCTTATTTCGATATATCTTCGTCATCTTGATTCTGGAATGCAGCACAACTCTGCGACTGAACTCAAAGGTATGCCAGACTCTACCATTATTATCCTCCTGCGTCTCACTACCAGCTTGATCCCAAGAATCTCCGCCAGAGGAACTCTCGATGGTGTAAAAAGTGCCTCATGCATCCTTTCTCACCCTGAAGGGAGATAGTGTCGTCAGTAGAACAGTGAGAATTTATGAAATAATACTGTTGTTATGTAGAATAATAATTCGTGTAGAAGTGATGCAGATATTGTGTTTTTGCTAAGCCTTCTAAGGAATTAAAATTGATTTTATATGCTTTAAGTATGATTCGAAAACTTATAGCAGTAAATTATTACACTTTTCATTGAATTCTCATTTCGTATATACTTTTAGTTTATATTTGTAAATGAAATTAATGGGATCGTCTCTCTTACAAACCGTTTTCTTTATCATGCATTGTGAATTTTTTTTGAATACTTGAGTAAGCATTTCGAAACAATGAGGACTTTCCGCTTCCGATGATGCCCATAAAATTACTGAAGTTCAATAATTAAAGAATAGATACATTTTCTTTTTTTTCATCATTGTCATTTCATCTTCATTGCAGCCTACATTTGAATTGAAATGGAAATCACGTTTTCTTTCACATCTCGTTTTCTATTATATCAATGTGATTTTACCATGAACAAAACCATTTCTCTTAAATGTTCTATAAATATCTCAAATTTCAAAGTTTTATGATGCAGAATAAATAGACAAAATTTGTAAGTGGGAACGATCCTCTTGAGGTAAATAATTGCAATTATGAAATAATTAGAAATTCCAAAATGAAGTTTTTACATAATATTTTATAGGGAAATAATTTTTTTTAATATAAAGATATTTTCTTGGTCTAGGTTATAACATAATTCTGTTAGATAATCAATAGATAAACGGCTATATAAATAGAAAAAATAAAGGGTAAATATATTCATAAAAAGTTACAATCCAATAATGAACTCGAAATATTTTTTAATTTACCTACATTTGAATAATAGCCTATTATTTTTCTATTAGTTTTTTTCTTTAATTGTTATTCATTAATTCTGCTATTCAAGGTATTTCTAAGTTCTATACAAATATTATATTCTATATCTATCTATATTTAATTTTTTAGTATAACTCAAAATTAGGATATTGATAATGAATGATGGATCATTCGAAAGCACTTCAAAAAATATAGTCGAGAATACAAATTCACTGAGGTAACAACGAATGAAAATTGATAGGATGAAAAAAAAAAAAAAAGAATTTGACTTCAAAAGAAGTTGAAAGTCTAATTTTAATTTTATAACCTTGAATAGAGTTTGGTAGCTCACCTCATTTAAGCTGTTCTCATCGAAAGTACACCTAATTATCAATTATATTCTTTCATTAATTTTCTATTTCTCACCATTAAGACAGACTTTATTCACCGCAAAGATGATAGCCAATAAGGCTGTCCCAGTGTGATGCTCAGAGGTAAAAAATCAAACACACCAACAGATTATCCCTCAATCCCATCGATGCAACCTATTGGTTTATAAGATTCCCCATCACCATATTCACAATAACGTCCAGTGACAGTAGCTCCTCTAGACTGCAAGACGACATTGGTGGAGGCAACTGAGAGATCATTAAAAGTAATTAGGGGATGTAATAGGTGAACAAGCAAGATTTTGCCCACCGTATCATTTCAATGAATAAGACACTTTTTCAAACATAGTAACTGTGGGCCGAATTAATAAAACATTTCTTGAGAACAAACTTATGATAACACCTGAGTAATCATTTATAAACTAATTGAATAATGGTCGAAGAAACTCTGGTTAACTTTTAATTTAGATTCATCTGAATATTATCCAATTTAGGTTAATTTACGAATTAAAGGTCAGTTTTTCATTTTTCTAAGACTATATATAATATATGTTAATTAATTAAATATCTTAAATTAATTAAGATATTAATTTGTTATTTCAATTTTTATCTATTTTCTTCTGATTAAATACTAATGAAAATTGATTTTCTTCATCTCCATTATTTCTCATTAATGGAGATACAAAATAGAATGGAAGTAAAAATGCTAGGTAGCATATACTAATGTATACGCATTTAGCAAATCCAATAATATTAAGTCACTACAACCTCTACATAACATAGTCCACTAAGAGATAAAACAGTAGTATGAAATCATGTCTGAGCTTCTTATTGTTATATTGCTCATGTACAGTTGTATTAATAAATTGTAAATGAATTGGTTTCATCAGTCAACATTTTTAATTTCATTAAGGTTTCATCAAGTTTAATTCTTTTATTAAAAGTGAAAATTTATAAGAGATTCCAAATAAAGAAATTGTACAGAAAATATAATACGGGTTGCTATATTTTCTAATTTAAAGAAAGAGTTTTGAAATATAATTTCCTTTCTAGTTGCTGATTTAATTAGCTATATGGTTTCTTCTAAGATTTTCTCTTTCGATTCAAATGGAAAATGATGATGTCATACTAATAATTGTGTGAAAAGTACAAGTAATCCAATAACAAAAGATATTGCTACTAAGTAACTATGCTACAAAATGATGAAGAAAGATCCTGAAATAGAATAACATTTCAAAGTACGCCAAACACTAGCCTCGCATTCCAGTGAACATCCTCTTCTGTGAACATAACTTCAAAAGAGATGATTTTTAGAACAGTGCAATTTGTGCCAGTCATCCTAATGAACCTCACTGCCGTAAGATCGAACCTCACAAATTGGTGAGACCTGCAGAAGGAACAGCACTTTAGTGAGGAGAGAAGACAGAGTGTGAAGGTGTTAGTCAGTTAATAATTTGTTATTAATTATTGCCTCTTGACTTTATTGAGTTTCATTTGCGTAAAAGAGATAGTATTTACGTATTTTTATATGATTAACTATCTAAATGTAAGGAAAAGTTTCGTGGAACTGTCCTGCACCAATAATTGGAGTGATCAACCACTCTCAGTCATTTCTTCTATCGACTGATACCTCAATAAAATATTTGTAGCTTCTAAAATAAAAGAAATATGTTGAATAATGTCATCAGATCGGCGGAAATATTACAAGATATTGTGATTGACACACAATACAATAAAATCAGTTACTCTCAATTCTAATATATTCGCACATTTTACTGACAGATCTACATTTGAAGACTACAAGTCCTGAATTCTCCAACCTTTCATCACTTGAATCCAGCAAGAGTTTTAATGCATTCAACCGGTAAGGCTTTTCCAATTTGACAACAATACAGTCTGGTTTGCCTCCCACTCTGTGTGAAGTACATCACCTGGAGCCAGAGACAAAATCTGTTCCTGTGGGTGGCACTTCTAAGGTTAGAAATTATATAGTTACTAACACTAAGAGTATAGTTTTTAAAATATATGTTCTTAAGTTATAATTCTAAGAAGATACAATATTGCGAATAAGAAAATAAAAATATTGACTATTATGGTTATGTTTTTTAGAATAATGTTTATAAAAATACGATTCTTAAATATATTTTTTTAAAGTTATAACATTCTAAAAAACCTAATTTTAACGAATAATAGTATAAAGATAATGTATTCACCGAATATGATTTTAAGGTTATAAAACAAAAGGTTACTGGTAATAAAAATACGACAAATAAGAATAATGAACTTACGCATAAAATTGTAACGTCTAAACTTTTAAGAATATTGTTCCTTGCCGATAAGTTGTTTGGGATATTGTGTACTAAAGTTACTAGCTCACTGATTGGCTATGGAAGTATATGATTGGCCAATAAGAGACAAGTACTGTGAGTTATTTGAAAATGAAAATAAGTGAAATTTAGCACAAACAGCAACAGCGCTTCATAAATTGAGTTGATATTTAACTGAAAATTTCAAAAGGAATCAGGTTTATTATGCTCATTTTAATTTAGATTCAGATTGAATATGATTATTATATATACATTATATAAGGTTATCTCAATTAATCTTTTGGTAAGTTTGCCTAGATATTTATATAAAATAGGTATACTAATAATCGTTTTGATAACGGATTTTTTTTAAATCCGAATATAAAGTTATCAATCATTATCTTCTTATTTCTGTATAAAGGGGTTTAATTATTCAATTTCAATTGCATTCGATATATCTTCTATTTAATTTTACCCTTTACAAGCGTCATATTGTTAGGTACGTACGTACTTACGTCTAAAATCAAAACGATATCAGATCTCCCTCTATAACTAATGTGTTATTGTGGTGTATGAATTTCAATAAAATAAAAGTGAACTCTAGGTTGTTCAAGCCTGAAATATTATAATTTCAAATTTAGCACACTAAATAAGTAAATAAGTGTATGTTAATGCACCTTCCGTACGTTCAGTACCTAACTATTACTGAAAAATAACTAGGCATTGATATTATTTAATGTTTTAAAATTTTTTTATGTCTACACATAGTCTTTCTCCAAGATAAGTATGTTTATTCTTATTAAAATATCAGTTTTGCAAATATTTAATGATTATTTGTATCTTACAAAGTAAACTGACGAAATTTGTTCAATTCAAGGTGACGGTCCAATATATAAAATAAATATAGTAGTATTACTATGTCAAATAGGCATTCATTTCTTGAGTTTCTTTAATGTCTACACAGTCTTTCTTTATTAAGTGTCGATTCTCATTAATAAGATGTTAATCTTTGCAAATATTCAATTATTAATTGTAGCTTATAAAGTGAAATGATGAAATTTGTTCACTTAAGGATGACGGTCCAATTTTGAAAATTTATAGGTAGCTATATTGTATAATTTACTGAAAAGTAACTAGGCATTCTGTTCTTGATATTCTTTAATTTCTACATAAAGTCTTTCTTTATGAACTGTTTATTCTTATTGAGATATTATCTTTTTGACAATTTTTAAGTCTATAAGATGTTTAAGTCCTCTTATGGATTATTTGAAGATTACCTATAAAGTGAACTGATGAAATTTGTTCTTTTATCGTTCACGTGATCTTTATTTCTGCAAATAGGTATGGGCTGGTAGAGCAAGTTTCACGCATTAAAAGATTTTTCTAATTCATAATATTAGTTTATAATAACTTAGATTTAGATTATTTTAAATTTTTATTAGACACTAATATTTCAGCATCATATAATTGTGGAATTTTTAAATAATTTGAGATGAGTTATTTGCCAAGTTCTTTGTGTGAACGAATTGACACACTAAACAGCACCACATAAATTGACGAAAAAAATAACACTTTACACCTTAATATTATTAAATTATTCAGATGGTCTTTCCTTATGATCCGTTTATTATTATTTAAAGATATTAATAAGCATATATTTAGTGTAATTTATATAGTGGAATAAAGAAAAATGTCTATAAATAATACAAGCGTTTGTATGGTCAGCTATACTCAGTAGGTAGGTAGGTAGGGTCGTAGAGTAAGTTACGAATTATCGGTCAGTGTCACATCTTCGATCAAATAAGATAAGAAAAACCGATAGCATAATAATACTAATTATTTTATTGTAGCTGTTGATATCTATGATAGCTGCAGGTATCATGAATACCAATTAAAATGAATGTAAAATAATTATTATTACATACATCGTTTTTTTATTTTATGACCGAAGATGTGGGACCGACCGATAATTTTTAGCTTACCCTACATTTGATAATAGGTTTCGCAACTATTGAATCGTTCTAAACCAGCTGTATTTAGTATTCGATACCATTTCATTTAGTTTCGTCTATGGTATTTTTTGGATCTATAGCTTTAAGAGCATATTGTCCCAGCCCTAATAATAAGTATGACCAACAGTCATTAGACTCATTACCTACATTTGATTGAAGCTATTCATACTCAACGGGAAATTCATAATACCAGAGGTTATTCAAACTCAGCGTTGAAGGTATTTATGGTTTCAAGCTTTCAAATAGAAATCTTTCTATTCATCATCAGGAGAAGGGTGAAAAACCTGACAATGAATTTTATGACCAATAGTTGTTTGTTAGATACAGTCTTTCTATTACAGCTATCTATATTATAGTTTATCAATTTTAAATATTAGAATATGAGACAAAAAATTAGAAAAATTGTTACTACCTATAGCTAATGCTGATTACATTAATTCGCTTGGATAATTCTACTTTCCATATATATGTAACAAAATGAAATGCGTTTTATTGTTGTTTATAATGTCTTCTTGTTTCTATGTATGAACTCTATTCATATGTGCTACTTGTTGCTATATGTGTCCTCTAAGCTCTTGATCCTGAATGTGTCCTGTTGATTTCAAGTATGTCCTGTTGTTCCTAAGGTGCACCGACAGTTGGGACCAGGACAATTGGGCCCGCCGACATTTGGGCTCAAGACAATTGGTCCCCACGACAATTGGGCTCCAAATAATTGGAGCCCCAGAACAATTAAGCCCAGAAAAAGATTGAGCAGAAGACACAATAAAGAAGTGTTACTTTGTTATTACTAGGAAAGTTCAAAGATACAATATTATCTTTGAAATATGCTATATTCTCTAAAATTATATTGATATACCTGATAAGGGACATATTAGCAAGCCCCTTAAATCACATTTGGATGCTAATCTCAAGTTCCGGTGTAATAAAAATCTTTTAAGTATTCAAATAAGTCGTATTAATTTGAATCATTATCATATGGATCCATGGCTTACTTAATTATACGGCCTGATTTTCTGCCTTTTCGTCAAAAAATAGGTCAATTTTTTCTTCATCGTTGCAACTTTTTTCAGTAAAAATAAAGAATTTGACTCAATAAATTTGTTAATTAAATTAAATTCTACAAAACCAAGATAACTTTCATGTATATATGAATAATCGGTAGTCAGGATAGGTATCCGGTAAATTCATCGCCGGTAAATTCTTCGTCGTAAATTCATCGCATGGTAAATTCATCGCGTGGTAAATTCATCGCATGGTAAATACATCGCATGGTAAATTAATCGCATGGTACATTATAAAATTAAATTGTTAAACTTAAATATACTTTTTGCAAATTATCACGCCGACCTCACTTTATTTTTCGCTGGATTAGGGTAACTTGTTTGTACGAATCTGTGCTGTTATTTTATTTTATAATGATTGGATTTTACATAGTAGTAGAATGTCATATAATTTTCGCATGTATATCATTCAATTAATATTTGATTTGAAATATTTAATATGTGAGTATACTTGCACTAATTTATTATTTTATAGTTATGAATATTTTTCTTTAATTTAAATTTTAAATATTTTTCAAATTACGTATTTGTGTAGCTACTCATAGTTTGAAGAACAACATAACTGTAAATGCTACACCTCTTTGAAAATATGATCAGCAAAGCATAATTGCCTCAGTAAATGGGAACCAGGTTTTCTAATTAATTGAGAGGTATTGATTATAATTTATCTTTTTAAAGGTGATTTAGATATATTTTTTGTGCAGTTGTAACGGTAGAATTTAATCTTCAATATTAACTGTTTACTTGAGCAACATATCCATATATTATTTCGTGGACCTTTTTTTATACTTTTATTAGTGAAATTTGTTTTCTATGCAGTGCTTTGTGATTACCTCAGATTGCTAAAGCCCTTGAACATGGTCGAAAGTACCGCTTCAGCTGGAAGTTCTGTTTCTACAAGAAGCCCTGAAGCTACAGTTCACGTTATTATATCAAAAATAGATGTTTATTGATATATATGGAGTAACTAGACAGTTTGGTTGACAATAGGGCACTGTCCCATTGTGAACCAATTTTTCTGTCCCAATGATCACCATGACACCATTTTGAAAACATATGGGTATAGCGACTCAACTACGAAAGTATAAAGGCAATCCTTTCATATGATCATATTTTACATATTACTTAATATTATGTAAAAATGTCGTATGCATTATATGTTAAATTAACTGATTTATAACAATTGAAACAGAGTACGAAAAATTTAGTTTTCTCACCTCTAAAACACGTTTTCGATTTTACACAGGGCTGAATGCACCCCAACCGCTGAATGCAATGCGAGTGAATGCACTGAAGTATGCCTAGTTTACCACTAAGATTTTGTTAAAAATTACCCTCAAATAAAAAAGTTATTCAGCATGTCCCATTGTTCCCAGTGTCCCATTGATGACCATCCTCCCCTACATCATCACAGTGACTCTTTTCCCAGATAGTACATCATCACAGTGACTCTTTTCACTGATAGTACATCATCACAGTGACTCTTTTCACTGATAGTACATCATCACAGTGACTCTTTTCCCAGATAGTACATCATCACAGTGACTCTTTTCACTGATAGTACATCATCACAGTGACTCTTTTCACTGATAGTACATCATCACAGTGACTCTTTTCACTGATAGTACATCATCACAGTGTCTTTTATCTGACAGTATAACATCATTCGGGTTGTGACAACTGACAATATGCATTTCAAAATATGCAGTATATGCACTGGGGAATATACTGCATTTGCAACAGGTTATATGCTTTTTGAGAAAACGCATATGCATCACAGTGACAGACCACACAATAAGTTGTCACACAAACACGTACGTCATAAATAGCTATCTGTGTCGGAACAAAATACCTATTCAAGTGTCACTTTACGTATAGTGACACGACACATCATAATCTGCCATATCGGCACACTCTTTTTCTCTCGGTTTATACATTACCAAATGAAATTACCTGAATACTAGGATTCCTTACTCAGAAATAAATTCGTCTTTCAAATCCTTTAATAAATAGGATAGGTACTACCATGATACAATAACTACAAATTGAAATTGAGTTTCTTTCACAAGAGCAGTCCTCTTGTGACGTCATAGAGGATAGTAAATTGTGTATTTAATTGTTGTCACTCGTATAGCCGTATTGCAAACTATTTTCGAAAGTATCAATTATCATAGTTTCTTTTTATTTATTTAGGTAATATTAAGCAATCAGAAAAATGGTAAATAAGATTTAATAAACATAAATATTAATAAATAAACCTTAATTAATTGAAATATTTTTCCATTGGTTCAAAAATATTATTAGTGTTTTCTACTCATCTTTTTAATAATATACCCAATAATTTGAAATGCCCCTTGTCAGATTTTAAATTGTTTTTAAAAAATACTGTAGGAATAAATATATTGATTAATTTTAAGTTAACCCACTGCATCGTTCTTTTTATTTTTAGCTAGTTTTGTACTTTTATCATGTTTTAATTTAGATTGATGTATATATTTTACACAGAGCGAAAAAAGTCTTAGTCACAAAGCAGAAATCTGATTACCAAGTGAACCAAGAGCTTTTTCTGATTTAGGAATACGTTTATAAGAGATACTTCATAGTTAATCAGATATCTGATTCAATGTTATGGAGATATTTAACTACAATGCAGACATACGAATTTATTTACAATGCAGATGCTCTTGTCATCACTCAGATTATTGATACTTGGTTATTATGCAGATATATCTGCATTACTATAAATAGCTTTGATATTTAAATATCAATCAGTAAATATGGTACATGAAATTGGGAAAATCATAGACTCAAATTAAATGAACACCTTTATTATATCAACTTATATTATTAAACATTGTTATAATTATTAACAAATAAATGTTATTATAATTATTTATAAATAAATATTATTAGAACAATTAATATATAAATATCATTCGAATTATTAATACATAAATACTATTAGAATTATTAGTATATAGCTATATACTATTAGAATAATTAATTTTTTGACCATAAATATTATGGAACAATATCAAATAGTATCTAATAATATAGCAAATATATATTATTTTTTGTGTTGAATGTAAGTACCCAATAGAGAAGATACTAAATAAATGGCAGAGAGTGATATTTAAGACATTATATCAATTTGATGATAAGCTATCATATGACACAATACTTTATAAACACTAATTAAAAAAAAATATATAGTGAAAAATAGATATAAAATATTATCAATATTTAACTATGACGTTGGCATCAGCTGTCCACACATATATACCAGTTGCTTCCTATTATTATTTAAAAGTGATATTTCTGAACTCAATGATACGAGGACAGAAAAGTCAATTCCGTATCTAAATAGCTTAAGTTGTCAAGTAATAGCTGACTAAAATAGCTACAACCCATTCCATGCAGAACATGATATGAATTTATCACAATTAATTGATTTGAACTTTTAGAGTCAACTGTATATAGAGCTCTTTCGCTATCACCTAAACAGCTATCACCTCTGTAGTAATGTCCAAAGATGAGGACATTCAAATTGAAAATGATAGCAGAGATGCAGTAGCTACTTGATATGGGCAAATGTCTACAGCTATGACAAATTTTAGATTTGACAAAGTGAATAATTCCTGCAGTTCCTTTTACTTTGAAGGTAGGAGACTGAAGGTTGAACCCGAATTCACCTTTCTTTTCTCTGCAAAACGCCATACCACCATCGTCCTGTGGTTAGTAAGGAAGATGAGCAATTAGTTCTAATAGTTCATAACAATATTATTAAATCGATGAACAACACAGCTAGCTACAAAATTAATTTGACATTCTTTTTAAACTGATCTTTGTACTGATTGCCTTTTATTCAATTGAGGTTAATTATAAATTCAACGTTGAAGAGAAGGTACAGCATAGAATTGAAAATATCATATTAGGAAATATAATATAAATTTATAATAAACAAATAGAAATAATATGCAGAAGACTGAAGACATTTTAGGAACCGCGGAAAATAATTGAACGTTGAGTTTGTAACTATTTCTTGAAAATATGGACATTTTCTTCATGCTAATTTACTTCGACCTTTCCAATAAAAAGTGTAATCTGTACTTACCAACAAAAAATTTTGAGGCCCTGTTTCTGCAGTTGTTGCTTTCCAAGGGAACTTCTTTGAAAGTCTGAACTGGACAAGACAGAGCCCCCACAAATGTATGGATTTAGCCACATTAAAGTCATCTGGAATAATAATATTGCACAATTAATTATTCATTAACTTATCAATCTTTGATTATAGTTATTTTCATTGCCTTTAATATCTTATCAATCACAGCATAGTTGCAATTACAAAATTCAAGCATACTTATATTAGTAATTGGTAAGGAGTTAGCTAGTCCAATTTTGAAATCAATGAGATTCAATAGCTAGCTATATAACAATTAAATAAATATGCTTGTAAAAGAGAAAATTAATATGAGAAAAAATCAATTGAATAGCTACTAGCTATAATAAGATTTGATCAACTATAGAAATCACATCAAAAGAAGAGTTAGCTATTGCTTTAGATAACAATGTACAGCTACTTAGCTTGCTAGTTCATTTGATATCTTGTTAAGGAAAATAATATCAATTAAATATCTACTACCTGGCTATCTAATAGTTAGAGCTAGCTAATTATTTACACCTAGTGTCCTATTCACTGATTTAGTGTTCCTAACTATTTTTATCTATAAAGTAAATACTAGGTATGAAGATTTACACAATCTTTAATAGTCACCACTCACCTTGATTTAAATTTTCATCATGCAGATCGAGCTTAAAGCATTGTCTCAACTTTGATGACTCTAGGCCACTTCAAAAAGAAGTGATTTATTGCTGGGAACAGATAAGTTCAACCTGAAATGAAAATTCATAGAAATAATTAGTAGAAACTAGAAAGGTAATATTTAATTAATTTAATTGGGAGTTGAACATTTACTTAGGAACAAGAAGCCAAATTGCTGATATTAAAAATAAATTTAATGCAATTGACATTGAAGAAGCAAACAGAGAAAGAATTAGCTAGTTATAAAAAACAATGTCACTAGCTATTTTTACATCTTAAAATATGGTAGCAACTTATATTCCTCTAGTCAGAATAATTTGATTAAGATGTATAAAAAAGAGCTCCTTACCATTTGTATTATATTAATTAGGCATAAATTGTTTTCATTATTTAATGAGAACTATTCATTTATTTATACAATTGTATAATATTATAATATTCATTACGTGTTATATCACCACTAGATGGCTCTCTTTACCAAATTTAACCTTATATAAGATGTGCACAGCGTGCTACAAAATCAGTATCTACCCAACTCTCGAACTGTTTAATTCGTTTGAAGTTGTGTCTTGTCTAATTTGATTAACTAACTTACACGTTGTACATATAAATTGTACATCGTTAATGTTCGGAAATATTGAAAGCTTAATTCCTATCCTTTTCATGTTCGAACATTTCTCTTAATAGTACAGTAGTACGCCGTTATTTCGAGAGCTTTGCTCCATTTCATTCTTCTCAATAATTAGAGTTCCCTACTCTATAAAACTTAAAACTGTTAGTCAATTCAATATAAATTTGTTTTGACTCTTGAAATAAGCTTTAAAATCCTTAATGGTAAAAATTTCAAGGTAGTATACTTTGTTATAATAATTGCTATATTGAATTTATATAGAGCTATCTGGTGGTGGTAACACTAACTATTTACTTTCATATTCTTTAGAATAAAACCCCTGTGCAGTGTGCATAAACCCGAACGGAAATTACCTACGGTATACAATCCGAAACTCTCCTAATTCCTTTCCTGAAATCTCCTGTTACCTTAACCGGTATCCCATGCTAATGTTGTGCTACATTTTGTAAGGTACTAACTCTAGTCAGTCGCATGAGTTTGATGGTGATAAAAACAAATGCTATTTAGGATTGCCAAGCTTCATTTCTAACTTAATTTGTATATTTCAGAATAACTACAAATAAAGATCTGCGCTTCTTGTTTTAAAATTTATGTCATTATCCTTTGAAACCTAATTTGTTCATCTAAATTCTAACAGATGATAGGTACTGTTATAGGTAGCTAAGCTCAACTTAATTTCAAACAGTTTAGCTCCTTTAAGACTAAAACTTGAAAATCCAAGAAATCTATCTATAAAAATGATTATTATTTGTGTAGTTGGCTACTGACTATTTCGTATAATGAGAATATCAAATATCTCAATAGAGGGCTATCGATACATATAAGCAGATAAATATAATATAACATTATAGATTTATAGTAAAAAAAAGCATAATATTCACATACCTGGCAAAAAAAGAAATGTGAACCATCAAAGAACCAAATTGCAGCAAAGAGTCGGATGATCACACTGCAACATAAACTGTAGGTTTCTGATTTGTCTTCTTGTAATTCTCTATGTAGCGACTCAAGGAAATTTTCATAGTAGAAAGCTGTTAGCTATATAAATAGCTAAATATAAAATTAAAGATAAACATTTGATGTAGCATAATAGCTATAGCTAAGTCTGAAATAGAAAGTGAACTTGAAATTATACTTATAATGACCATTATAATTATATATAATTCATATAGAACAAATAAAGACTAATTCGGATAATTTTTGATAGCAACAATGATTGACAAAAACTATTTTTAGGAGAACAGTTATGCTACCAAACAGATGAATTTCTTAGCTAAATGCAGCGGATTTAAAATTTCTATTGTTTTTCATCATTCATGCATAGGTCGCTATTCCAACAGTTGACATGATCTAGCTATGTATCAATAAAAGATCATTTTCATCATAAATTTAAAAGTCTACAGATGTCATTGCACTGAAATTTGAATGAAGACTGCCACAGTGCCACTGGTAGGCTACTAACAGACTTATGCATTGGGTAGTTAGACAGAGACTTAGGCTGATAATCAAATTGCACAATAATGTACCTTTTTGCAAAAATAAAATCATTGAAATTCCTATGACAATTGCTATTTGTATCTATACCAATAAACATTGCATATGCTATTAATAGAAAGATTAATTAGGTGTTGCTTATGAAAAATAATTTAAAATTACATGTCAATGCTGCGTTGTAAAATTACAGAAACTGGTTAATTGTTCACCAAGAATTATGGAAAGCGCATCCTTGTCACCAAAGATCTTTGAAGACACTTTTTGAGGGAAAATATATCTTTGCAAGATCTTGGAGACAAATTCCTAACAAATTCCTATGGTTACATGTTATTATTGAAGACATTTTAGTGATTTTAGTGATTTTAGAGACAGATTTGAAAATATTTGAAGACAAAATGTTTTCAAAATAAAATCATGGACAAATTTGACACGCTTTGAGTGAGCAGTAAATACAGGATGAAATTAAATTAATTAATGATTGTTCAATCAGAAAATATTGAAAATGTCCCATACTCTGAAGACTTGCTGCATTGCAAGGTATCTAAGGACAGTCCAACAGACTAGAGCTCTTGATGTACCTAATGTCTAATGATGTACCTAATGTCTAATGATGTACCTAATGTCTAATGATGTAACTGCCAACTGGTAATATATTAATAATTAGCCAATGCCCAATTGTTAACTTACAAAATTGCAGAATGAACCTAATTTAGAAATTTCAGAATGATAGAATCTATTGAGAGAAATCTTACAATTATTAGTTTAATTGCATAACTGTCTGATTATGAAAAAATTGTAAATATAGTGATTTCTAAGATAAATTAACAAATTTCTGACAAATTGCATATGCTAAAGAGTGTCAGTATCTCCCTTTTAAGTTTCAGCCAGTCTCAAAATGTGGGGCATTATTAACATTTTATTATTATAATAAAGCATGTCAAACTCGCCATTTTGATGGCGAGTCTGTGACAGTTATTTTGAGCCCTTCTTTTGCAAATGGTGAGAGATATCTGATTTTCCCCTATGCTACAAATTTAATGTTATTTTGGGGAGAATTTATGGTAATTTGATCACTCTGGTGATTTTTGGAGAGCTGGAGAGACTAATGGAGAGTTTACGAGCCATACAATTTTACTTGGATTAACATACCTACAATAGTAGATTAGTAGTAGTCGGTACCTATATCCCTAAGAATCACTCTCAGAGTCAGCGAGTCAGTAGCGACCATTAGGCATTAGCTAATGAGGCCATGGCCCATTGCTAGCAAGCCAGACTGCAGAAAGTGGTAATCTGTACTACAAGATATCCTCTATTTTGCCATTTGGTTTCTATTCTCAGTAAATACATGTAAATTTAAGAGAAACTAAGGATTATTCACTCAGAAAATGTCCCATATTCTGCTGACTGGCAAGCCACTGAAGCCAGTAGGCAGTAACCAGGCTGCAAGCCTGCAAGTGCAAGCTGCGGTTGCTGCCACTTGTCAGCAAGGCCAGCCGCCAGCCGGCCAGGCAGCAGGCAACATACCTATATAGTTACAGTTGTCTAAATTTTGAAGTAAAATTGTGTGTAAAAAAATACCACCTAAGTGCAAAGGACTCTCAAACATTTTTAGGTACTTGTCAGTCTCCAATTTTCTTTTTATACATTAGCAACAACATTGTAGCATAGGAAAAATTAGAAAAAACACAACAAATTAAATTTTTTCAATTTTTCCTTTCTCTACAGGAGTCTAAAGTCCTTCCTAATTTATTGGTGAGCATTCCCACACATACCTACTTAACCACAAATTCAAAAAACTAACTATGGAAACTTGGCTAAATTAATTTATCTCATAAGATCAGTACCTATATTTTCATAATTAGTATTTCAATATTTGGAAATTAAAGAGAATATTGGATTAGGAATGATAAAATATACATTTTGGTTCTTCATACTAGATACTTTTATATTGGAATTTTAAGAAAGATTCACTCAGTCTAATTAGCCTCAGGTACCTAGTAGCTGTAGGCTTCAGAAAGAGTCAGATTTGTTTCAGAATTTTGGCAGAAAATTGTTTGAAACCTATTCTGCAGAAAGTTAGGTAGTAGGTACCAAGGTATGGTATATTTTAAATTCTAAAGTCAAATTGGTAGGTATTGATTATGGAGCAGTTATATAGGTAATGGTTATTTAAGTCAATATGCTAGGTATAACATACCTAATATAAAATTATAAATATGTCACTATTGCCATATTAATTTTGTTATGTATATAGGTACTACAAATTTAAAATCACCTCAAGTTAAATAGAACATAGGTTCTGTGTTTTAGAAGCTGTCAAATTTATATGTCTCACTAATTTCTTTGTTAGTATGACTCAGTGCTCACCATTCAATGCCAAATACTACCTAGATACCTAAAATTATGTTATAACTGCTAGTCAGGTATCTTAACCTACATATCAGCTAGTTAAATTCACTTAGTCTAGGCTATATAAGTATTTATCACAATATAATTTTCAAACATGTACACACACAATGACATCTAAAACAGTAATGGCGTCACCCGGTAAACAGATCTGATTACTAATTAGTATTTATTCAGAAGAGATTTTGATCTGATTAACCACAAATCTCAATGCAGAGCTCAAACATTTAGCTGCATAGTTATGAAATAGCAAGCGTTAAATCAGACAATCACCTTATGCAGCAACTGAAATGAAAATGTAGAACATAATGATAAATCAGAGAATCTGTATGTGTAAATCAGATTTAGTCAAATCAGCTAAATAAGGTTATGCATTTCTCTCTGTGTAATGTTCCACAAGTTTGCAACTTTTCTGGATCTGAATGAATAAAAAATATATATAATAAATAGTCTCAGAGAATTTTTTAAGTTATTTGACATGATTTGGTGCAATTATGAACATCAAGGGGGAAATGAAATGAAGAAATAACAGCTCTTAAATGTATTTCAACTGGACGCAATGAGAGTGCGTGACGAACAAACTAACAAACAAAGAACACAATACCATAATAGAAAACTTCCCAGACGAAAACCTATCAGGGGTGACTCAACAAAATATATGAGATTCTAAGAGAATTAATAACACCGTGAATTAATATATTTTACAGGTCATATATTTATATAGGTAGATCTCATAAATATAACTTTAGAGATCCTTTTCCTTGAAATAGCATAGTTATTATACCATGCTATATTGCCGCTCTAAATACATGTAAATATACGAAATAAAAATAATTTCATGTAGGTAAATATGTATTTTAGACAAAATTGGATGACATATTCGTAATCATCGTAAAATTCTTTATGTGAATGCCATGATAATGGTATGTAATGAGCTGTATTTATATATCATTAAATAGGTATAAACAAAATAGCATGGTAAAGCCTCACTTCTGTCACGTCACAAAATACTCCCGCACGGTACTACCCTTCTAGTTTTGTGTAGCTATACTGTATACATAATGATAAAGATTCATATCTACTAGGAATTTTATATTTAGTTATGTCAAATTTGAAATTATAAAATTTCAGGCTTCAACAATCTAAAGTTTATGGTTATTTTATTGAAATTTGGCTACAACAAATCAACCATAAATGAACGATCTAGATTCTAGTTACCTAGTATATTCAATTTACACTTCAAATACTCTGATTCAAGAATTATGAGATGCTGTTGAAGCTAGTAGAGTAGGTAGCACTGCTTCAACTGCGACAAACCATTATTTTAAATAATTAGCTGTATAGCCTACTTAAATGGCAGTAATTTTCGTATTGATATAATATATATAGACGCGTTTACTACAACAAATATTAGTATTAATACAACAAATATTAGTTATAGTGGAAAATGTGATATCGTTGTAATTTTAAACGCAACTTGTACAGGGTAAAATCTATTATAAACTATATCATATGCAATTAAGATACATTCATTCAGAAATAAAATAATTACTTAATCTACAGATTTCAAAGAAATCCTCTATCAATAGGTTTTAGGTAGGTGTACAAAATTGATATATACTTGTAACTTGCATACCTATACTAGATTGGGCTACCTACCTAGATGTAATTTCTTAAGCGAAATATAATACAGATTAATAATTTGATATTGTGCATATTGCATACATGCAGTGACTCTTATATGTGCAACTTGGTCACTTTGCAACATGAAATAGTCTACCACAGCTTCCCTATACAGTTTTCTTCAGTGACCACTGCATAGAAAACGTTTTCAAATTATCTGTGGACTCCCTTAGATATACTGCTATTAAATGCGTAAACTTAGTTCCTAGATTTTATGAAAATGTTCATTAAAATCTAAAAAGTTCGTAGGTGGAATAATAAAAACACAAATATATCAGGAAATATATATAACAATTGGTATTTAGTAATTAGCTACTGTTAGTAATTGTCATTGATAAATAAATGAATTTATTTATTTTAAAAAGTTGTACCTACTGCTCTAAAATATGTAAACTAATAGCACGTATTTTACGGTATAAAATTTAATTTAGTAATTAAAAACACAATTATTTTAATTGAACAATTCAAGACTAAGGAACGGAATTCCAAATGTACCTGCTACATATGGCAGAGATAGGCATATAATATGTGACAATATAAAGAAAGGAATATGTTCTATATTGTCACATCCCTAATAACCATCGATAACCAAAATCTAATGTAACTAGAGCTGATATTAATTATATTATATCTAACAACTCAATTTATGAAGCGCTGTTGCTGTTTTTGCTAAAATACCCATATGACTGCATATAACAGGACTCCGCCCCCTTCTCCTTGTAGGTTTTGGACGACCAATCAGAGAAAAGTCTGCGTTAGTGCCATATTTCAGAATACACAATATCCATACTGAACTGTATCGATAGGAACTTAGGCGGTGGAGACAGTAACCCAAAAAACATATACGCTGTGTACGTATTCTTAGAAACAATATCTTTATTTACTATAACTTTAAAAACTTGTGAGTTAGAAATGCTATTTTAATAACCTATATCCAAAAAGTACTATATTCTAAAAATAATATACATTAAAAACTGTATTTAAAAAAAATTAGGTATAAATGCCTTAACCTTATAACACGATATCCTTAAAAAATATATCGTTAAAATTACTATCGTTAATTGTAACTATTTATATAACCATATTCATTAATACCAGTATTTTAGAAAAAATATTTTATTCAAACGATAACCTAAAAACTCTTAGGCGTTTTTATCTATATTTTTGAAATCTTAGACGGAAGAATCATAACCTTCTTGGGCACACCGGTTCCTGTGACACTGCCACTCAAAACCTCTGCTCCATGACTAGACTGAGCTACGTTCAGATCAGAAACTGGATGTAGAGTCAGAGAGAAATTAAAGACTTTTTTGGTTTCGATTTGATTGTTCTTGCAAATTAGTCATTTCCACTTTAAATAAATCATCAAAAGTAGTAAAAATATCAAGAAGGTAAATTTGACGACTTCCTTAATCATGGAGTTCATATATGTTCATATTGAGACCATGAACAATTGAAGTTAGCAGGTTTTATGAGTTTCTAACTGCGAATGGCTCTTGCAATCAATATAGAATATTTATTCAGCATCTTCTGAGTCACGAAAAAGAGTTGTTAGGGGTCAAGTTTGAAATGATCCGACAATTTAAAATATAATATCGCAACTGAAATAACTCTACTTGGTTGGCTCTGAATATTCACCACACGTATGACTGCATTCTCGGTGTAGCTTTTTATTGATCCAAAGGCTGTTTCACCGACGGTGGTATGTGACTCTGTTCTAAATTTTTTCGAATATGTTTAACAATTGAATTGTTCAATTAAAATCCATAATTCATGATTGCATTAGCAGATTAAAGAGTTTAACTAGTAGTAAATACTGAAAACAAATACCTAAAGAAATTCAGAATAATATATGGCGTTTTTGTCCATTGCAATGCCAATAACTATCAATTTAGTAATATAAATATACTCGTATATTCAAGGAATGTTATATTATTTTGCATAGCTTATACTGTAGAGAAATGTTTTCGCTCAGTTTTCGCTTGCTTCACCAAGGATGGAAGGCATTGTAATATGAATATTGTATACAGTAGTTGAGATTTCCAGTAAATAAAAAATGGATTGAAACTAAATAATATGTTAACAGATTCAAACACAAAAATAGAATTAATTGAAAAAATATAACAATTCAAAACAATAAAACATCTAAACTGTAATTTTTATTAATTATGAAGCGAAATTATATTAATTTGATTATTTCGATAATATTGAAATTGATTTTGCTAAAAGAATCATTACAATGTTATCGTATTTTATTAGATTTTGACTATAAACAAAAGAAAATTTTCTCTGTATCTATGATTACCTACAATTTATTTAATTTAACAACATGTGTAAAATTTAAATTTAATAATGTGTTAAATATTTCAATTAAGGATTAAATATAACTTTATGAATCTGGATTAAAATTAACAATAATTAATGGTTGAATTTGAATTCAACAATATGGATTAAATTTAATGACATGGGTAAAATATAAGAATAGGAACTAAATTTAACATCATGAGTTAAATTGAACAGAATTAATTTTACCGTGAATCACAGTCTATTTCCCAGAGTGTGTCTGGCAATCAATACTCACCTTTCAGTTTGTAAATTACTGGTGTAAGTAAAGTAAAGTGAGAAAACTTTCCTCATTCCTGATAACTTTGACACGTTCATTGTTTTTGATGAGAGATATAATGAAAGAGACAGAATAGTGATAAACACACAAACTGAACTGTTCTCTTATTTAGTGTGGACATTATAGCCAACCCAAATTGACAATAAATAAAAGTGAAATAAACTTTAAAGTGAACATTCAGGATTCTGTTACAATAATTATTTAAGTAAAGCTTTATAAATAGAACTTGAATCAAGCAATACATAGTAACAATAACTAGAACCAATACATTTTAAACATTAAAATACTTTTACTAGTGTTTAATATAAGCCGTAAAAAAATATCACTAATGAATCCGAAACATAAAACTTTAATAAAATACGATTATAATAAAAGATGCTTATATATAATTAATATTAGCAATAATAATAGTTACTTTTAATATGAATCTGACAAAACAATGCATTCTATGAATATATTTCTTATTACACAAAATTAGTTAACAAGAAGAAAGAACACTCAGAAGGTGAAATGAATAACACTCAGAGAAATTCAATTTAGGACAACCTCACTGTAACAAAACTTAAGTCCAATGCTTTGGCACATAACATCAATTAAAACATTCAAATCATGAAATGAATAACGCTTTTAGAAATTCCTACAACATCAATCCTGTGATGAAAACATAAACAAAATTATTTAATATTAATACTGAATAACTGCATGAATACTGAATAAGGGTTTAGGCTGATTTTCCGAAAACGAATTGGCCGAAACCAAATTTGTCGAAAACTAATTTGCCGAAACGGATTTGCCGAATACGTTTTTTCTGAATCCCAAACTGGCTGAAAACGGATTTGCCGAAATACAGATTTGCCGAAGGACAAATTTTCCGAAAGACGAATTTGTCGAAAATCAATTTTTTTGTATTTAAAAATTACGTTCTGTTGGACTTACTATTTACTAGCTTCAAAGAGCTAGATAGTCATTTTCATTCATAACATCTGCACAAAATCCCCTTAATTTATCAGCAATCATTGGGTTAAAATAATCTGCATGGAGAGTTAAACTAATTTTTGTCTGAATAGAAGAAAGGATTTTGCCGATAGATTGCGGTAGCAGCCGATACAACTGAACGCTATATTTTTATAGAAGCCTATACGACTGAAAACTTTCTAATTTAGTTGTTGAAGTCAATTACAAGATTCTTTTTAATTGTCCTAACAGCAATTTGGCTGGTGTGTAATCAGATACCAAAGTTTTGAGTGAAGTTCTATTTTTTTTCTTTAGTTCAATTTGTTTGTGTCAAATTACAGAATTTGATTGAGAAACTTCGTATATAATAGTTAAGGTAAGTTTGATTTCACTTATAACTTCGTCATAAAAGTGTTTTCCTATTCTTATTGTTCATAATATGAGGTATGAATCAATAATTTTTTGGTCTTATTGAAAGGATAAAGTGAAGTAGATTTATGATCTGGTTCAAATTACACTTTTCAACTTCTAATTATGTACAATACTGAATAGCTTTTCTCTAAAATTTCGATATCATTTCCCTTCAGTGGCAATTTATTTTCTGCAGTTTTTCTCTCTCAATATTTCGATAGATCGATAATTGCCTCATGAAGACCAAGAAATAGAACCACAAAACAAACTCTTTGTCACCGTCTGCTACGATGAAGAGGTGAGGAATTGTAGGGGAAAATGGAGAGACTGTGGGAAAAGAACCGGATTTTCAGCTTTACCTGCGCCATTCTGTACTTCATCAGCTGCACCACTATTTAAAGCATTTACTTTGTCATTATTGAAAACATTTACGGCACCACAATTTACACCATTAACAGCGTTAACTCCGTTACTATTCACATCATTTACCTACACAAAACATTGGCACTGCAATTTCCCGGTCATTCCTGGATGTTCAGAAGTTCAAATTACCAAACACAGGTTTAGAGCACCACAAAGGTACATAAAAACAATTGGAATCTCAAGCTTCCTAACGGCTCATATAATCTTATTTAAACACCCGGTTCTCTAATTCAAAACACCTTCTGAATGACAATTGACGTCATTGGAAGGAATTGAATGTCGGTACTCTTTATGTCAATGAGAATTTGAAGAGATAAGGAATATCTCTAATTGGGGTACTCAAGGTAGTATACTTGGGTCTATATTGTTTTACAAGTATATTAAGCAATACTCTATATTCATGACTCCAGCCTATATGATTAATCCAGTTTTGAAGATGAATATTCTAATCAGGTGAAAATTCATTTTCAGTATAATTAACAATGATTGAAGGATATTTTATATCGAAAGGAAATTATATTTGATGATACACTAGAATTATACACAAACTATATTGAATAGTTTCAAACTGTTTTTAATTTTGTTTCATTATACTAAATTCATAACAAGAAATGAATTGATAAATAGAGTTTATATTTGATCATTTATCCAGGCATTAATTAAGTTAAAGATAATGTCCTCTTTATGTTTCCCGTGATATCTAAAAACTCCTATTTTCACGAAGCCATACATCTTCCGGAATATTCACCTTATACCTTCAGTAAATAAATTCCTCGTCACAGATTTCAGTCTTTTATCGAGTTGATATTTCGACAGGGTGACAATGATCGAGTGCCTACAGAGGAAACACATATATCGAATGGGGCTTCGAATTCTATATCTAACTCGGAAAAAAGACGATATGCTACGACTTGAATGCATTTAAATATTTATAAGATGAATTGCAATCGGTTTGTGAAAAAAAAAAATGCAACCCTCGATAAATAATAAAGTTTAATAGTGACCGTAACCAGAGACTTTTTAGAAAATGCAATAAAAGTTAATAATTAGCAATTAACATATTACTACATAGAACTTTCGATGATGATGCATTCTTCATTTTTTTTATTCAAAGCTAAAAAAAATTTCACTCTAAGTATTTTACCGTCTTTCCCCGAAGTCACAGTTTCATGAATTCAATTAAAAGATTACCTGAACTTCTAAATTTTGTTAATTCACCAATTAGTATTCATGCAAGAGAGCAACAATTCTGTATAACAAGCTAATCTATAAAAAAAAGTTATACAATGTTAACAAACCCAATTAGATAATGATTGGGAAAAGATACATGAAGTAATTGATATATCAGGTGATGCTTAGATTATAAATAGCTGGGAATTGAAGGCAGAATGGGGCCTAAATAGACCCCAAAATGATAAATAGCCTATATATCATTTCGAATTGTTCACAAAAGAAATTGTTCATTTTGGAATCTATTAAAGAATCTATTTACCACCTATTCCCTTCATTCACAACTGTTAAACTTTTAATGTACCCTATTTGCTTTTCAATAAATTCCCAATCAGCAAAATTGACCAAAACATTTTCCCTCACAAACATGCAATTTGTTCAGAAATTCAGATTCTAGTAACTGACTGACCTGTGAGTTTTGACAAATATTTCATTTTTAGTCCCGCTGTCGAATTTGAAATAAAATTGTCAAATTGAGTTCGGGAATTGCGATTGAAATCAATGGGTGCTCTTCAGACTGAATAACTGATCGTCTATTCGAGGATATTTGAAAGATATTTCAGATTGAAAATAATAATGAGGTTATGAATATATTATCGCATGAGCTGAAAATGGTGAATGGATGAACCTAAAATTATTGATTATCTATTAATTCAAATATTGTGTTTTATATATTCACTGATTATGTATTAAAGACTTTATTATATTACCAATATTCGTACACGTAATATTATAAGACAAATATTCTACAATGACATATTTTGATATAGCTAAGTTGAATTTTTTTAAGATGTATATATTACATGGCTCTGTCTGAGAAAGATTTGTCCCCACATTGGGCGCCAATGAAAAGCCTGTGTTGTTAGTTTAATGTGAGGATTGTGCTTGGGGTTTTCAGTTTTGGCTGACTTACTTTCCCCAGTCACAACCTCCTCTACTATCTTTCTGTTATTCAATCAACCTCCAATATATTTGATAGGGTAATGATTACGAAGGGTTTCTTCTTCACAAAGGGATATGTATTATTATCTTGAGCACAGAATAAAGTGTAACATGGTAGAGATGAGATCGGACCAGACCAACCCGGACAAGCCGGTCTGAAGTCTTTGCTCTAAGTAGTGACTCTTACTATGGTAGAACTACAAGTGATCCTAGTTACATAATTCCAGGCCTTTATATACCATGAGTTCTCCACCAGAACTCTCATTAGCCTTGACTCTATAGACATACCTTGACTCTATAGACAGCTAGACACATTTTATTACTATAAGACATATTTCAGATCTATGAGTCTCTAATATATATTTAGCTAACCTACGAGACTTGTTATGCATTAATTATATTAATGAAATAGGAGCAGTGGGAAGGTGCTTGTATAATTATAAGGATTCTGAGAGCACAACTAGCTGCTCTCCTAAAATTCATTTCATTGGCTTCAAACTCTAAATAAAGTGATTTAAACTGACAAATATAAATAGAATAATATTTTTAAATTTTATAAATTAATTAACTATATTACTAATAATCATTCATAAAGCTTGACCCAATATCGTTACATTTATCGAATGAAGGCCATGAAAGGATTTATTGTTGAATAATTAATTTATAAGAAAAGCTATGAAACATGGATCTTGAATTTCCTACCTGTATCACTAATTATGTTTTCAAACAAACTTTAAATCTTTTACTAAAAATTATAACAGACATTCTAAGCTAAATCATGATGGAGTGGAATGATTCTTTATGTTTCTTGTAAAGATAAAAGCTTTCAAGAAGAATGAATCCCATTTGCGACCATTGTTTGTCGGTCTAAATTAGGATTTAATATGACTGAGTACGTGACTAAATAAAGATATGGAGAGTGTGCTACATTTCTTAACTTGATATGTGATATTTAAATGAATGAATATTATTCTTAAGACTTTATCGCACCAAAAACCGACCCATCCGATGACAGAGGCTGAAAATAGCGCAAGTCCCAAAATGGTCCACTGTTAAAGCAATAATTTTACAGATTCAAAATCGGAAAATGCTTTTTTGTTTTCTCTCTCTAATTATCGGAGAGGGATATGAATTTTCAGGAATTTTCTATACGAAGCAATTGCGCTAATTTATTGGTGGTGTACAATTTCTTTCAGAAATATCTATTTTTGGGTCGTTTTTATTCGCGCGGGAGAGTCTTAAATTATTTTTCGTCTTTTCAAAAACATCACCGTTTTTTATCAGGGAAAATAGAGTACAGAAAGTGAAAACAGTAGATTTAGTTACATAAGAATTATCATAGTAAATCAAATATGGTTTATTACAATCGTTAATTTTATTATCAATTTGCCGCCATAAGTAAATTATAATAAGATGTGTTTATTTATAACACTTGCAACAACCCATCCCGAGATATTTTATTTTGAATTTCCAAGCAAAATGTATACTTCCATCTGCAGGATAAAAAAATAAAATTCAACATCTTGAATTGTTTGCTTCAATTCTAACGTTTCACACATCTTCCACCCTTCCCTATCCCGATTTCTTTTCCCACAGTCTCGTCATTTCTCCTCTACAAATTCCCACATCTTCATCGTAGCAGACAGTGACAAAGAGTTTGATTTGTGGTTCTATTTCTTGGTCTTCATGAGGCAATTATCGATCTATCGAAATATTGAGAGAGAAAAACTGCAGAAAATAAATTGCCTCTGACGGGAACTGCTATTGATAAAAAAATTTCAGAGAAAAGAAATTGTACGTATCTAGATACTGAACAGTTGTAATATGAACATTTTTATATTTACTTCAGTTTATCAATCAAATAAAACCAAGATTTACAGCTTTAATTTTGAAAATGTGTTCCCGAAGTTATCTGTGTTATTTTCAAGATTTCCTATGATTTTATATTTCGAAACTCTCTTTTTACCAAAGTTCTCAGCTGTTTAAAATATTCTAAGGACAATATTCAATAAAAAATGGGAATTGTTTGCAAATTTAGAAGTTATAAACAACCATTTCAAAAGTTACTATTGGCAATAAAAATATAAGAGATGTCCTTACAAGTTGAGTGTGAAGGTAAAACCTTTCAGTTGACCTACAGGACACATACAGACACAAATGTAGCGTAAAATATATTTGATGTCCACTGAGGATATAATGTAAATTGACAAAGTAAGGAATTGCTTTCAGTAAAACATTACAAAACAAAAGGGAATTCTTTAGAAAAGTAATTGACAAATTAACAATATTATTAATGCAAAATATTGAGATATTTAATAAAAATGAACTGTACCATTGTACAATAAGGAATTGGTAGCTCAATTTAAAATTTACTGCTATTTTGCAAAAAAAAAAAATATATATTTATTATGATCATTTTGTCCACTGATTGGAACTATTTATAAAAACAGTTTAGCCAGAAAAATATTAAAAAACTATACGAGTCTTATCAGCTGCTATCGTAATATAACGTTCAATCGTTCATAAAGTTTGATAATACACTAAACAAAAATCATGATATCATTTCTATTAATTGAAAACATTTAACTATTTTGTATCTACTATTTGAATCTACAAATAAAATAACATCTACACGTTATATTATCGAATCAGAATTATGTTATTGCTTCTTTGAATTTAATGTACACTGTGTAGATAAGATTTTGTGGTGTTGAGACGTTGAGTGCGCTGTCTGGTTTCAGGTGTATTCCACCCCTTTACAAGTTGGTGTTTCTAGTTTGAAGTAAGTAAATATGGATGAATTATGTATTAGCTAGTTCTTATATGCACAATAATGAAGATAATCGTATTCTTAATTTGAATTATTTTATGATATCAACATTTTCGAAAATATAAACATAATAATATCCAAGTTGTACCTAACATTTTGATATATTCGTTACTTCATTTATGTTTAATTCAAATGAGTTTAAGATTTTATTCAATTTCTAATCGCAAAAATGAGAAATGATATAAACCCCCAATAAATGTGTACCTTGAAGAATGTTTCTTAAAATAACCAACACATTATTTCACTCAGATTTTGCTAGCAACATATTCTGTTTATCAATGTTAGAAGCTAGTGTATCACAACATTCACTTCTTTTAAACAAAATTCTTTTTTTTTCATGTCATTGAACTGGTGAGCGGTCCTTCCACCGAAAATACTTTCAACTAAAATTAAAAAAACACTGTACGTTATAAATTTAAAGAGATATAGTCCACCCAAAGTTAGATTGTATCTTGTCACTGTAAAATTAGTACACCTTTTTTAGGTAAAAGTTTGTCATACTTTCGGCGAAAGTGTTGTGCGGCGAAAGTATTTTCGGTGGAAAGACCAAGAACCCCATAAAATATCCTCTTACTATATTCTTTTTTCAGAGAAATGGGTATCATAACTTTCTATGACAATTTTAGACGCCGTATTGGTAGTCTCCTCGAAGGTGCTTTTACCGACGCTATTTTGTTGGTTGAAGGGGTAGAGATACCTGTGCATAAGTGCATTCTTGCTGTTCAGAGTGAATACTTCAGGTGAGTCTCAACTGATGGTCAGATAAAAGACATATTATATAATGTTTGAAAGTAGTATAATATAATATAGAATAAGAAAGAAATTGTTTGGTAGAGGTGTGGTTAATTACTGAAGTTTAGAAAAACTGAGTTTTTTTCTCATGCAGATTGTTTTCTTTAAAATTATCCGTAACTAATATAAATTTGCTTTCGTTTCTGATATCAAATTATCATAAAGTATAGAATGATAGCATTGGGTTAAAAAATTTTAATTTGGTTTAACATTTTCATATTAGTTATGTGTTCAAACAAGAGTATTTGTGCGCATTTCCTATGTGAGCAAGTGTATTTGTGAGCAAATGTATTTCCTTTTTAATCAAAATATAAACGAAAAGAATATACTTTTACCTCTAAAACAAGTGATACATTGATAAGAAAAACAAGTGATACATTTAGAACAATATACAAATCCTCATTTCTTGAGCACCACTTTTATGCTGTGATTGACAGTGGGAGAAGAGTGTCTTGTCTAAACTTGTTCATACTTATTACTTGATATTACATAGAAGATTCTTATGAATGAAACATTGTTTTAACTTACCAGATAATTTACAGCAAAATACTTGATAGATTACTGGTTGATAAACATACAGATATTAATAATTAGTTGTTTTATTTTGACCCCAGTTAATCATGATTTGTCTTTATCACCAAAAAAAAATTGCAAACCTTTCTCAATTGATTTAAACACTTTACACAATTCATTCATTGTTATTCCTCTTGGTTTTATAACTTGTTTCAATTCAATTATCAGTTGCCATTGGTTATATTATACTAATATTAGTTTCTTTCAATTTTCCAGTCACTTATTCAGTTCAAAGAATGGCTCTCGGCAAACTGCAGATCAGAGGAATGCTGCGTTTGGTTCACAAGCTATTATAGAACGTTCTGAAATATCCAATTTCAGTCATCAATCGATAATAGAGATAACTGATGTCCCTTCGACTCAAGCTCAAAATGTTTTTGAGCTCAAAAATCTCAAAGTGGAAGTAGTGAGGGCTGTGTTGGATTACTTCTACCGAGGAGAGTATGATTACAATGAAAATGTGAGTATATATTATAATATCACATGAAGATTCTTATCTTTTTATCTGACTTTAAGTAAGTTTATTCGTTATTATATGACGTGATGATATTATATGACGTGATGATAAGAATTGGTAAAAGCCCTATGTAAAACCAAGAGTATCTTCTTTTGTTTTGGGTATGCAATCTATCGTTAGTCACGTCAAGCGTTTCAGTAGTGTGTGTTTATTTTTTCAGAAAAATTAAAGTTTAATATTTCAATGCCCAAGATAGATATTTATTTATTTTGACGATGAGTATAAGTGGAATGTCTCACAGTTAGAATTTACATTGTTGAATGATGATACTGTGCCAGACTAATCCAGATAGTTCAAACTGTGTTTTCGGTGCCTAATAATGCTCATCAAAATATAATGATGATCTCTGTAAGCTGAGAAGAACTCCCAATCGTTCAATCCTATTTTTCCAATTGAATAACGTATGATAGTATAATAAAATATATGCATTTAATTTAATTTTGGGCAACAGTTACTTCTACAGGTAGATCCATAATCTTTAGGTGTCCGCTAAGATCCAAATTTCTTTCAAAATGTTGCTATTATCTTAATTTAGACACCTACAATAATTACTACCTTGGATTAAAGAACCATTCCAGAGCTCATGAATGGTTCTTTAATTCAGGGCTCACCATCGCAGTCCCAAACTAATAGTTCTCCATACCAATAAGGACAGCAGTTATTAAGACACCAAATAGTTTTTCCTATCTCTAATTTTTTTTATAATATTTCTGTTTAAGACACAGTTTTAACAAACATTTCATTTGAAACAGCTGATTCGTATGCTAATTTCATGCTAATAAATACTATTGCTGTTCTGATTACTTTATAGGATTTTAGAAGAAAACCTTAATTTTAGGATAATCTGGTTAGATTTCATATTATCCGAGTAATTATCAGATACTAATTTTTTTATCATAAAACATTTTCATATTCTGACATTGTTTAAAATAATATTTCTTAATATCGGTTGTAATTAATCCTTTAATCACATGTGTGATCATATGTTTAAATAAAATTATTCATATTATAGAACACTGTCATTTTTCATTGAACAATATTTCTGTACCAAACTTGCCATTGACATGTTATATATAAGCCCCACTTTATGCTTATATAATCGTTTATTAATTTAATGATTAATTCTTCGGTAAGAATTAAGGTAATACCATTTAAACGTTAGTTATAAATTCTTCGACCTGAAATTTACGTGGATTATTCAATACGAATCTAAGAATGTAGGAAATGAAGGATTAGTTTGATTAGTAAGTTAACTATAATTTTTTTTAACTTTTTTTATTGAGGACACTGTAATGTTCACATCGCGTGTAACATCACTCCAAGAGAAGTCGATTGAAAGTCTCCTCAAAACTTTCTGACTAGAGATCTCAATTTAGGTACAACCTAACTTCTGGTGATCAAATCAAAGGAAATACGAAATTGAGACACACTTTTGTAGAGCACTAGGATGTTGTACGATAATTATAGTAGTAAATTAATAATTATTACACTGTTTAATAATAGATAGAATTGATTAATTATTCATATTTATTGTTTTATTGAAATTATACGAGATGAAATGAATAGAGGAGGTGTAGTATGAAACATGTTTATTAATATACCATTTTGCTAATTTTTAAAGTTTATAATGTTCCTGGCATGGTTATGATCATGACCAGCAGTTGGAGTAGGAAGACAGAATTGTATCTATTTTTCTTCGCTGATGCAATTAATACATTATCTATACTCACTGAATAAGTAAATATATATTTCCAAGATAAATCCTCTAGCCCGCAAGGGAAGGAGGAGGGTATCGATTTCTTACATAGGTGGTAAGAGGTCAGGATTCCGCCAACCTGTTATTGGTTTAACAGTCATTGAAGAGAGTTCTTAACGTACATTTCTGGAGTGAAACGTTTGAGGAATATTTGTGCATATCATGTAACTCGTAGATCTAATCATTTTTTGTTTTTTTTATTAAAGTTACTAATTTTTGAATATAATATATGTAAAACACCATAAAATGTTTATGTCAGTAAAATATTTCTATATTTCTATGTTACATATTTAATAACCAATATGTAATAATTAATAACTGTAGATTGATTCAATATGAACAATGTCAAATTCATTGTATAAAATGCCGTACCTGCTAACTTTTCATGTTGAAACTTTAATTAAATTTTTAGTTATCTAAAGTAAAATCATTTCCCAACTCACAGAAATTTCGTAAAATCAAACTTTTCAAATAACAGTAAATTCTCAATATTTTCAGACAGACAATCAGTAGTTCTGCTAGTCATTACCACATCAGAGAAAGTCTCTCTCTCTCTCCTCTGATCACACTCCAGAGATTCAAGTTCTGCATCAATGGACTACAGAGAAACAAACATTGCCATTCATCAGCACGATGGGAGAGAAGAGAAAGAGTGGGATATGAAGCAATGAAGGGGAAACGGAGTAAAGAGCCTAGCTACAACTTTGACTCTTTGATGGGAGAAAAGAGTGAGAGGAGACGGATTTGAAGCAATGAAGGGGAAACATAGTAAAGAGCCTTGATACAACTTTGACTTTTTGATGGAAGAAAAAAGAAAGAGTGGGATTTAACAGCAACTTGAAAATTGAAGGACAGGTAGTGTGAATGATTTATCTGCAACTATTCCCATTAATGATAATGGGAATAAAGAATAAAACTTGGAATTACTAGAAATGGGGTGTTAAAGTGAAAATCAAACTAAGGAAGGAATAAACATTATACAAACTTTACCAAATCTTATCGGATAAAGAATTGATCTCAATCTCCGATTATCAAAGTGTGTCACATAAAGCCAATATATGTAAATCGTTTAACCCTCCATGTCCAGAATTTATTTGACCGTGAAAAATATTTTGATATCCTTGTGATATAAGGTACACTATATTAGCATATTAAACAATTGAAACAATTATTTTTAATTATGAAAATCTCTATAATGCTCACAAATGTAAGCATACGTGTATTCTCTAATAAATGAAATCTTACTTAGATTATTGCGCAAAATACACTGTTTCAAAAATTTCTTCTTGTACTTAAAGCAAACAAGGTTATACCTACAAACCGAAATTCAGATATTTGATAAACTGGCTTTATATATTTCGATCAATAATAATATATGTTAATTCCTGTTTCGTTTGTTTTCAATTGAACTCAAATAATGGAACAGGTCGTATTTCTCGCTAAAATCACTTCAAGGGGCCACACTTTTGAAAATGGTTAATAGTGAATTTAAGCAGAATTTAAACGATTAACATAATTGTTACACTAAGACGTCTCTACCCGTTGACAGGCGAATAATCCATTCGTATCCGTTACTCTTATTACTTACGAAAAGAGGTAACGATTACCTTTATTATTACCTTGTCGCTTTAATCAAATCATTAGGGGTTAACATCGTTATTAACCTGTTATGAGTGTTTTACTCTCATAATCTCCATACTTTGTCTCTTCGCAAACCAAATATTAGAACTGGAAGACGAATCACCTCTGACGTCACGAAAGCCAACAATCAATCAAAATTACAAACTTTCTTGCAATGAGTGCCTTGAAACATCAATTTTATGCATTGAATATCTAAGTTTATAGCATTATGATCAAAACATTATCATTACAGAATCTTTTAGATTTGATCGAAGATTATAATCGATGATGAAGAATATCCCAGGTAGCAATGTTTCTTTGGCCAATATTAAGACAACATTTGCAATATTGGGACAGCTTTGGCCCGAGAATCATTGCTACCTTGAATCATCAATCTAGGACTATAAATTATTTGACTATAATAAAATTGTAACTAATCATACATTTAAAAGACTTATTGTTTATTGTTGTTTGCCGGATGATTACGAAAAATATATACGACCATTACTTCAAAATTAAATATAGAAATCATTTTATATTCAAATTATTCATTTCTATTGACCATATTAATACCTAAATTCAAAAATATAGTTTATCAATTGGTGTTAACTACAAATAGAATAAACTAATGAAAAGAAATTAAATCTGGTATCTCATAATATTTCATTTCAGATTTCAATATATTGATTTTTCACTGTTATCAGTTCAAAATATTTCATTTTTCCTACTCGTTTCTCAAGACATTGAAATTCATCTCAGATCCTATTTCCACAAGTGATATTCTTACCCAGTACATTTTCTCAGATTTCCTGGATAGTCTAACCCGTGCATTTGTTTCTAAAACATTTGGAATTTCTGTTTATCTCTGTTTACTTTTTCAATCGTTGCAGAAATTTGAGACCCGTGGTGCAATTATTCCGTAGATGTTGTGAATGAAATAAAAAAGAAAACCTGCTCTCAGTTAAAATGCATCACGCTATTGTTGTATTCTTTAAGGAGATAAATTTTCTTTTAGATTTATTTCAATGTTTCATTTTGAAGTTCATTGCATGTCTCGATCATATTGATATATTTAATCTAGTTCAATAATTGTATACTTTAAAAAGATTATTCAATACTATTATAAATTATAATTACTCCATTTCTTTGGTACTTAGAGTAATTTATATTCGTAATAAATTGAGCTTCGTTCTGTTCAATTTATGAAGATTGTTCTCTATTTCCAAATTTCAATTCATAAAATTGGTGAACAAACATTTCAATTTTTTACTTCATTAAACTTCATTTAAATTAAACTGCTCTCACTGTTTAAAATCAGAAGTTATTTACAAATAACTTTACACAGAGACTTTAAATGAATTATAAAAGGTATTTAAATGGAGCGATATATATTGCCGATATTTTGCATTCATTATTTCACTTCGAAGTGAATGACTTAAAGAATGAAGAGCCGTGGATCGCAGCTCTGAAAAGCCGATGACTAAATGTTCACAGTCCGGCAATGGTGAAAGCATCGAATTAATAAACTGAATCAATTTATTCACAGCGACCCTTTTATGCACTGAAAATAAATGAATTAACTGCGCCAATATCACTCCGATGTTGGGAAATATTTAGAGATTTAGCAATTGATTGAAATGGTAATTCGATATTAAATTGTTCTCTGTTATTTGTGCTCCAAAAGGAGGTATTTGGACTCAAGAGATGAGAAACATCCAAAGATGTACAACAGACAATAGAGTAACCGATAAACCATTACCGGGTAATTTAGGGGTGCGGCAAGGGTAGTGATATTTGCGCAGAGAAAAGCTGCTTGATATAAAGGTATCTCTCATAAACAAATTCTTATGAAAAACATCTTTCTTTTTCTTTATTAACAAGAATGATAGTTATGTTGGGGAAGAAGAGTGATTCACAAACTTCTGATACTTTTCATTAATCAATAAAAATGAAACTAATAAACCTAGAATTTTAAAACAAGTTTTTATTTGGAATAATGCATCTTGGAAATTTGTTTGAATTAGGTTTTGAAAAAAATCTTCTTTAAATGATAACTGGACTTTTTCTCGACAAAGAAATGTCTCTTTCACGGTTTGAATTACGGAGAGGCATTTCCTTGCCTTAGTGAAAATGAGCTATTTATTCAGAACTCATTTTCATTGCACATTTTAATCTATGAGGAAATGTAATAAAGCCTTCTATTTTAGTATTTGAAATATTGAATAAAACCGCAGTAATCAATATTCTTTTCGAATTAGGTTTTCTTTTGTTTGAAATCTTCGCGAAGATTTTGCTCGAAACCGTGAAAAGAACAGTTTTTTTATCGAGAGAATTATGGCCATCATTTAATGGGATGTTATCATTTAAACCTAATGCTAACCTCAAAGATAATTCTTCCCAATAAATGTAGATTCGAAGCTCCCTGCTTTTTAGTTTTTATTTTATTATTAATTGAAAAGAAATCTGCTGTTTACGGATCACACGTTACAGAGTACAATGCCTTCAATTGAAGGGCATATTGGGTAAAGACTAAATAGTGAATAATCAATTTTAACACACTGACTATTATTCCATAATAATTACAAGTTTTGTTATTGCTTCTGTATGACACGTCATACGTTAGTAAGATGAGCTGAGTGTCTCTGTGTGTACCTATTGATATTGTCTGTAAAAACAGTTTATAATTATTGTAGCAACTACTGTCACAATTTAGATTGGGTTCAAATTATTGAAAGCGGTATACATTTGTACCACAATGTAGACAATGTGTTAAATGGTTAACTGATCTTTCACTCAATAAAACTAAAGAAAGCTCTCAAAATGCTAAATATTCCCAATACCATTGTCACATACATTTTCAGTTAAGCTGATTCAACTAATGCATTCATATATATTATATATCCAATTATAATTCAATATAATAAACTCGTTGCAACTATAGAAAATTGAACCAGGCCAATTATTTTAATTTAGAAGTTGAAAAGTTTTAATTTATTTATTCATTTTCTTCTCCATCCTACATAGAAATGCTCGTACTTGAATTATTCGGATAAATTTTGGAAGCTTTTGTGTTTTGGGATTTAGATTCAATTTTAACTTCTTCTCTTATCATAATTTGTTGCTGCATAAATTTAGAATTCGAAATCCTGTGTAACTTTCTTTGGCAAACATTGAAACAAGACATTTACAGTCTAATTTAAATTAGTGTGTTTGGAATATCATTGTATCAGAATTATATAAATTGAATGAGCTTATTACTAATGAATTCACAAAATTCTATTTTAATTGGCTAGATATCGTATGACGCAACTTGTAATTGTTACTTCTATTAATTTGTCATTTTTGAAGCCTAATGAGAGAGACTCTCGGTGCCATCTTTTTGTATTGTCCAGTGCTTTTCTCTCTGAGGGTCACTCATCCTCTTGTTGGAGTATAATAAACCTCTTCTGATATTGATGGAATGTTTTCCGGAAAAGGTGAATAAGATCCTTAGGTTTAAACGTCTGAAGTTCGGGGCATAGAACGTCGAACCATGAATCTGAATATTCTTAAATTCTAAGAGCCTTTTTTCTTTTATTTCCTTCTCAAAAATTAGAGGGAGTATGTTGTTACTCCCCTATTCTATATACTTTACCTTTATTTGCTCTTTACGATGTTAGTAATTCCCTATGATGTATACTGTGACTTTAAAAAGGTTGTTGCCTCCCTTTTCCGTATTCTTTGTCGTCAGACTCAGACAATCTCTGACACATTCCAACATCTTACACTTCAATTCCAAATCCAAACGATTTCTAGAACTGACATCGGAATTTGCAATTGCTCAGACGTGAGTAAAATCTTATATCCGCAAGAGAAAAAAAGTTGAATTCATGTTCGCTCTTGCTTAAGAAAATTCAAAGTTAGATCTTATAATGGTTTTTGAATTACTTTTATAAAGTAAAGTAATGCCTTTTGTTCAATAAATTTATGTTCATATGATTTTTGGAAATATCCTAATATGATACCAACCCATAGATAAAAGTATGATATGGCCCTCAATAACTTTTTTTTTGAATAACTTATCGGATACTATATTCAATTGATTTTACTTCAAGTATTGCTACTTTTATCAAGGTAATCTAGACTTCAACAATGAAGTTGAAAAAGTGTTAGAAAGAAATAATTTCTATTCTAATGAAAATTGGTAAAAATTTATATTATGATAATTAAAATTATATTATAAAGTGAAATAATTTTATTTTTAAAAAATAATATTGCGAATACAAATTTATAATACTAATTGAAGATAATTCAGTGATTAAATATAAATAAATTGTAAATATAAATCAATGATATAAATATCAATAAATATTTTATTCTAATTTTGTTGATAATAACTATATCATCAATCTGTGAATGGTATATAAATAGTATATATCTAGTTAGAGCTCCATTATCTCTTTCTTTCCCTGGTAATAAATAAAAAGGAAGAACACAATACACCAATCAGATAATGGGGAGTTGTTGACTCCAGATTTTCTTCTAATATCCAATCATCAGACACGAAAACCTATGATTAGTGTCTTCATGCAGATAGAACCTGTAATTTTACCTTTATATATGTATTGTGTGTAAGGAGAACGTAATTATGTAGAAACAACATGCAATAATTGGTGAGACTGAAAGTAATGTCTCATTTTAGAAATTTCTACTATAATATACTTTCAATTACGTAGCCTACATACTTTTGTAGAACTATCTTAGGCACAGATAATTTTAATAGAGAAACAATCAATTTTGAACTGATGTGCCTAATAGTTGCCATGTATTGTTTTTGTAGAAAATATAATGTTAGTGAAATTAGAACGCAGAATAATTCATTATCTTCCTAAGATAACGAGCAGCTGTTGCTCTACACTTTTACAGTCGTGAAGCATTATTTGATAGAGACAAAATTAATGAGGTATGATCGAACTTCCTATTCAGCAATTCAATAATATACAGAAATATAATTTTAATCGCGAAAAAAAAAAGTTATCATAAAATGATGCAGTCGTTTATAATGGATTCTGATTCGAATTAAAGAAAGAAACTAATAAATATACACAGTCAAAAGTATAAATCACACAGATTCGATTGATGGAAAGTTCCTACATTTGAAAGACGTCACTAATGTAAAGTTTAATAGTATGTAATGATATTGTCCTAACTACTTTCTATTAACTGAGTCCAGAATGTGGTTTAAGTGAAAAAATAGTCAGTAATATTCATTGTTATGTTACTAATGTACGCGTGCCGTCACAACTGACTTGAGGAACAATGCTATCCATCACCTACTATGCCAAAACAGTCACGGGTTGGTGGAAGAGAAATGCGTGAGGTTGGGAAAACATTATACATCTCAGACAATGAGGGGAAGGATTAATTGGCTCAAAATGTCTGTTGAAATATCTGGTAAAACCAAAAATAAATGTGATATTATCAACATTGAACCAATACAGAACCTACGCATTCAAATACTGAGGTGTATTAAAATTTAATCAAAGTAATCTATTTGTTGACGAAAGTTAGTGAATTGGAGTATTCAAAGTCCAAGAGAATTCTAACCCATAAGTCATAGTTTTGGAAGACAGAAATCCATTCAATTATAACAATAGGATAACTATTCCAATCAGGAGTACTAACTTACACCAACTGGAGTCACTCAGGAATGCTCATAATTCCTAATACTTTTCAAAGAGGAAAATCGGAATATTGTTTAGCAAAAGGTACAACTATATTAAAATTAATTTCTTACCAATCCTGTTCAAAAGATTTATTTTAGATTGATTTTCTAACAATGCATAATGTTATGTTTTCGTATTTTCAGGCACGGAGAAATTACGTAAATTGGATTTGAGTAGAAACCGAATCAGTCGACTGAACCCAAACAGTTTCCGCCTCTTTTACATCTACAGATTCTCAAATTCAACAGCATTTTCATTAATTATGTAACAATCTGGCTTTCATCAACTTACCTAATATTACATCCATCGATCGGGTCAGTGTGGAAAAAAGTTCATTGAGTATAGTGCATGATGAAAATATTTTTAAAAACATGATCGACATTGAATTCAAAGCAGTACGCGTCAATAATATGATTTATACAGGGTGATTAAAAAAAAGGCAACCGGGTTTTTGGATGATAATATTTTTCGAACAATACGAGCCACTTTTTAATGTTTTATTGCATCTTTAAGATAATCTTTTTCTCTATTAATTGATAAATTAATTTTTATTTGTGACATCGAACAATGGTGTGACCTCAATTACAATAAAATTGGTCAGAAATCAAATCTCGCAGAAAAAAAAGTAAAATAAAACAAATTTCTTTTCAATATTCCTTTCAAACCACGATAAAATACATGACTGTAAAAGAAAAATCTATACCGTTAACAAGTTAAAAAAAATATTGTTCAATTATTAATTTCAATCTCCATGTCCTTTCATGTACCCTCCATTTCTCTCGATGCAAATTTCTGCTATTGTTCTTCTTTCTCGTACAGACCTGCTGATAATCTTTCGATTTTTTTCTTAGTTCTTCAAAGTCTGTAATCATTTTGCTCTTCAATTCACGAATAGTTCGTGGAGCTTTGGTAAATAAATCTTTCTTTATGTAAACCCAAAAGAAAGAATTAACATGGGGTTAAATCTGAGGGTCACTCAGTATCCTGTCCAATCTCTCTCAATCGTTGATGGAACACCTCACTGAGCGAACACAAACAGTAATGTGGCGATGGGTGGGAGCTCCATCTTGAGCCACAATAGTCAATTGAATCTTTCACCATTTTCATCTCTTAGATGTGGAATATTTAAATCATTAAGCTTTTCTAAATATTTTTCTCCGTTCAGATTTCCCATCCAAGAAGTGGGTCCAATAATAACACCGTTTCCGCACAATGCAACCCACAAGGATAACTTCTCTCTGCGCATGTTTATTTCATAATTAAATTACTGGAGGACATGGATATTAATACCAAGAATTGAACATTATTTTTTTTAACTTGTTAACGGTATACATTTTTCTCTCATAGTCATGTATTTTATCGTGGTTTGAAAGGAATATTGAATGAAGATTTGTTTTATACTAATAACTTTTTTCTGCGAGATTTGATTTATGACCAACTTTATTGTAATTAATGTCACACCATTATTCGATGTCACAAATTGAAATGAATTGATTAATTAATAGAGAAAAAGATTATCTTCAAGATGCAATGAAACATTAAAGAGTGGCTGTTATAGTTCGGAAAATATTATCGTCCAAAAACCCGGTTGCCTTTCTTTAGAATCATCCTGTACAGTATATTGGCAATTTTGTATAATATCGTCAATTCTTTCGATCAAAAGTTTAAATACTGTCGATTTTTGGGATGGTCTAATTTAATTCTATCAATCACAGGTCAACAGGGAATGCTCCGGAATCCATTCAGCCAGACTCTTTCATTAGGAATGAACGTCTTGTCTCTCTGGAGCTGAGCAACAATCCTTGGAATTGTGACTGTCGCATGAGGTCTCTAGCAAGATGGATGACGCATTCTCTTTGTATTTTGTGTTCTGTCGATAACAGGAAGATAAATATTTTGCACATTATGATACATTTCAAAATTTTAATGATACTCTTAATAGGCTACAGAGCTATTTGTTCTTTCAGAACTCTGAATTTTTGCTAATCGAGCTCATTAGTTCAAACTTTGACCACGTGAGAGAAGACATTCCTGTTCAACGTTTCTTTCTCAGGCCAATTGGAACTGTGTTCCTGATCATTTATCCGGAAAAAAGTGGCAAATAGTTCGTCTTGATGAATTTGCATGCGATCCAACAGTGGAGGTTCACCAAGAGATTGTGTCACTCAAACTTCATTCGAACAGCTCCCTGGATTACTGGGCATTCGGTGATCCTCTTCCATCTCTTGATTGGTGCACCGGCAACGGTCTTCTGACAAATGACACGAAGCTTGGCGAGTTCGAGGTCTACTACACAGTCAAGAAAAGATCAAACTCTAGTAAGACCTATTCGGTGCTTTAAATTCGAGTTTGTGGTGATCTTCATCAAATATAATCACATTATGAACATAGCCTTGATATATTCTTTTTATTTCCTTCTCAGAATTAATATTTTTAGCAAAATTTTACAAAAGCCAGCGCACACTCGCTCAGACTTCTTCCTCGAAAATTTTTACTTAATTTATCGGTACTTAAAATTTGTCTTCCCAAATTCACGATCGGTTAATGGAGGCATGAATTGCTTGAGGAAATAGCCCATAAATTCAGAAAACGATATAGGATAAGTTCCAAGTTATCGCAGTGCTCTGCTTTTCGATCTTGTAAGAAACAATAAAAATAATTATTAATAAACTTATATTTTAAATGATCTGAATCGTGAAACCGTCTGAGAACTCAGAGCTCGCAACATAATCATATAATAATAGAATAACAAAAATGCTGTTGAGTTAAAGTAAATAATTGTATTCTTTAGGGAAAACAATTATTGCTCTACGTTACGAAAAATCTAATTTCTGTAAGTTACTATAGCTAATTTGCTACGTAAAAATACAGAGAGAAAGGTATAATGGGGCCAAATAGAATTAAGAAGGGGAAATTATGGTGGGAGCATGGAAGATAAAATTAAAATCCCCTCATAATCTTCCATGTCCCTGAGCTAAATTTATTCAAATCAAATCTCTACAATTTAAATAATTCTATAATATTAAACAAATATTTTATTCTATTGACAGTCAGAGAGAACAGATCTGACTAATACAGAGTAGCTTTTAGGCGGACATGAGCACAGTGAATGTCCTGCAGCTAAATTGCCCATAAAAATGACCATAATATAATAATCTATACTAATTCCTTACGATTAAATAAATTTGAAATTGCATTTTATTTCAATATTTGAATAACTCTATACTGTATAATCTCTATATGTATATTGTATAATCGATTTCTCATTTATTAGAAAAAAATCATAGTTATTTTTTCCATTGCAATTCCCTCCCAATAAACAATGCAAGGTGTTCCACGGTATAAAAGCATATGGTGTAAATAATAATAGCGTGTGTTGTAACTATCAACTCAACTGACAATGATTTATTCTGTACTGCATTTAACCTGCAATATTATAAGATAATATAACTAATATCCTTATATCATGTGAGTAGGGTGATTTTCCCTTTAATCGAACAGTTCTTCATTATCGATCATATACAAAGAGAAAAGATATGATTAACAATTATTATACTTGTTTATTTAATTGCTATCAGTGATACCTGCATTTCTCATGGATATAAATTTAAATAATTATTTCAATAAATCATTTTTCTTCTTGATCGAATATTTGAAACTGTCCAATAACTTGAAACTCACCTGGTTTAAAAAAGGAAATATTTGTAATTCATAAGACGCTTCCTGTGATAATTTTAAATTTATGAAAAAAATAGGTTTTAATTTTCTTTATATATAAAAAAATAATAAGTTATACAAAAGATATTAAATAAAAATTAGTCTCTTGAATCATCTCTAGGATTTTTTTACTATTTTGATATCATCATTATTCTGATATGAAAAGTATGATAATTAGAATAATTGTGACTTTAAGTATTGTAATATTTTTTTATTAAATATAGAACTGTTCAATATTTCATTTTGATATTTAATAAAGAAGTTTCGTGTAGTAATTAAAAATTTAAAAAAACGGTTTTACTAATTTTGCAATTTGATAAAATTGTGTCATTGTTTTATTATTGCTAAAATAAAAATAAAATAATTCGATAATCAACTTATGAATTGAATTGCCTAATGATTAACAATAATATTAGCTAAAAACTATGTACAAATAAAACACAAAACTAATTTAAACAAAAGTGAAGAAAATGTTAAATGGATATCAAGAATAAATGTGATTATATAGTTTAGCTCCTCCCACTTGACTATAGTTAGATAGGGGACTGTCACAGTACTCGGATAGTGGGTGTTAGCTTAGGTTATGATAGGTCAATCAGACAATACGAAAGGTTTTATTGGTTCATGACCTGTGTAGGTATGAATGATAATATTCCCCTGTGTATTGTTAGATAAAGTGTATGTAGAATAGTGTTCGTAAATACCCACTGCCCCTCCCCTCAGTCCTCTATTGTACTGCTGTGAGAGTTGCTAGTGTAGCTTGTGAGTGAAGAGAACAATTAGTGAAGTGAACGATAAAATTAATGCTTTAAAATAAAGAAAAATATTTTGAGAGTGAAGAAAAGGATTTTGTTTATTATTTACAGTAAGTTCTGAATTATTGACTGGTCCCATAATTTCTATCATCATTCATATCATCATGTATGAAAAAGTCTAACTAATTTAACACTTTATAACGTAATTTTAAATTTCAATACATTTCCTTCTTATTCAGTTACTATAATTATGTAGTGCTAATATTCAGTCAGAATTGTGATACTATCAGTGATAACTTGTTATAATATCTCAATTTTCTTTCCTTATCATTTATTGTCAATAAATGTCATGCTTGTTCTTCAAACCTTGCAGTTTTTACCAGAAAGTCAAATATTTTCTGTCTCTATCAGGTACTTTATTTCTACCATAATTATAGACTCTCACTGCTCAATATTAACCAAATTGAGTCATGATGGTTATTATGGTACATAATTAGCTAATTAAGAAATATAAAATAATATGTACCTTAGTTTAAATAGAAGAATAAAATTATTTTAGTTTTGTTCATTTCTTTTCTTGATAATGTTCTCGTTATAGGATTATTTTTTATTCTACACATTTTGATTATATTTTGTTTTAATTAAAGAAATGATAAATTGTTTGCATATTTTTGTATATTAGGTAAGTTTCGAGTTATCGGCCTGTTTCATGTTTTAAACATCAATTTCAATGATACCTGCAGGTATCATAACTGTATCAACATCAGTTTTCTCTATCAAAGACTGTTATGACAATTGGAACGATTCCAATAACTGAATTTCATGAGTGGCGATGTATTCGAATAAATTCGATTTACTAGAATTGAATCCCAAGTGATGAATGATTGTAAAGTGACTTCATATATGGTTAGAGGGATTCAATGGCATTTCCAGCACCCTTTGATCACTGTTCGGAAAGAGGGTGTTTTTCCAGCGAGGGAGATGTCATGAAAACTTGTTGCTGGTGGAAGAGTTCGAAATCATTTTATGTTCTACTCAAATAATTTAACATTTTACATTATAGAATGTGTTTCCTAATGGTAAGATTTGGAGAAATATTGTAGGAATAAACATAAATTATAGCAATAAAAGAAAGTATGGTGCTGTCTTACCCCTAATGAGTTTGAGATCAGAATATATCTGAAGGCTTGGCTATGTGTTTAAAAACACATGTCTTATTTATAAACCTACGGTGCTGTATTTTTTGCAAGTTGTTAGTATATATACTAAACTGATGTGTACCAAAGTTCAAGTAAAAATATTGAACATATAAGGAGAATTAAATACATAGGTATATAATACCCAGTTGAAAATAGGAGCAGGTTCGAGGCAGCGGTTAAGCCGATCGGGGTAGTGTCCATGGCAGCCAGGGAGCAGCGTAAGCTCAGCGTGGGAGCCAAACTAACCGCTTTTGGGGTTAATTCTACTCCGGCGCATCTGCACAGAACTATTCTTGGCTCCTGCTCCTATTTGCCTAGCGCGCTGACTAACTGCGGATACGCGGCCCTTAGCCACGACTGTAATATTATATTACTATTATAGCAGTTTTTGCTAAGGGCCGCGTATCTGCAGTTAGGGAGCGCACTAGGAAAATAGGAGCAGGTGCTCAGAGTAGTTCTGTGCAGCTGCGCTGGAGTAGAATTAGTCCCCAAAGTGGTAAGTTTGGCTCCCACGCTGCGCTTACGCTGCTCCCTGGCTGACGTGGTGACTACCGCGATCGGCTTAACCACTGCCTCGAACCTGCTCCTATTTTTAACTGGGTACATTGGCAACTGAGAGAGCAGAGCTGTGATTAGGTGGAATGTGACCCAATCACAGCGCGCGCACGTGTCTGTTCTCAATGAAAAATTGGACTTTAGTGTGTTATAGCGGGTACTAAGCTGTATTTCTACGTTGCTGCACGTCACCACATTACAATTAATTTACTAATTTACGTTATTTACGCTGATTTACGCCGACACGTAAATATTATTTAACTTTTAGATACAAAAATATATTGTATCTAAAACAAAAAAAAAATAAAAGTCAAGAAAGATCAATGAATTTGAAGGAATGACGTTTTCAGGTATAAAGTAATTTAAAAAGTATGTGCTTAAAAAACACACGTCAAACTCATAAGGGTTAATGATGAAAAATACTTTAATCTTACATAGGTATACCATAGTTCTATCTAGATGATCCAAATTATCAGGCATTTCCACTTCTTTGATGACATGACGTTACGCTAAATAATTATAATTATTATATATCTTTTTCTTTTATGACGGAATATGTACAATCGTCTAATAATTTGTAGGTTACCAAGTAATTCTGGGAACACATTTTAACTAGTCTCAACTCATGCCATCAAATATTGTAATATTTCCTAACTTTGCCTTATTATGACGTTAGTTGGGACGTTAACTGATACAGATTATTGTAACTCTAAAATTTAACTTAATATCCCTGTTATTGTGATGACGTTTCCGCTTTTAGAAATATTCACTGTTATTATGGAGATTAATTTGAATTTGTTTTCATATAATGCTGAGCAACAAACAAAAAAGTTGTAATTGAACAATATTTAATTTAATTTAAACAGTTACAGAGTCATTGAAATGTCAGAAATGAAGAATATTATTATATTTTATTTTAATAGCAATGAAATAGAGAATGGAATTATCTAATTAATATTATACTAATTTTAAGGATAAAATGCAAATATATTTGGTTTATATAATTTATATACTTTATATGATAATTTCTTGTCGGGAGCAAATACTCCCGCGTCATTACTTTTGATTTGTGGACAGTTGGATAGAAGCCAAAGACAATGAAGAACATATAAGGACTAGAAGCCAATTATAATAATTTGTCAATTAGAACTTCACAGTGGTTATAGAAATGTTAATCTTAAATATCGTATGTATTAATTTGAATTTGTGTAGACGAGATGTTTGTTTGTAGTACGATAACAGTTTCTTTGAATTCACTTTCTTGTTATCGCCTTTGAGTTGTTGGGGAGAAGAAATTCAATTCGATTTCTTGTCTTCTATTTGCACTATAAATAATCTTAACTTACAAATCTGGGTTCTAAATTTAGAAAGCTGTGATCTGGTATCTGGGGAAATTGAATCACTGCAATTGTGTGTTTATTGAACATTTCTATTTTTCAAGACGAATTTGTTTGTTTAAAATCAGTTAGCAAATCGAATTCTCAAACCAGTTGATGAAAAATAAATACATACATATGTTCAATCTCTTTGACTCGATGACAATGTCGTTAAAGCTGCTGTGCAAACTCAACAAAAGTCCAATTGCTTGAAATACTATTTTTTGGTCAAAAATAAGTAATGAAATTCCTCTTTTTAATTTTTTGAACCATTCTCTTGCATGTAACCTTAGCCTCTGGAATTCTATCCGGAACATTCCATATCCCATTCCTGATAAACTCTTTCGGAACACAAACTGCCTCCAGTACAATGTTTTTACAAATTGTTCAGTGATAATAAAAGTCACTTGCAGGAAGTACAAACTTACCATCAATCTATTTTCACTGGAATAGAAAAAAAAAACACCAACCATTTTGAAATGTGATGCAAAGTTAATTCATATATGTAGTATATATAACAATGAAAATTGTCAGAACTGATTAAAAATCTGATTACAATAGACACTGATATAATTCGTGATATTAATTCTAGAGTTCAATCGACTGCAATCTCTTTTTATAACATGATTTTGGGGAATTAACTCTGAGAATTCTTAAATTAATGAATTTCATCATCATCATCAAATGCATTATTATTTACTAACTTCGTATATGTACTATTAATAAGGTCACAAATGATATATCCCTATATTTCTAAAACTGATTTAAAATGGAATTCTACTAAAATATGAATTCGATGAAATATTTCCGTCGCAGTGACTTCATTCCACTGGACTCGGAAGATGTACGAAAATTTGTCGGGTGAATTTTCTCGCATGAGATTCTCTCAATCGGAATATGCAAATTAGATCAATAATCTCGTAAAACTATTTCATAGAAGGTGGAGGTACACTGCTATTTTTCACTGGGATTGTACACAGAATTTCGTATTTCCATGCATAACAATTTGCAAGATCTAAATCTTATGCAGCAGATTGATATCGTCTGAATCTTCTGCAGTTCGAATATTGGGAACAACTTTTCGGATATTGGAAGTTGTGATATATTGTGAAAAATATGAAGATTCGAGGTCTGGAAGATGACTATTTCATTATGTTGATATTTTACCATAAATTCAAACCGTTGAATATTTGTCAACTTTTGAATGATTGAAGTTAACATTTGAGTGATTTTTAAAATGAAAACTGAGAAAAACTGCAAAATCATCTCGTGATGACAAATGTCTAAATTATATTTAAATTGATCATATCTTTTTAATAATTATTGGCTTTTACAACCCTATAAATTTTACCAAAATAATCACTAAATTGAACTCTTTACATTAATGGGCAATTTATTTAATGTGCCATTAGCAAATTCCAAATTGGTCATGTAAATTTGATGTCAAAATTGAGTTAGGCTTTGGACGAACAACTCACGTGTCTAATTAGGGTAATGGTGAACTAAATGACTCGAAAAACAATTTGAAAATGCAGTTCTCTGTTTGGCACTTTGGAAGGATAATAGTGTAAAAAGAGAAAATATTGTTCTTTTTATACCTAAGAATATATATATGTTTGAAGTGTAGCATTTATAATCATTTCGATTATGTTTATCGTGTTAAAAGGTATGACTTTAATAAATTGCAAGTTTTCGAAGGGATTAATAATACAATGATAATCGATTCATATAAACTTTCATGAAAAGTTGTACAATTAATATACTTTAATAGAAATTAATTACTACATTTGTTGAACTCCAAGTGAATTGTTCAAGAAAATGTACGGAGAGTTTTGTGCAAGTCATTCAATATACAGTAAACTCACCGCAGAATAATTAGAAACGTGTCAAAAAAGCGAATTTTCTAATACACAAATATCTCGTAACAATGTAAAGGAATATTCTAGACTAAAATTATAAACTTACATTGTTACAAATGTAAAAGTCGAACGGAGGGACATTATTGGGACGGGCAGTTACTTGAGTGCTAAAATCGCAATTCATTTAATTTAGTAGAGACTTTTTTTGTGTAAACAGACAATATTTTTCCATTAAAAATATTAAAATAGTTTGCTACTTTGACTAGGCATTCGAACAAATAATATCTTATTGTATTGTTTCGTTTATCACTTTTCATTCTAATTGAAAAGGTTACCAGTTGTAAATTTACTAAACTGGATTTATTGATCAAAAATGGTTATTTGGAATAGAAATGACGATAAATAGATTTGAATATTCACCATCATCGGGAAAACAACAAATAATCTGATATTGAATATATTTAAAACTGATTTGAACTAGAAAAAATAATTATCACACATGGAAAAATCTTTTTAATGGTACCAGATTCGCCTTTCTGCCAATCATAGTCCGCATATATGAAGGCTAAATAAGATATAGTATATTATAGAACCAACACTTCTGTAACAAACTGAAATAAATGTATCCATTAGATATGGGAAATTTGTTTGCTTCACATCAACATATTTAAGTTTCATGATGAAATTACTTCTACTGCTGTAACTTCCTATAGTTATATTACTGAGCCTGAAAGATATTTATCCAATACCTGCAATAAATTTCAATCTGAGCAAGTAAAGAATTCGTGCGAATGTCTCGTAACTTCAGTGAGGATTTCAGCCACTTCCCCCAGCAATAAATAGAGCACTCTTTTAACTTAATTTCTATTCAAAAGAAATTATTCAATTAACTAAGGAAACCCTGTTGAGAGTTTTTTATTTTATAGCTGAATTGTCTTTGCATTGTTTGGCTCTTTTAATTTACCTTTATTAATATGTACTCAATTCAATAAATGTAATTGGAAGTGAAAGAATAATTAAATATATAAATTAAGTACGTGCATATTTAACCATTGGCTAGTGATTTACTTTATTCAAAACTTGGCAAGTTCAAAGTATTTATAGTCAAAGAGATACCATTTTTATAGTGTGGCATTCACAAACCATTCTATTTATTTTGTCATATAAAATAACCCATTGTTTTGCACTTTATAAAAAATATTTCATTTGGAAATTAACTTTGTATTTTATTAATTGATAGCTGTATGTAATGGATATTTAAATGTAGAATTTAAAGCCACATTTCTGTGTTTAATTGCCACATTCTGGAACATGGACCATTACATTGAGTTGAATCTTCAGATGTAAATTCCCTGTAATTATGACTTTACTGCTGACTAAGAGATAAAATAAATACTGATCGAATTCCTCTGAGCTTTGGAAATAAATGGAAAGAGAATGAACCAATTAACATCGAATAACTCTCAAAAGTTTACTGCTACCTTCGACTCACGTCCAACTTTTTTCAACTTAGTTAAAAGGTTCAATAATTAGGAACTTTATTACAACAGAAACGTGAACCAATTTCCAGCTAACATGAATCTGAGACTTGTATTTGATAGAATAAGAGATAATTGGGAACCACTAGGAGAGAGTATTCGTAGTGATCTAAATACTAAAATTCATTAACTTCCTTACTATTGGTTTAATTTGAATTCGGTTGGTTTTTCATTATTCTCAAACATTGAAATTATGGAGAAGGATATTCATTGAAAAGAAAAAGATTACATAAGAAAAGAATGGGAATGATTAAAATTTCATTTTCAAGCCCTTATATAAAGTCCTATCAGATGATAGGACTTTTTGGGGAAGAAATTCTATATATTATATGCGTGTATATGATAATTATCCTAGATATTAACAACCGTTAGTGCTCTGAATCTTGTTGGCTTCTCCTCCTTGCTTGTATAGCTGGGAGTTGGAATAAAATACATTTCACATAATATGAACTGTGAAAACCTCAACATAGATGGTTCTGATCTACTTTGTTATACTGCACACTTTGCAAGTCCTACTCTGTCGTAAAATCTAATGGTATAAAATCATTTACATCTGGCGGGTATAAAAAGAGACAACTGAGCAGCTCTAGGGAGACTACCTAATCACACTTACTAAATATCATTATCACCTAGCAGTACACACATGTACAGGAATGTTTGCTACCATTCATGTCTACGCACTACAGTGCAAAATACAGACACTTATAGGTTGGCTACGATGGTAACTGAGTTGCCATCATAACAGATTATTATTATCTATTACGTTAAATATTTTATTGTTATAGATTTACTATTTTTTAATCATAGATTGTTACCTATGATATGGAAGCCCGGCAATATTGGTGATTAAAATCTCCTAATTGAGTTGTAGAATATTTAATTTATAATGACTTCTCTTTTAATCGTCAGCACCAGCAAAATAATTCTTTTATGTGGAAACGTTACATAAATTAATTAATTCCTAACTATTCACTTTAATTTCTCTCTACTCAGGCAATGCTTTCAGGTCTCCATAAAAAGTTGATTCAATTAACTGGTTATTATCGAGTCTGCTAATTCCTCTAAACAGAAAAAAGAGGAGAGAGATTAGTAGAGAGATGGTGAGGAGAGAGATGATGAGGAGAGAGATGATTAGTAAAGAGATGGTGAGGAGAGAGATGGTGAGTAGAGAGATGGTGAGGAGAGAGATGATGAGTAGAGAGATGGTGAGGAGAGAGGATGAGGAGTGAGATGATGAGGAGAGAGATGATGAGGAGAGATGATGAAAAGAGAGATGGTGATGAGAGAGGATGAGGAGAGAGATGATGAGGAGAGAGATGATGAGGAGAGATGATGAAAAAAGAGATGGTGATGAGAGATGATGAGGAGAGAGATGATGAAGGGTAGAGATGATGAAGGGTAGAGATGATGAAGGGTAGAGATGATGAATGATAGAGATGATGAAGGAAAGAGATGATGAAGGGTAGAGATGATGAAGGGTAGAGATGATGAAGGGTGGATATGATGAAGGGTAGAGATGATGAGACGAGAGATGATAAGAGAGATGATGAATGGTAGAGATGATGAGACGAGAGATGATAAGAGAGATGATGAATGGTAGAGATGATGAGGAGAGATTTGATGATAATATGTCAATCATAACATTTTAAATTGCCCATTTGTACTATGTTGACACCCCATTTTTGAATACTCTTGAGTGTCAGGTTATGTGTGGCTATCTTAAAAGTATTGTTATTCAGTGTGCAATATTATTGTTATTGTATATATTTCTGTTCTTGCATATATTTTTCATTCATTTATTGCTCCTATATTTCTTGTTGATATTTAACTTCTTGAATTGAAATCTGTGTCTAGTAACACCTTGAACTTCAAATGCCCTCACACTTCCTTTTATAACTTCACTGAGATGAAACATTAAAAAAAACATCAACACCCTAACTCCAAACTCAATTTGAAGTTATTTTGAAAATAGTTTCACCCCACCGAAAAAACTATCAGGGGTGTTGAAATTTCCTCCAGAATCACATGTTCAGTTCGTTATTTTTACAGTATTTTTATGAAGATAGAAACAGTGTGGAAAAGTTATTAGAAATATAGTATCCAAATATGAATTTGATATTAAATTTTCGTTAAATTGACGCTAATATTGAAGCAAACATGTTGGGAAAATGTTAACCCAACATATTTTAATTTTCTTATTTATATTGAGTAAGGGTCTATCTACCACTTTGACATTCACTCACTAGTTTAGCTTACTCATGCAAGCTCCAATTTTAAGCAAATGAATTAATTATCTATTGACCTCTTTACTCACAAATCTTAGAGGTACCTTTTCTCTTATACTAATATAGTTTTCTATTTAATTTGATTTATTGATGGAAATTCTGTATGTAATAGTTATAATTCTATCTGGTACCATAAACATAATCGTTAATTTGATGTTATTTATATATTATCAAACAGATAGTTAAATCAAATCCTCGAAACTAAGAATCCTAATTTCTGACGAATAACATAACTTCCATCTTTCGAATTGGATCTAACTTCTGGTGCTTCCATGAACTTGCCTTATAATAATTGGTGAAGTTTGTCGATAGAGTTATTGATATCGCTTGGAAGATTGGTTTGATGGGGAATATCTTCGCTCTCAATTGGGCAGAAGACTGTTAACTTCATTGCAAACTTTAATTGGTTTATAGATTGAAAGTACCAAATAGGTAGCTATGTAATCGGTGATAAAAGATCATCTATTTGTGCAGATTAGTTATTCAATTAATGGCTATCCTTCCGTAATTTATCATAAATTTATAACTTATTTAAGCTATTGGTTTTCCTCGGACATTCTCGAAAGAAAACCATAGAGATGATTGATGTGAATTAACTTACTAATCGATATTTTAGTAATAATTTAGTTTAAAAGCCCTAACACTGTGCAGGTGATACCCTTTAGTAAATCCTTTACAGAATTCAGTCTAGATAGCAATTTATCCAATAAATTAATATATTTTCTGTACCGTTACTTAATCAAACTGCTTGTTGTTTAGTATAGTCTGTTTATTGATGTTTATTCACAATAAAACTGAGCAAAACCTATCGTTCCCATTTCTTTCTCCAACTTCATATCAATGATCTCTGAAATATTAGTATCTCAGAGCTAAATAATTATAAAGTTAGACATTGCACATCAGAACTGTAGATGTGACCGATAACTCAGCATTTACCCTACTGTTTGATAACAATTGTTATGATGGAGGTTATGACAATTTCATAGAATAACATGGCTCATATTTACGAATGGTGGAGTACTTAAATACATAGAACGGAGATAGAGTTTGAAATCATAATATTAATATACCCATGATTAATTTTACATACCAACTTGTGTTAAACAATTTATATTTCAATTTTCTGTTATCTTTTTTTTATCCATATTTATTTATCTAGAGAATAAGTAATAGTGGGACCATAGAAGGTTAATTGAATTTCCAATTCATTCTTCTATTGCCCCACTTTAATTTTATTTCTGGGTAAATCCAACATATCGTATATCCACAAATATTGTCGGTTGAAAAGATAAACGTAACACTTGAGAATCTCCATGGTAAGTTGGGAATAAAATTCTAGAGATATATTGGGAATATAATTCCCGTAGTATAGGGGGAGTATAATTCTCGAAAATTTTGGGGATGTATTTCCCTAGATCTATTCCCACTGGTTCATTGCAGATAATTTGCATATTTTGATGGAATATTTCGCATCACGTCGCCTCTGGTGATTTTCTATATTTTTCTTTTATATTAATGAAGTCATTGACCTGAAATTTGTGGAGGAGATGCATCATGTGGAAGATATAATTGGAATGTGGAAGATAATATATATATATAAATAATGATGCCTATCATGTAACCTTCCGCAATATGCGAAAATAATAATGGAACATATTCTACTGAACTACTTAGAATCTTATTTTATGTAGAAAATATGTAATATTTTTTATTATTTTATACTTTCATATAATCTTGAAGGAGTTGAAGGATTTTTAACTTTGAAGGAAAGCTTTTATATAACCTTTGGCCCCACCATAAATTTCAGTTACTTAATCTCTTATATTTTAAGTCAAATTTAACTATCATGTACGATTGTACGTGTTTGTTCTTTTGACTAACAGTTCTAAAATTAACCATATTTAAACCACTCATTGCATGACTAATTCGCAACCTTGCAAATAATAATTTTGAGTGGTATTGAAATTAATATCTAAAATATTATTGCGACATTGAAATCAATTATGTGTAAACGTGAAGGAGTCCAGTTTCTATATTCATATCATTCATTGTTTTTTTATAAATGTAATTTTTGGTCATGATATGGAGCATCACGTAGTGAGGACTTAATATATATTATCATTAGCATATTTCAAGTAGTGGTTGTCAAATCTGATCTGTCACCCTCAGTAGAACTATAATTCTACCAAGCTCTATAAGTAGCTAACCTTTATTCACAGCCTGTACAAATCACCAAGAGTGTTTGATAATCTATAGGTTTGACAAATGTTGTTCTGTGTAACCAGTTTCTCATCAACTAAGTGACTGGTATAAGCCTCTCATCTCTCATTTGAAGACACCATTCTGTTAGGATTAAGAAATGAAAAAAACATTTAATTTGCTGAAGCTTCCTCAGAGATAAGAGGTGATAGCATGGGTATTGGGTAATATGAAGGTTCTTTTTTTTGTTACAAAAAATATCAAAACAGATAGAGTTAGTTTATTTTCCTTGATCCTTTAAATAATAGTTGTGTAAAGATAGTAACTACCATTAATTTCGTATTAATATCACACATTTACCATTTCTGATCATTTCAATATGTGCCAATAATTGTCCATCTACGATAAGTCTCAGGACATTTCTCTCTTCTCCTTGTGTCTCCTGAAAGTCTTTTCCTAACAAGGATCTCATCCGTGACCTCAGCATCAGATCGTACGAAGCCATCAGGTTATCTTAACAGAGGCAAAATGTGGCAAGTCGCATGGAGGCACAAAGCTCCGTTTAGATTGAGAAACGCATTAAACTTCCCATTAGGAAGATAAGGAATACCTTGGAGGTATGCTTGGGATACTCTATGGTGATAATCAAGAGGTAAAGATGGTAGGGATATCTGTGAAAATAACCGTTGATATGATAGTTTTTCTATAGATTATTATCTACTTTTAAATGAAACGATTTTAGAAGATTTTGACAGCTTGAAACTTCAAGCAAATGTCAGTAATTATTGACAGTGATATACATTTTTTTCAACAAATTATGTCTATGATATTTTATCCTCATAATGGAAAGATAAATTGGAAAGTTTCAATTAAATGTTTGTACAAGGATAACCAATTATATTTATTCTATTATTCTTACCTACTCAATTATATTCATTTGATTATATAGTAGAATTCATATGCAGTGGCCTTTTACACAGTGAATTTAGAGCTCTTAGTAAATAGTGTACCCTTAATGGTGAACAAATTTTCTTTAGTCTCCCAAGAATGGCAATCAATAATTATAGGAAACTGATTGCCATTCATTTTCATACTACAGGAACGTTTTCACAATACGGGGTAATTCTTTTTCACACGGTTCTACATTCATTATACAGGAGTCCATCGTACATTTTTTATTAAAGTTATATTTTAAATAGTATCAATTTATCTTATAGTTCTAATTTTTCATTTAGTTATAGAAATATTGATCACATCTAATACATGAAATGCAATCTCGATGGTCGAAATAAGAAATTTTTCTGACCTTTGAACACAAAAATTAGTCCAAGTCACGCAATCTGTTGGAAAATAATGAATCTTGAATGAAGATGATTGATCCTGAAAATATATCGTAGAATTAGATATTCATATATTATTTGTTAATTTGATTGAATAATAACCCTAGTAACCTAGCCATTAAAAGTTTGCTCACTAACCTAGGGACTGGTCCAGGCGCGCCAGTCCTCACTAAAACTGTTATAAAATATCAACAAATTGACTTTTCGATATTTAGTCTTTATCAAAACTTTCATCTGATATTTACACATCCATTGGTATACGCAAAAGAATAGTTATTCATTTAAAATAAAATTAACAAGCAATGATGAAAAAAAAAAAAATTCTTAGATTTTCCAACTATTTGCTTAAAAACCATTTCCATCACTCATCAATAAAATCCTTATAACATTCACAAAAATGAATAATACTTGATGAAATTTTAATTGTTAATGGAGAAAGATTCAACAATGAAAAAGATGCCAGAAATTTGAATAAATGCTCATAATATGAGTATCTTGCCTTTTAGAACATTCTTTTTGGTACAATCATATATAATTATGTTGAAAAGTAAAAGTCAGGAAAAGACAGCTTCCAAATCAGTTTGAAAATAAAATTATTAATATTTATTCATGAGGACTGGCGCGCATAGACCAGTCCCTAGGTTACTAGGGATAAAGTAAAATTTTATTTGCACAGAAAAGTGTATCTGTGATCTTATTCACTAATTTTAACTTTTAACTAATTTTTGACATTTCAAAAATAAACTTTATTAATTATAATGCTTTGAGATAATTTAAACTTTGTATGAGTAACATGACTAATTTGTAACATTTGGAAGCAGTTACTTTTGAATTGCAGCGACTCTTTCCTCTGATTGTGCTGTGAAAGAAACATAGTAAAATATTCTTCGTTAAAATTATTAAAATAATTTATATATTTTTATGGTTGAAATATAAAACATCAAATATCATTAAAACATCAAAAATAAATTAAGTTCGTTTAATAAACGCGTTCTGTGCATAAACTAAACTTTCCAATCATTCAACTTCTCAATACAGAAGTTTTGAACCAATAAAAAGTTCTGGAATGGTGACAGTTATTTGTTTTTGTCCATTTATTTTTTCTCCTCTCGATGGAGCTCAATAGTTCCCCAAGTAAATTCACGCTTATTGGCAATAGGAAGAATTTTCATTTAGTGGAATATAGTCTGGAAAAGAACCATCAGAAGGAAATATAAAAAGGTAACTTAAAGACAAAATATTATGAAGAGAGATTTAGAGAAAAGAGAACAAATTATTGTGGTTCAGTTGATAATTGAGCAGAGACTCCATTTATTTTTATGGTCCCATAAGACATTCTCACTCGGTAATAAGATGGAAATCTAGAAAAAAGGAAAGTAAAATGAAAGAAGAATTATCGAAAGATAATAAAGAATTATTCGACATCAATCATTCATTTACAAATGATTAAGTTATTAGAAGCCAAAAGTACATTGAATTTAGCTTGGATCAGCATTATGTCATCCAATCCAAAACATCAGAACCTCACTTGTCCTCTTCCTTCTCATCAAGAGAAAACTATTTGCTGAAGCTGTAACATTTTTTTTTCTGCTGAACATAATTTCTTTACTGCAGTGGAATGACTCCATCGGCAAACACCTTCAGGAATAATTCTCCAAGAGTGTCAAGGTTTATTCACACGGAATATGCAAATAAAAACAATAAAGAAAATGGATATATTTTGTAGAGTTGCAGCCAGAGCTGTTACTGCAGTTTATGAGAATTTAGATCAGGAAAATAGAGAAGTTTATTCCTTTTATATCAGAAATAGAAATTGCAACTTTCTCCTGCACTTACTCTGAATTGTAAGTGAAGAATATACATCATTTATATTAGGCATATTGAAATATGGAAAATTATTGTTAGGTAATAATAATTTGATTATTTTTTAACCGATATTCATCTATGTTCAGAAATGAAAATATGTAGGGGAAAAACTACAAAATGTATAGGAGCAAATTGTGTTCAAACTGCCGCCCATTTGTTGCGATGCATTTGTTCAAACGTTTGTCCCGCAAGGATTCGTGAAACTCCTGGTATCTTTGCTCGCGTCCGCCAATTCTTGGTCAAACGTTTGAATGCCTGCATCGCAACAAATGGGCGACAGTTTAAACACATTTTGTAAACATGTAACTTAATTTAAGATTAAGTTTCTTGTGCTCTTAATAAATACTGTTAAAAATGTTTTGTTTCTTATTTAACTAAGCATTTCAGACCATATCTTCATAGAATAGAGAGTGCTTATTTCGACGAATGCAACCTTATGTTAAAGTTTGGCAACAAAAGTGTCGGACACCCTGTATATATTCTTTACTTCTAAATATCGCAGTATAAACAATTCAGATAAATTATATTCTTCATTCTAGTAAGCATTTAATCAAATATTGAATTCTTCATTTTACTTCGATTAATTATCTTGTGTTCGATGATTTGTTAGAGCTCGGTAATAGGGTAGTGTTCGGTGATTGGGTCGTGACTGATGATTGGGTAGTGTTTGGTGAATGAGTAATGTTTGGTAATTGAGTAGTGTTTGATGATTCGGTGATTGGGTAGTGATCGGTGATTGGATAGTGTTTGGTGAGTAGGTTTGGTGATTGAGTAGTATTCGGTGATTCGGTAGTATTCGGTGATTGTTTAGTCTTCAGGGAGGGTAGTGCCTATCCGCTAATTGGGTAGTGTTCGGAGATTGGCAGCTGAATGGGTAGTATATGTATGTTTATTAGGTAGTGTTCGGTTATTGGATAGTGTTCGGTCACTACCTAGGTAGCATCTGTCCAATGGTCATATATGTAGTATCCAAACTGTTTTAATTTTGGCTAACTAACTAACTCATCGAGTAATTAACTAATTATCTATCTATCAAACTAACTAAATAAGGAAGGAACACGTAGAATTTTAACCCTTTCCCCCTGTTTGACGCCACCACAAGTATGAGTTCACCGTGGAAGAATTTTCTGGTTATTTAAATAGTGCTGTGTGAAACATCGTGTTGGATGCTTTGGAGTTTTTTTTTAAATATACGGTTCTAGACTTATAATTTAATAAAAAAGCTGATCCATTAATGAATCCTTACGTAACTATTTATTATTTGCATGTTAATAATGCGTATTGACCCACCGGTGGGTCAATATGCGATATTGGAGAGACCATACTTGTCCCACCGTCAATATGCGTATAACTATGATCACTAGCCAGGAAAGTAACATGATATCATTGTGTAGTAATTGTATTCATTATTTTCATCACCAGCCTTTTCTATCCCTCACATTCACCCCATCAATCTCCCCTCATACTGTAAGTACCATAACCACAAAATTATGGCTTCCCTCTTTTATCTCAGACAGTAATGGATGACGTCTTCTCTCTTTCTTCTCTCAGCTTCAATCTGTTAGAGGAAAAAAACAATATATTACTTGCCAAGAAAAGCAATAATTTTCAGTCTAAAACATTAAGGATCAACATCATTATAATGAACTATTGTTATATGGTTACTCTCACCTCCGATATTAGAATATCGTTACGATAAATACGAGCGCTATTTGCTCTAATGATGTGATCCTATAAAAAAATATTCTATACATAAAATGCATTAGTGGTAATATATTATATATATGATAGCTTTTATCGTATTGTGAATTAATTATCTAATGGTGTTGTTTTAATGACGTTATTATTTTTACTATCCTATCTGCCTGATGGATATGTATTGATATGTAGAAAATGGATTTGAATATTAAATAATTTGCAATGTGAACAGACTTATTTTATAGATAATATTCTCAAAATTCTTTTTAAATTCTCAAAAATATTTTGAATACCAGAAGTAATATCTGTTTTAAATAACTGGAAAAACTAAGATTTATTACCAAATAAGTTACAGTCTTCTATTCTTTCCATTCACATTTACTTGCAAATTCAATATTTCAGGATCTGAGGATAGTAAATTGAAGTTTTCCTGTAACTGAAGGCGGTATATAGATACATTTGTCTTGCTTTTTTCTTTACAGTTTCTTAAAGAACCTTTACTGTCAGTAGAAGAGGAAAAACTTGGGAAATGTTTCCTTAAATTTGGAAAAAGTGGAATAATTCACACTGACTCTGAGTATCCGCTGGAAAAAAAGAAAAACAGAGAGCATTTTACTTGCAAAATCAGCATAGGAGAGAGAATTACTTCTGGAATTTCCATTGAAAGGATTTTGATGTGAAATACAGGGAATTATTGTGAGGACTTTTATGAGAAGAATGGACAGATTTTGTAAGACCTACTGCCTTTTTCTGATAATTCTCTAGCTTTCCATATTTTTTGTTGAAGTCATATTAGTTTACTCTTCTCCCTTATTTAATTGTCACTCTATATTTGTTCTCAAACATCTAGTAGGGTATATAACAATTGCTGACAGACCGTGCAAGATTGAAACCTGTGCCTCCATTGAGTTCTGTTAAGGATGGAACCATAAACAACATTCGATACCATTGTGAACTAATATTAATTAGGTTTGTTCGTTGTATTTTTTACTCCCTGTAGTGTCACAGGAATTTGACTCTCTGTAGACTCACATGTGTTTGACACACCTCACTGTAGAGGAACAGGCGTTTGACTCCTTGTATAGAGTGTAGAGTCCCATGTGTTTGACTCACTTTGGAGTGTAGAGTCACAGGTGTTTGACTCGTTGTAGAGTCACAGGTGTTTGACTCACTATTTAATTCTCTCCATTTCAGCTCAGGTGCCTCGCATGTAAATTTCTACCAAAGTACAGCAAAATAATGACCAATTTACTCTAAAAGTTCTGAGAGAAAGTGTATAAAATAACATATAATGTCACGGTAGTTTGTGCAAGTGTTTGTTTGTATACTGTTGAAAGTGACTTAAGTTTGAAATAACAGATCTGTTTTTTACATCAAATATAATAAATCGAGATTATCATAATATTTTCATTATTATTTTCTATTTCACATTATATATATCTTCAAATTAATATTTCAAATTAATGTATTCCTTATCATATGTTTTATTATCTAAATAAATTCCCCCTAAATTAACTTAACACTTACAATGATTACAATACTAATTCATAATCCATGTTTATTCATATTGTGCTGAATATTCTAAATTATTCATAGCAATTCATTGCTCAGTGGGATAGTCGGTTTATTATTAATTGTCAGTTGATATCAATATTCATATTACCTATTGGCTATTGCACATACAATATTAAATTCAGGAATTAGATTTTGAATTAATAATGAATAGATTTATATTATATTTTAAAATGTGTATATAGAACAATAGAATACATTAAATTTTAATTAGGAATTTCCTTCTAATAACGGTGTAAAAATAATCAATTGTATGAGAAAAGTGATTTGTACGTTTGTTCAATAATTGAAACTTATATTCTTTATTACCAACCACGTTTCATTATTGTACTATACTTGCATTGCTGATAATTGTTATTATGATAGTTCGTATTACAAAATGGCTGATTTATTATCATTTATTACAATCACGTAATACGTACAGTATTTATCATATACAATGTATATATAAATGTTGATCTCAGTAAGTAGAATACAACAATCTTCAAAACAATGCGGTTCATCCCATATAATATAGTACTGTATAGAGTATGCATATTGCATATGGTATAATATTGTACACCTTCTGTAAAATGCTCCAAGATCTCATCATCATTAGGATTTTCCAAAGATATTCCCGGAATAACAAAATGTAATGAGGCGATGGTGATTGGAATATTATGTTAGAGTCGATATCCGTACACCGGGATATTTGCATACGTACAAGCTGATATTTAAATAAGGGACGTGATGAAAGAAATATTTACAAACTTTGGATTATAAGGATGCATTTTTCAAATGTCAATAAATTTCTGAGTCTGATTACTTTTGGTTTACATTCATAGATGATATTTAGATTTTTTTTTACTTTTTTAGATGCACACGATTGTAATCAGTGAAGTGTTCTTGAGGAAATTGTGAAACTTTTTAAGTTGGGCCTCACTTATTTCGAAAGAAATTTGATATTTTTCTACGATTCCTTTTTTCACCTCTCCTCTTTTCCACATCTCTCCCCTTATTCATAACCGTCATTTAAATAACTGTCCTTTACATAACCGTCATTTAAATAAGTGTCCTTTAAATGATCGTCATTCAAATATGTTTCCTTTACATAATCGTAATTTAAATAAATGTCAGTTGAAGATATATCCTCACGGTTCACTGGTTTGACTTACAATTGTCTGATGTCAAAATAATCACTCGATTGGTAACTCATAGGCTCTAGCATCCGACGACTGAGAAAAAACTCTCGATGTCTCACCAAAATCTAGCGACTGTATCCCATTGAATTGGAGGATATGGTGATTGAACTGAGAAGTTATCGAGGGTCTTTAGGAGCTTGAGGGTTGGATGTCGGTAAATTCAAACTTTCGATAATATGTGTTCCATAATTATGGAATCAGAATATTTATTAATGTAGTAATTTACTTATTCATCGCCGCTACTTACATATTAATGTGAAGAAAATATAGTACTCTTGAAAAAAGTACCATCTAATGATGAACGACTCAAATTTTTCGCAAGTCAATGACGCCATCTTGAAAGTCATTGACGCCATATTTGTCCTGAGAAATAGTAAAACAAATGCTGCTAATGAATCTATTCCAAATTTGAGCAAGTTGCTTGTTGATTTCCTGAACTGTTTTATGTCCATTGTTTACACTCTGAATTCGTATAAAAGAATCTCATTCAACATTCATCAATGAGGATTCTTTTCAAACACTCCCTGCCATTTTTCCTGTAAAACAAACTTACTCTTTTGCACTTTATTAAAATGATCAATATAAGAATGTACGCTAGTAGTTGAGAGAAAGATATTAGAACTATTGCTTCAGACAGCTAGCACTTAACTTCGTTGTTAAAACTAACATATGAGATACATTGAACTTGTGTGTTTGGATAATACGAATACTTCTAATAATAATAAGAATAACTTTATTCAGAAAATAGATTAAGTACATTAAAAAACTATGTTTCCTAAAATCTAAGAGGAGATAATATTATAAGAACTAAAATATGCATTTTATAATCAAATCTAATCTCAGAGCCCTTCCAGGTAACCTTTTCAGGCTATAATTGGGCGTTAAAAACATTAAAAAAAAATAATAATGAAGACAATCATAAATTAAATTTCAGCATAGGCACAAATTCCCAATCAAAAAGGAAAAGCACTAAAATTCAGAAGGCCTAGCTATATATAGTTTACATTTATAACTTAATCAAAAAATGCATTCATAGTTTACTGTTCACAAGCGTATTTGTTATTCAGGAAATAGTTCTTTCATAAATAAATTTCATTTACTTATATCTTTTATCATTCTTGTATTGGGATGTGATATTCATATTCGGAAATTGATGTTGTTGTCCGGAATTGTTCATCAATGTCCAAATTAAGAAAAGTTCTGCTAAATGATCCTAAATTCTTTCATTAGAGAAAATATTAGTTTGTTCGCACTTTCGGAAACTAAATATTTCTCTAAAGTTTTCAAATCACCGAAACATGGACGAGAGTCACAAGTTTTGCCGGTTTGAATGACACGAAAAAGAAGATTTTCGAATATTTTTATTGCATTTTTGGATTGCGAAGATTGAGGGAAATCAAAAGTTATTGGATGAAATTGTGTAGTTTTATTACATGTATTCTATAAAGGAATTAGTAACTTCCTATATCAGCAACCTTAACTGAAATTTTATTATATTATTATCAACAACAATTATAATAATGATTTATGTACATTCAATAAAAATAGCAATCAATTTTTGCTGAAAATTATTCTATTTAATGCAATATCACTGCTTTACATTAATTAGGAATTTCACAATTTTATGTGTTTGCAGATTTTCAGTTTGATGAAAGTGGATACGATGGTATGTGAGTCGTTGAATTGAATAGTGAAGGACTTAAAACAACCTCCAATAGTGGTATATGAAGTGAACAGTGAAGGGTTTAAACAACCTCCAATAGTGGTATATGAAGTGAACAGTGAAGGACTTAAAACAACCTCCAATAGTGGTATATGAAGTGAACAGTGAAGGACTTAAAACAACCTCCAATAGTGGTATATGAAGTGAACAGTGAAGGACTTAAAACAACCTCCAATAGTGGTATATGAAGTGAACAGTGAAAGACTTAAAACAACCTCCAATAGTGGTATATGAAGTGAACAGTGAAGGACTTAAAACAACCTCCAATAGTGGTATATGAAGTGAACAGTGAAGGACTTAAAACAACCTCCAATAGTGGTATATGAAGTGAACAGTGAAGGACTTAAAACAACCTCCAATAGTGGTATATGAAGTGAACAGTGAAGGACTTAAAACAACCTCCAATAGTGGTATATGAAGTGAACAGTGAAGGACTTAAAACAACCTCCAATAGTGGTATATGAAGTGAACAGTGAAAGACTTAAAACAACCTCCAATAGTGGTATATGAAGTGAACAGTGAAGGACTTAAAACAACCTCCAATAGTGGTATATGAAGTGAAAAGTGAAGGACTTAAAACAACCTCCAATAGTGGTATATGAAGTGAACAGTGAAGGACTTAAAACAACCTCCAATAGTGGTATATGAAGTGAACAGTGAAGGACTTAAAACAACCTCCAATAGTGGTATATGAAGTGAACAGTGAAGGACTTAAAACAACCTCCAATAGTGGTATATGAAGTGAACAGTGAAAGACTTAAAACAACCTCCAATAGTGGTATATGAAGTGAACAGTGAAAGACTTAAAACAACCTCCAATAGTGATAGATGAGGGGAACAGTGAAGAGTTAAAACATTTTAATTTTTTGGTTAATATGCTGCACGGAGTAGAGTAAAAACATCCATCTATTATTATAAATAAAATGCATTTCTTTTATAAGTTAACGTACGTGACAAATTCTAGTTTTTTCTTCTCATCAAAACTGCACTGCCAGATATATTGGAAATGATTTTCGATATTTCCTTACCATTTCTCCGGAAGAAGGAATATAACAAAAAAATTCAATATGATATTGTATTCTATTATTGATTTCATTATATACATGATGTGAATAGATGCATAATATTCTTAGTATTTTGAATTTTTTACTCTACGGTTTGGTCCACAGAAAAGAATTTATACAATGCAGTATACGTTATCATAAAATGCTTTAACAGATATTGAAAGTATGTTTAACATAGGAATATTTAATGTGAATTGTTTTAATATTTAATTATCAGCTTATTTAGGATGTTTTCAATTATCGTTATTTACAGGCATCGTTAATTAAATTATCCACTACTTAGAAATAACAATTATTGAGTTAAATTAGTCAATTATTTCTTCAATACTTTAAATTAAGGTTTTTCTTTCAGATTCCATAACATATTTTAAGAATAATATTATGTCATACACATCAGTTCAAATTTCACTTTAATTTAATATACTATTCGGACAAAGTAAGTCCTGCTTCGAACTGTAGACAACTCTTGAACTACCAACTCAGATCAAATGGATTTCATTTCAACTGCATGAAAGGAGAGAAGGAAACAGTTTGATGTTTTGAGTTGAAGATGAAAAGGTAAGAGAAGAAGGTATACAAATTGAGATGAACTGATTGAGTATATGTAGAAAAAGAAATGTGATGGAAAAATAACAAAGTGTGGTACTTGGATTGTATTTTTGATTAGAAAAGTGAAACTGAAATTTCCTAGTTTAATAATGGTGTAATAATTTAAGCATGGGCTACTGGAAGTGTATCAAACAGACTGAACAGTTGTTATTTGTCCTTATTCGTTTGTTCTTTGATTCAGAATTAAAAGTGACAATAGATAAGTAACTGCAACTTTTGAATATAATTGCAAGGAAATATAATCACGTCAAGCATTAACGACCAGTCAAAGTTTATCTCAAAGGACTAGCTTAAATTGATAATTATTTTTCATGAATGGAAAATTAAGAAAATATACATTAAATGTTCCCAATATATTCTTCCCTGCTTAGGAATTCACTTGCCTAACTGTGGCATCTCTCCGTGGTTGCAGAAATAAGATGATAAACACATTGTAAGTGAGAATTTCACCAAATTTAAATCAAAGGAATGTTAGATAACCGATGAATTGATAGGAATTGACAAGAGGAGAATGTAGCCTGGAACCATCGATACGACTCAACGACAGTGAACATCGGGGGAGAAGATCCATGGATATTGTGAGAGGGAATCGAGATATATAAGAAGGTGGTATTCATATACTGATAGAGGGTAATGATATACAGATAGAAAGTATTGATATACATATTGAGGGTATTGATATACAGATAGAGGGTATTGATATACAGAGAGAGGGTATTGATATACATATTGAGGGTATTGATATACAGATAGAGGGTATTGATATTCAGATAGAGGGTATTGATATACATATTGAGGGTATTGATATACAGTTAGAGGGTATTGATATACATATTGAGGGTATTGATATACAGATAGAGGGTATTGATATACAGATAGAGGGTATTTATATACATATTGAGGGTATTGATATACAGATAGAGGGTATTGATATACAGATAGAGGGTATTGATATACATATTGAGGGTATTGATATACAGATAGAGGGTATTGATATTCAGATAGAGGGTATTGATATACATATTGAGGGTATTGATATACAGGTAGAGGGTATTGATATGCAGTTAAAATATAATGAGATACATCGAGATTGCATTTCGAAATTGTGATAGAAAAAATTAACGAATATATAATAACATCATATTCTTCTTCATTCATTTTTGTAAAACAGTAAAGTAACTAAGTTCACATTCAGTAATTGAAGGAACCTTCTTCTGCTCTCACAAGTTTCTTCTAAGATAATAAATGACTCTCAAAGTTCAAGTGACTTTTGAACAACTAAAAAAGGAGGAGAAGTTTCTCTGACTGGTCCACTCTTTTAGTATAATCTAAAAAGTGTAAGGAAACGTTTTCCTCTGATTGACTAATAAATGCAGTCAACTGTAATAGATTAGATAAAGAGTACACTGATTAATTTATTTATCCTTAAGGTATAAACGCTAACAAAGTAATTCGCAAATTTACTGCCAGTATATGAAGTTCTTCATAATTATTAGAGTATGGTTAGATTCTCTGAGAGAAGGAAGCTTCTCATTCTCCTGTGAGATGAAAAGATGAACATCATTTTGAAGTGGAAAATAAGACATGAAATAAGATTATGTAATTTAGTTGTTGTTGTTTGAGGTGATTCGAGATATGAGAGAGTTATTGCATAACTAATATTAATTTTCTTCTAACAAATGATCAACGTTAATAATTCTGTAAAATAATTTTCATAACTCATACCTCTATTGCCTAAGAGAGACAAATACTAATTATCATTGTTCAAGAAGTTTTTATTATCAATTCCTAGTTCATGAAGATAAAATACTGCGTTTAGTTATAACTAAAATTGTATCTTCTGTGTTAAGTTGGTGTACCTCATCTTCACCATTTGCATTAAAACTCAGTTTCTTTTCTCATCAATTTCCCAAGAATTTTCACGTCTTACATGTTAATCAAATGTTCCTTCCCAAAATGGATTCGATTACTTCAAATCAACACTAATTATCACTTGGGAAAGAGTTCCCAACTGAGGAAAAGGATCTATTGGATCCTTTACTCACAAATGTTATATCAATCTTTCACCTTACTTGTCTTTTTCTCGTCCTTTCGTTCATTTAATTTGAAAGAATATTCTTCCTAATTTACTATTAACATTCCATTTAGGTCACTAACAATTCCAACTCATTTACAACGATTCTATTTCTACACTACTGTAGTATTTGGTCTGACTTTTCTCTTTGAAACATCTGAGTTGGATTAATTATTCGAGTTTTAAAACTACCTCTCATGTTACAGACTCATTTACAAGGTTTGGATATTAGCGCATATTCTGGCGACCGCATTTGTGATAAAAATATGAAGCATACCATTAATTAATATACTACACCGCATAGAAGTTTTGACATTAATTAACTGAGCAGTGAAAACCACGAATATATAACAATTTTTCATGTTTTTCGCCTGAAATATATAATATTACAGTTTACAGTAATACTTGATACTCTGATTAATTGATTAATACTCTGAAAAATAGAACTTGTTTGATACCCATTTCGCTCAATAGGCTGTTTTTTTTTATAGAATAACTGTAGTAAATTCCAGCCTACCTTTCACTCCACATAAATTAAGTCGTCACTTAGAGAGATGTTAGAGTTGCTCTTTAATAAAGAGATGGGCGAGTTACTGTTTAATTAAGAGATTATTTGAAAATATGAGTTGGGAGCAAATAGTTCGTATTTAATGAAAAATATTAAAATTAAGGGGACCGTCCGTAAATTTTGTAAACAAATTTATTAATAAGGCTACGGTTATGAAACTTAGTTCCTAAATATAAAATTGAATAATATTATGTTTTTGTTCATGGCATTTTTTTGATTAGACGCATAGAAAACAAGTTATTCGAATTTCGAACGAATTTCGAACTGGGTATTCAAACATGTACTCCTAATACAGTATTGTAGCTACGGGTTTGCGGTTTTTTTCATTCGATTTTCCTGGTGATTCTCTACAAAAGCCTGAGGATCAATTTTTGAATTTCGAATTAGTTTACGAAAAATTTGATTTTTCGTGAAAAAACTAAAATTTTCAAAAAAAAAAAATTATATTTCCAAAAAAAAAAAATTATATTTCGAAATTCAAAAATCGATCCTAACGCTTTTGTAGAGAATTACCAGGAGAATCGAATGAAAAAAACCGCAAACCCGTAGCTACAAAACTGTATTAGAAGTACATGTTTGAATACCAAAAAGTTAGTAATTTTTCAACTGCAAGAAAAATGAGTTCAAAGTTTTTATTTGGACTATGTATGGCACTAAATCCCCGCGGGGCGAAGTGCCCCGCTAGTACTACTCAAAGGTAGTGGGTATCACTGGGCGCCACCCAGCTCTCTGTAGTAAAGTTTTACATAGCCAAACAACAACCGCTACAGAAAAAAAACAACAAACAACGAACACCCATCAATATCCTCCGGGTTGATAGTCATGGGAGGGTCCAGCCTCATCACGCCGTCGACGCTTCGGTGTCATCTTTGCTGGTGTACTAGCCTCACTATTCCTTCTCTTCAGAGTTGTCTTTTCAGTAGAAAGACCCAGACGTGTCAAAAGAAAGCCATGAACATTACCAAAGTTATGAACAAGAGCTGTATCAGTAGTGACGAACTGAACTCTGTCGAGTTTAGCGTCCTTCACTTTGAGAACTCTCGTCCACAACTGCCAGATCTATTTTATTAGAATGCTTCTGAGAGGCTAACTTTGAATAACAGTTAGCCAATTGTGAAACAATGATGTAATTAGCAGCCACTTAGCTAGGCACGCATGTGCCAAATCTAAGAGTTAGGCGGCTCACCCACGCTGTGCCAGATGTAATGGCGCGCCAAATTTCAAGCTCCCAACCCCTGTGGAAGGGGAGGGGGGTGATAAATAGCGGATTTTTCTTTGTGAGATCAATCTTAGTAATATAAACTAGCTATTTAAGCAATAAAAAAAATATTGAAAATTTAGTGATTTAATCACGGACGGTCCCCTTAAATAAATAACTTAATTTCATTTAAAGTATTTTGTTCAATTGATAAACTTTGACAATTTAATATGTGGTTGCATATATTTACAAATCTAGATATACGGATGAACAAATATATGACTTCATAGTACACACGGCACTGGTTTCACAGCTCCTGATATTCTAAGGCAGTGGCTGTTAATATTCTCCCATCACCAGAGTATAATCCCACCAACTCTAATTAGGCTAATGCAGCTCATCAGGAGACAGAACAACCTCTTGCAGAGAAATGCATTATATTTACAATGGAGCGAGGGGATTAACCTTGAATCAGGGTATGGATGTGAACTTTGAAATGGAGCACCTATTAACATTGAATGAACTTCCAATTAATAATTAACTAATTGTAATGTAAATAGGATAAAGGTAGTTTCTAACGCTCTCTATTAACATTATAAAAGTACAAATGATGCATTGATTAATAATAACTAATGCATCTGGCATTGAACAAGAGGTTACTTCTCACATTATATTTCAGATCTCTTTAATATCCTTCAAAGTTAGTTTCTCCTAATTTTTAACTTTTTGATTTTCTCCACAGTGCATAACATTGACATTCTGGTCTAGAGGAAACTTTTTGAAAGTTAAACAGTTGCTTGAAACTCAAACAAAGATATTGCTGAAGATTTTGAGATGAAAGAAATGATAAGATGGGACGTGGAGAGGAGGAGTGGGACAAGAGGCATGCACCATCACTGTCTGCACCTTTACTGTCTGCACTATCACTGTTTGCCCAATTACTGGCTGCACCATCACTGTCTGCACCTTTACTGTCTGCACTATCACTGTCTGCCCCATTACTGTCTGCACCATCACTATCTGTACAATCAATATATCTTGTGAGCATTGTCACTTTCCTTCCTCCAAATTATTTGCTGTCCCTGTTATTAGTGGTCGTCATTAGTGAGTATGTATTTACTTATATGTATTAGTTCTCCACATCCACGTGAAATATAATGTTGGTGAGTGTGATCGAGAGCAGAAGATTGGAAGGCTTTTAGTGACACATTTGGAGAGTAGTGCCACTTTCTAGATTGTGAAACTATCGACTGATGTAGGCTCAGTCAATAAATACACTGAATGATGGGAAATTAAGAGTAGGGATTCTATTTCTCATAAAATTTTTGGAAAGGATTATAATGAAAATGTAAGTAGAAATATTTGAAAGGATGTATGACTACAACTGTTATATTTAGATGATTGACTAGCTACATTATTTAATGTTGAATTATAAATTCACAAAATCGTAGCGCTGAACAAAAATTGTAAATCATTAATGATATCAATATTGAGTAAACAACTAAACAAACATACATCCCTGATTGGAATTCAAATTGTTCGATGGGTAGATTTCGAACGTTGTCGGTTGATTGGTTTGATTTTCCGGAAAGAGAATGAGGTTACTTTGTTTTGACGAGGGAGATCGTTGAGCTCCTCTAACGGTTACTAAAGAGATTATTTGACTTCTGAAAACATCCTTTGAAAGCTGAGAAGAATTTATGGGAGATGAAAACACCATCAGTTATCTATTATGATTTCTGATAGCCCTTTAGGAAGAGGTTCCTAATTTGATGAGCGGTTGTCCCTAGTTTGATTATTATTATGTTGTATAGGATGTCAGAGAGGCTTGGATACATTTTTGGATTGAATATCTGTTAACCTTTTAGCTACCAGGTGGACACTTAATTGCGTCTCCTTTCAGAAAAAAAATTCTCATCAAATGATTGTTATATTCAAAAATAAAATTATTAAATATTATTTTCAAAGTCAGAGAAAAAAGTGGCTCGCTAAAGGGTTACCCCTAATAAAGGTATAAAAAAACATTGGGTTGAGAAAAACTTATTGGATTAAAAAATGATTCCAGTTTCATCTAACTACCAATGGTAGTCCAGCTCATATGGAGACTTGAAGTGTCACAATTGACTAAATCTCTGGAACAAACTGTACTGTGATTTACATAGAATAATTAATATCAGAGTTTTAATTTATTTTCATAAGTCATTTCTTCTTCAATTGGTTTTCAATTTGAGAAGTAATTAGGTAAACAATTTCATTACAACATTCTAATATTCTTGTTACAATAGCTTACTAATTATAAACTTGTAAATAAAAAAACTTAGTTCTACGCAATTTATATTATCTTTGAATTTTATTATCTGGTTTTTGATGGAAAAAATTGAAAGATATAATTATATATCATGGAATCTGCAGAAAACTTTAATTTATAAAGCAAATAAATCATAATAAATATCCCACCTAATGAGCTCTTTATATCACCCTTAATGACGGGTAATTAATTTCTAAACTATTTCTCTGTCGATAACCGATATTATATCTAAGGTCATTTATTTTATCTCATGATGAATTTGATCTAACATCTTTTATAAACAATTATCTATATAATAAATTATTAATGGAAAAAACTAAATTTCGACTAATAATGATTTTACCCAAAGCAGATGAGGAAGAAGAATTTTTCACCTCATTTTTAGTATCAGTTCCAAACTTTTAATAATTCATATTATTAGTAAATAAATAGATATACGAATATTCTTCACCGTAAGAGTTCATCCCTAGTGCAATATTATTTGTGTTGACTGTAAATAGATATTGTATGACTGTTATCCACCATATGAGTTCATCCTTAGTGCAATATTATTTGCATCTATTTACAACAGACCTTGTATTTTCTAACCATAACTTAAGCAATAATATGAAAAAAATACTTTCTTCTTAATGTTCTGTGACCTCTGAACCAAATCAATAAATTCGAATCAAAAATCAATTCCTTAGGTCAGTGATATGAATGACAGTAGATGATTCAAAGTAATATTTCTTGTGGCATCTCTTCCAGGCTCCAATTTCTCCCCATCACTGCCTGTGATGTGTTCCCATTTTTCACATTAGAATATTATCACCATCAGCTCGCCTAGCGATCACTTTATCGACAGTCGTGACGGGAAGATATTATAATAAAAACGCTCTTTCAAGGAGATACTCTATTCAACTGCCCGCTGATTTGGAGCAAAAAGCTATCAGAGATCAATTTTATTGAATGTCGTCACAAAATGGCCTGGTTTCATTCATTATTTATGTTTAGATATTTAACAATACGTACACTACAGAATTGAATTCTCAAAGACCACGTTTTTAATCAATAACTAATTTAATTTTTTTTATGAGTCCTATTTATTTTTACATATTTAAAAAAAATTATCAATCATTCTTTGTATTTGTATCATTAATACAAGAAAAATGATTATGAGGATTATTAATATGATATAGTTATTTTGCTTCTTTGTTCTCTTTCTTTGAGTTCAACAAAAATATATACATTTCTATTTGCTGAAAATAGTTGAATGATGGAAGTATAATTTTCTCTTAATTTATATCACTGTGAAATGATAATTCAATGAGATTTTATTTCTTTATACATATGTCACTATATTCATATTTAATCCTTAACTTATCACATTATTGATCTTATATTTTGAATGCTTTTAACTTTCATGGTTATTTTACAAAAGAATATTTCAATCAAATCAAAAACTATCAGAAATGAGTGTAAATAAATAGATATTTCGATATTTTATTCCAATTCATTATTTATAGTACATCAAAGGAATGAAGTATGAACGTTCGAGAGAGTCCTTTCTAATTTGATATCATAAAACGGGAAACGGAATACTCTACCAGTGCTATTCCTCGCCGGACTATTCCCTCGCCAGGATTAAATCCTTAAATCAAGATTTTTCACGTAGTCAGATTTCAGAACGATTTATATATTCCAATATATATTCTATAAAATTCTCTAATAAAAATACGTTATCGAGGAGTAAGTAAAACAAAACGGGTTCAGTTCAAGGAGTTGGTGGTGACCCATTCCGACTCAACTAGTGACCTATTCCCATGCGACAATAATATTAAAAAAGAAAAAAAATGAATACAAAAAAGGTCTGTTATTAAAAATGTCAGACTTCAGCATACAATTTAATATCAATGGATTTTTCTGTCAAAAATATTTTCAAAGAAAATTAAATAAATAATCGAAATATTTAATCATCTTCAAGAGTTTGAATTTAAGAAAAAACAGGTGAAAAATAGACCAGCGGGTAAAAGTCACGCGGCCAGTACTGCGGCAGGGAACATTCCTTTTCCCTCACAAATGTACTCTGCACCAATATAATCTGAGAGAGACATCCTGACGCATACTTATTTTGATTAGGCTGTACAGTTTCACTTTGTATGCTAATAATATAATGTTCCATTTGTGATCACTAATAAATTTGTTTGTAAATTATTTAGTCATCTTTAATTAACGGAATTATTTTTAAGCCTAATAATTAAATCAAAATGAAAATGGAATTTGGGAAAGAAATCAGAATATTATAGCATGAGAGCGTTAAAACTAAGACTTTCAATTAATTAAATTTTGAGAAATTTCAATGCATAAAATAAGAACAATTTATTGATCACCTAGAAAGATTAATTAAAAATCCTTCTTTTGTGTGTTCAATTCACTGAACATCAGTTCATTTTTTTTCGCATAACTTCCTTAATAACCAGTTCCTTAATGAATAATCATGTTCCTGTGTTCGTAATCATGTTCCTTTTCTCTGCATAACTAAAATATAATGTTATACCTTACCATTCTATTTAACATGTATGATGGCATCTTAGAGATTAGTAGAGGTGAACATGATACAGATATTCACATGAATATCTGAACATGCTAGATACGTTAGAACACGTTAGATATGAATAATTTAGAGGTGTGCGAGTAGGTACTGCATAGTTTCCCTATCTGAATCAAGTGAAGTTGGTTCAGAAAATATCTCTCTATAATCTCTAAGATAGAGTCATCGGAATGACGGTAGAGACGATCTAAGTCATCAGTTCCCATCAATTCCCATTTGTTCATAGGGCCTCAATGGGTTCTGCTAATGAGGTTTTATTGGTGGGAATAGCAACTGGAATGGGAATAGGTTATATTCCAAATGATTAAAGTGTGGGAAATGAGGGAAATAAAGGAATTATAACTGGAATATAGATATGTAATATTCCTATTAAATAATATTTACGTTTTCGATATTTTAAGTTTTAAATGATATCACATCTAATTTGAAAATAAATTGTATTGAAGTTGAAATTTTGTCAAATTACATACTATTTCAAAAATACATGAATTTTGTATAAAAAATAGGATGAAACTCTAAAAAATGAGAAAATCATAGACTCAAACGTATCACCATAATCAAAAATGCTAAAAACAACATCGGTAAATCAACTATTTTATCCCCCATAGCGTTTTCGACTTAATTTCCAATCATTTAAGAATGGAAATTCCGTTCAAAAACAGTTTGTCAAATTATCTCCGTCAACATTATTCTTCCAAGTTTTGAAAACACGAAGAAAGTGAAGAAGTTTTTAAACTGTTTGTGTTCCCCGAAAGATACTCTGAAGAGAAAAATGATGAGAAAATATCAGACAAATTACAACTGAGAATCTTTTATTTAATATGCATTTTACAATGGGAAGTATTATCTAATCCTATTATTTTATTAGCATTATATCCTAATAAATGTGTTTATAGAAAAATACTAATTTTAGTCGTTTAATAGATATAATATTGTAAATTTCCAACTAAACTTAATTTGATATTATGTTACATAAGGTTTTCAAAACGCAATTTTAAATTTGATATTGTTTACTACTTATGTGTACTATGATATAAGATTCAATTAAAAGTTATGAAATATGATAATATATGTTGTTATTTACTATAATATGTGATTATTGTGACAGTTTACATAATAACATGTGAACATGTACATTTATCGTTATTTACCAAATTATGTGATTGTTGTTACGACTTCCATAATAACATGTGAACAAGTATTTCTATTTCTCCTTTACAATGGCAATGGAAGACTGAGATGGAGTCTGAAGTTCTAACTGGAGAACAAAGTTTTAATTCGTTTGGGGAGTAGTACTCTTTAGTGTGTTTATCCGAAGAACACAATAGGGAGAAAACTTCAGTTGCACGTGGTCTAGGAAGTCAAATATATTAAATGTTGCTATCGATATTCATAGTAAATGAATAGAAGGAAGAAATATTCGAAAAATACTACTATTGAAGGGTAAAAAACCTACAGGTTATATCAAACATTAGTGGAGTTTCCATGTATCGAATGAATTTAATCATTAGAATCTCCTTTATATGAAAATTAGCGTCATATTATCTTAAATATTTAACGATATTATTCGACCATCACGATATTATGTGGTCTGCTCTTATGAATATTTTAAGTGGGATCATCCACATGTATATTTAACAGATAGTAAATCAAAGATGTGATATGCACGCAATTGTCAGTATAATATTGTATCCATGATATAGCGTATTAAGGATACAATGTATCCATGACAAAGTGCATCAAGGATATGATGGATGAGGCTGTGAAACCCTGCCTATTTATCTTTGCTGTATCTTATCTACCAAAAAGAGTGCCTCAGGAAAAAATTCTTTTAATCTTACGAGAGGGAATCATTCCAAAATTATCATTATATTATTTTAACTTCATTATAATATCTACTAAATTGAATAGTCCTCCTCTACATTGAAAAGTGATTGCTGTAACAAATATGTTCCTCCAGTGTACAACTTTACAGTGTACATATATGTATATATATTTTCGTAGATATACATACATTTCTTATAGTATCTAATTATATATATATAATATAATAATCTTATACTTCAACATCAGGCACAAATTGCAGTGAGAGCATCTGAGAGTTCATAGGAAAGTTTTGTCACCTCTAACATGAAGTCTCGAATTCATAGTCACTTTAGTACTTCTAAACATTACTTTCTTCTTCTGTTCTCCTGTAGGGAAAATAAAAATGTGTTTGCGCAGTCATTTAGTAAAAGTTTGAACCTTTTACACTCCACTTCAGAGAATAAAGTTAAAATGTCGCGAGTGAATGAATGAAATAGACACTAAATAACAGCTTATGAATTCTATTTTAAAGTAGATACTGTGGAAAAATAAAATAATAGAAAAGTTACAGAAAATTTAATATTATTAGGATTTTATCAAAAGCATTTTGATGTTAGAAAAAGTTTACTTGTGAACAATTAGGTCCAAACTGGAAAATGGGAAGTAGATATCAAATATTTTAATAATGAGAGAAATAATGTATAAGAACGTATAATACACAATGATTATTGAAAAGATAAATTAGTAAAAGTAAGTAAAATAAAGGTAGTTATCTCAAATTATATACCATGACACAATTAGGTAATTTACAGCTATAGTAGGTTATAATTAAGGTATGCTAGAGTATAATAATTATTGGGTAAATTTGAATTATTATCGTGAATAGTCAATTGGGGGCCAAGGCAATTGGACCCAGACCAAATTAGGGCAACTGACACAATAAAGGTTACTTTGATATTACTAGGGTTGTGACTATGTTATCTTTGAAATACGCTTTATATTTCCTATTTGCAATTTTTTTTGACATTTTTATAATATGAACTCATCAACAGGGCAGCTACTTGCTCGTATTTTTCATTCCTATTGTTTTTATCAAAAATGCAAAACAACACAACGCAATTTAATAACATTACAATATAGTACAATGTATTCCGAAGAATATCTTCATAAACTCCAGTTTAATTATAATTTCCAGCACATCAGATAGGATCAAACTACGATTATTATGAAGAATGACGTTACAAATGAGGTCCATCCGTTATAAAAAATAGTCTCTATCTTCAGCAATAAAAGTGAGTTATTGTCACCTTCTCTAAATGACGCCTAATTTAGAGTTATGTGGAACAGTGTGGAATGTGACAATGTATCCTAACAATGAGGCATGTAAAAAATGGTATGTAGCAATCTGGAATGTGACAATATTGCTCCATTTGTTGCTGTGTAATGAAAGAGTAGGAAGTTGTTATTTTAACCATACTCAGTTTGACGTTCAGAAAGTATAAGAAGGCTTGACTATGTGTTCAAAAACTCATGTCTTATTTATAAACCTAAGGTACTATATTTTTTCAAAGATGTTAGTATATAAACTATACTAATGTGAACCAAATTTAAGTAAAAATATTGAACATATAAGGAGAAATTAAAATATAGGTATATATGACATTGGCAACTGAGAGAGCAGAGCCATGATTGGGTGGAAGAACGGGTTGTGTTTCTCGCACGTGAAGTTGTTCTCCATGAAAACGTATGAACTGATTGATTTGTTTTTGCTGGTACCAAGCTGTATTCCTTTCTAAACCTATGATGTTATTATTGTTATAATCTGATGAACTTTCGTTTCCAATATCTTCAATCGTGTCATCAAACAAAAGGTTTTTAATCTGTTCGTCCGATAGTAACTTAGAGTGAGCCATAATGAGTTTAAAGAGAGAAGTTCGCTGCCGAGAATAAAAACACCCATCATGTCTCTTGACCAAGGTGGGCGTTGCACTGGCCAGTGGCAAGCAGCAACTGGTCCCTGCTGTACATTGTTCATACACTACGTTGCCACACGTCACCATATTACAACTAATTTCTTAATTAACGTGAATTATGCTGATTCATACCGATACGTATATATTTTTAATTTTTAAAAACAAAATTATAATTGGTATTTATGTAGGAACAAAGTCATTAAAGTCCGGTAAATTTGTTGGAATGATATAGAAGAAAAGAAAAGTGAAAACACTCGTCAAGCTGATTAGGGTGAAAAGATTAGGATGCTAATTTAATTTAGTAGGATTTCAACGTCAGGTCATTTCATTGACGTTGCAAGATAACTGAGTAAAAGTGACACGAATAAGCTGTCAGTAAGGAAAGTGTCTCCATGAACAAAATCTCCAACCACAAATCATTGACAAGGCTCATGGATACAAAATGCTATTCCCTTAATTCCCTAGCAACCATGACGCATTGTGCAAACATGGGCATTAGATAGAGATGGCAGACTGAAAAGTAGCCTAGAAATGACACCGGGTTGCTGTGGTTTTCCATTATTATTGAATGTTAACTTGAAAGAAGGTAGGTTCAATGTAGGAAATCCATATAATTTGATTAACTTATTGTCCCAACCTGATTAATTTATATCGTATCTACATTATAAGGCTGAAAATTGATTAACATAATGAAAAGTTTTTTTTTCTACATAGAATAGGGAGGTTTCAATGATTAGCAATTAATAAAAGTTCTTCAAACCATTAATCTGTATTAAACTATCTCCTCGGCAACATCTTGGACTAAGATGGTGTCAACATTAACAGCTCTTGCTGTCACTATGTTAACCCATTTTGCAAATAACACGCATGGGCCTCATTAACTTTGGTCGCTTGGGTTACAGTCACTTAACAAGCAGTGTGACGAAAATGGACACAAGCATCGGTGACTGCACTCAAGGTTGGAAGAGGAAAATGAAGAGGTGATAGTAAATGCTATCTACGAATTTACTTAACATGAAATTTAAGACTTGAAAAACTAAACGCTAGCGCTATTTTCTAAAAACTAAATATAAATAAAAGAAAAAAAAATATATCAATAAAAAGTAAAAATACATAACAGGTGACGCCACCTCCTTTGTTCCATTCAGCTTCAGGATAGACCTCCCATGAACCTTGATATTTTTTAAAATAAAAATTGTGGTATTTTTTAAGAGTTATTTTTATGAATATTAAATTATTAAATTATAATTTAGAATTGACATTCCACAAGAATTGTCATAAATTAAGATTCATGCGTTCGTTTTCAATTATATAAATTTAAACTATGAGAGATGTTCGGATTCTTATCGAAATTTTTCCATAATAGAATAAATATAATCTCAATTCTAGGTTTCTTCTTTAATTCACCTCGGTTGTCATACTGTGTGAGTTGTTTTGTCAGAAGATTAGCAAAGGTAGATGTTTATTCTCTTGTTATTCTTGCTGTAATAGTCACTAGAGTGTGATGTACGACAGTCAATATAAACGGAGACTCCAAGGAAGTTTACACAAATGACGTTGAATGAAGTTGGTTTAATTGCACAAAGAACAGCAATAACATCTTAAATGATAATTTCGAAACAGAGAGAAATAAAATAAAATATTTAAAATAACGTTTATGCTTTTTTATTTTCTTTTGTTATTTTCAGTGTCTGATTCTAGGAAAATGTAACGTACTGTTATTTTGAAATCATTTTTTTACATATTATTCACATCCACAGTTTTACAATAGAATTACATTCGATACCTTGGAGTACATCAGATGTAACAACCATTCACTGATTTATTTATAACAAGGCAGGTGTAACTAATTTATTACAATTGCAGTCGGTGTCTGATAGTCAAAGAATTTACAACAAAAGACTAAATTATAGCAACATTAGTGTCATGTTTTTCACTCGTAATCTCTTGCATGTAGAGAAATAATTGCAAATTATTTCATTTAACTACTCGCTTTGATGGTTCATTTTGGCAATGTCTAATTGTGATAATTACCTCCTGTCCCTCTGTATTAAAGTGGTAAATGATCTTCCACTTCACTTCCACAAAATTCTGAAACGGTAAAGGAATTCAGGGAAAACTGGAAAATATTTTATACAAACAATATTACAAACATTCTTTTAGCGGTTGTATACGTTTTTTAATATTTGTTATAATTTTAAAAGTTTACCAATATTGGTTTCTGAAAATAATAAAAGTATCATAAAAGATAAAAATTTAATTTAATTTAACTCATAGATAATTATGACATTTTTTTTTTAACTTTTGAAAATATGAATAATACTATAGAAAATATTCAAAAAAACTATTTAAAATCACTTAAAATCCATACCAATGAATAAAAACCTAACATAAATATTAAAAGTTCAAAAGAAATCATTTAAAAAAAAAATAATTTTAGGAAATCTAGATGAAATTATTTTTAAAAATAAATGAAGTTATTAACCCTAGTAATGTAGCACTAACGCAGGTGCGTCGGTTCTCATGGAAATAATAATAACTTCAATTTTAAACCCACTTGGAATCTGTTTGTCCAAGACTTTTATTCTTTCAAATAACTACATATGATTGGACAAAAACGAAGGTGATAAATGGTAAGATTCTCATATTAAGAACATTTATTCAAATATATTAGGAGTACATTCTCCTAAGTCTTTAGATGCACGAGTTTGTGTGAGTATATAAGGATGAATATCTCACTATAATCAGTTAACTGTAACCGTTAGTGAGTCAAAATTAGATGTGCGAGAATATTAGCGCACACCAAGCTCCGTTCAGAGTGACAAGCTCCGACCATACAATAATAAATAAGAATTTTTTCTTTATTTGTTAATTTTATTTTAAATGGAACATTATTATTTGACGTTTACCAATGAATGTTTAAATATCAAATGAAGTTTGTATAGCGAGGAGAAAATATCGAAAAGTTGATTGATTAGATTAAGAGTTTTAAGAGTTTTAGTGAAGACCGGTCCGGCCGCACCACTGGCTAAACTTTTGATGACTTGTTTACTCGGGTTACTAATGTTATGGAAAACTATTTAGATATAATATACGAAAGTATTAAACATTAATTTAAAATTATATTAATATAACACTTTCAATATTCCCTCTCCTGCTTCAAAATTCCAACTTCAGTTTCTCCCAAAAGTGTTTCTGCTGACTCAGCACATTGGAGACATTTGTAGCCTAATGGTTAGATAGGCTACGCTCTTTGAGTTTAAACAGGTGACTGGTGAAGGGAAAAAATAGTAAAGGTCCTGGAGCCAACTTTGGTATTCTACTATAAAATGTCTCTAGCTGTAAAAATAGTTTTCTAGTCAAGTTATCTAATTTTATAAATAAATTTATTCACTATATTTATAAAAATGTGATTATGTTTAGTATTCAAGTGACTGCCATTACACTAATTTTAAAAATAATTTATCATTACAAACTCCTCTTTTACATTGCACTACAAATACTCCTACATTTTCTTTTATATTTCACATCACTTTTGTATATTCATGTTTAAAATTCTGAAATATATGGATAATTTTTCAGAGTATATTTTCCAATGACAAGAACTAAATTAAACATTACCACATATTTTACAAAATTATACATTGAAGTTTTCTTTTTATAAATTCACTGCACTTACTTTAATTAGTAAGGAAAAGAATGTTATTCTAGAAATATTTTATCAAAGGAATTCTATGAATCATAATAGGGTGAATTACGAGTTACCGACCATTTCCACATTTTCGATATAAGACTACTACATTCATAAATTATTCAATTGTAAATATAGCACACCTAGTGCGACCAGCCACTTTATACAACCATGTATATTGTATAAGGTTAATCATTAGAAGTGCAATAAAATATTCCATGAGATTTATCTAATACCTCAGTAGACATAAACAAGATCATCTTCATGACTGTTTTCTGGGAGCTATAAATAACACGCGAGAAAAAAATACCACCGGCAAGTGAGGCCTGACCATTGAGAGAATTTAACATTGCAATTTTGAAGTAAGATCTGATCATTTACAATTTTTTATTTAACTATTACTAAGTAATCTAAACGTATAGACTTTATCTACCTATGCATTTTTTAGTGCTCTTGTGATTTCAAATATTGTTGATGGTAATGATTTCAGACTAAGCCTGAGTAGTATTTGTCACGTCAGAGAAATGTGAGGATGGTGTGACAGAAACCATATGAGCAAATGAAGATAAAACTCATAGGCAGTACTTGTTGGTAAATAAAACATTAAAGTAAATTAAACATAGGCATGGCTGACAGTGTTTAATATCACAAATTGTCTGACTTTAACGCCTAAAAACTCTTTTGTTTTGACTATTAGCCAAACAATTGTGTAAACGTTCATAGCCTGCTATTTAAGTGTGAATCTGGTGAAAAAGATGAATGTAAATAACATTCTCACAATAACTATGACTGCTAAAATATATATTTTATATTCATTGTATGCAATATCAAATGCTACATAATAATGTTCAATGTTAGAAACTTTTAGTACTGAATAATCCAAAAATATCCAAAATATTATTGCAATTACATCAATGGAAATATGTAATATTTTTAATTTTCCTTATTCATATAGGGTAGATATAAAAACTTTAGTCCATTTTTCTTTTATTTGTTATCATCGAAAAGAATACGATTTAGAACTAAAATGTCTATATTAATGTTTATCAAACAATTATATCTAGCAATAATAGCATATCTGATATCACGGTATATCCAAAGCCACATAGAACAATCCTCTCCTATATTCTAATTCTCTTTCCTTAGTAACTCTCATCAATTCGAATTCTCATCTGAAAAATATTCCTATTCATTGTGAATTATTTCAGGTTTCTGTAAAAGTTCTCATTCTTTTTCTTTTCTCAGACAATGGCATATAATTCCAGAAAATAAAAGTCCCGACTGTAACCGGATGAAGTGGCAGAAGAAGAAGAAAACTAATGCATTTTAATTTGCTCTTCCTAAAATATTACATTTGCATGGAGATGTGAGGAAGGAGAAACTCTCATGCCCTTTGAATAGGAAAAGAGAATGTTAATTAGAAAGAGTAACCCTTCACTGCACAATTTATGTACAAGTGTTAGTGGTTGCTTTATGAATATATGCTTCTAAAAATAATATATGAAAATAAAATTTAAATTGCATCCATTCAATTACCTGACACCTACGTCCTACAGTTCTCAGGAAATGAGAATTGAATTCCTAGGTTGAACGATTATGAGCAAATTTGATATCCAATTTTCTAATACTGAGAATTTGACAAACTGTTCGAGGCTATGAATTAGCTATTCTGAGAGAATTTACATATCTTTGATTAAATTGCATAGTATTACATTTCAGTTCAAATTACTACTATAACTATCTGAACTACTTATTTATATCACTTTAATCACCAAAGAAAACAAAACACAAATCACATGAAACAAACAACAAAAATATGTTATAATAGCGATAGCCCAATAAAGTTGCACAGATTCACTAAAGGTCTAACCATTCTTTCGGGTTGCAATGTTCAATATACGCACCTCAATGTATTCTGCAATTTCAATGAACTTCCTGTGTATTTTTAGCAATCCTGACTGTCTGTGTCACTCAACAATTCGCACAATGTTCAACACGAATTGTTTCATTTTAAATTTTTGATATGGTCAGTAACAAACCTATATGGTGACGTATAACTTTTCACAAGTTATCATTTTGTTTAAATTGACAGAATTCAGAAAGATCATTGAATAGCTTTTGATGAAATATGAATGTATAAAGTGAATTTCCAGATATATCTTATTAGAATATTTGATTATCTGCCGATAATGAAATCTTCAACTGGGATGACAGTCAGATAATGATGTCATCACACCATTCTCAAACAATGACTTCATCATATTTATATATCACCTAAATATATTCAATCGATAGGATGTCATTTCTGGGCCAAAACATTATAGAAAATACCGTTCTGATTTATCGTAACGATATCGTAATATCGGAAGGCAGGGAAGTCATCGGGCTACTTCTATAGAGACAGCCTTTGTGTTTGAGATGACATATTGATAATAGGAACAAATCGAAATGTCTTTTCAGTAAAAGAAAATGAACAAAGAATTTCATTTAAAGTTTCTTGGTTCTTGATTTACTGCCAAATTGAAATGAAAATCAATCCATTTTTTTTTTAATTTTCACATAGCGCTCAGCTCTAAATAATCAAAACGATAAATATATCTAGCAGTCTACAGAGCAATTGCACTTTTAATTTTAATATCTAAATGCATTCAAGTTCCAGTTTATCGTCTTTTTTACTAGTTAGATAGAGAATTCAAAGCCCCATTCGACATATGTGTTTCCTCTGTAGGCACTCATTGTTACCCTGTCGAAGCATCAACTCGATAAAAGGCTGAAATCTGTGACGGGGAATTTATTTACTGATGGTGAGGTGGATATTTCGGAAGATGGATGGAGTTTTTAGGAGTTTTTAGATATCACGGGAAACATGAAGAGATTTTTTTGGATATTAGGTAGAGGTATAGTTTATTAGTCATTTCAGAATAAGTGTACTAAGATTAAATTTATTTGGGTAAATGCTACTATATAAAAATTGTAGAAATGGATATACAGATCCTTTAGTTGCAAGGAATTGGAGATTGAGTGAGCCTAATCAATGGAGAGTATAGATTAAAAGTGATATGTAGACCCGTTACCCTGTATGAGATATCTCCAAATGGTTGATAGTTCAATCATTTCACTTAAAGTGTTAGTTGACTATTAATAATTAGCATCGATATGTCTCTTTGTTACTTCGAAAACCAAACTCCACTTTTAAATAAATAATTCCATTTCCTCACTACCTAACTTCATTTCCTCCCTAATTTACTTCTCTTCCCCTCCACTTTAACTCACTTCATCCTAACTTAACTCCTTATCCTCCCTTCCTAACTCCACTTCCTACCTAATTTACTTTTCTTCCCCTCCACCTTACCTCACTTCATCCTTACCTGACTCCATATCCTCCCTACCTAACTCCACTTCCTCCCTACCGAACTCCTCTTCCTCCCTTCTTAACTCCATATCATCCCCATTATATTCCACACTTCCATCCCTCGCCTCATTGCACTTTATGCCAGTCGTTCAAACATCATTTGTGTAGATGAGAGTCCTTACCTTATTGCTGTCACTGTCAATATTGACTGTCATACATCTCACTCGAGTGACAATTACAACAAGAATGACAACAGCAGCAGCATTTAAGAGCGTTTGAATGATGTGTTAGAATGATCTTGGTATCGCTATTTAATTGCGCCCAGTCAACGCTGTAACGGAGTTGAAAAAGGTATAAACATTTACAATGAAAAGGATATATTAGGCTTTACTTATCAAGATATGATATCAAAGAAACTTTTAATATTTATAAATATAGTATTCATATTTATTGATATTGAAGCAGTTTTATATTTAAACATAGATGGAAGTACCATTGAAAGTAGTTACACATAATAATGGTAAGTAAAATTAGCACAGTTATTTGTTATTATTAAAAATACGAAAGTAGTGATAGATATATTCTTAGAAAGAAGGAAAAAATGGGTATAGGAATAGTCATTTGATGTAATCAAGTAAAAAAAAACAGTTCACAAGATACAGATATCGGATGATATCTAGCAATAGATCCAGGAATATATTTAGGATTAGATCAAGGAAAAGATGTATTCCTGTATTGCAAACTCACAAGTACAAAAGTTTTTAGTTTTAACAACAAAGTAAAGTGCTAGCTGTCTGCAAACAATAGTTCTTAAATGTCTCTCTCAGCTTACCAGCGTGCATTCTACTGTTGATAATCTTGTTAAGGTGCAGAAGACTCAGTTTGCCTTTTAGAGAACAAGAAAGGAGTCGTTGGCATAATTTTAGTTTTATTTGTTACATCCTATGTGTTTATTCCAAGAACTGATGCTACAACGAAGATACGTATAAAAAAAAAATTTATTCAGTGTTTATGAACTTCTGAATTTCAGGACAGTTTTACATCTTAGAATATATTTATTAGAAAGAATTACGTAGCTATTATCATAAACACTTCCTATATATATGATCCAAGATGTGAAACTGTTCGATAATTCACCATGATCCCAAAACTTCACCTTCTTTCACATATTTTATATTACTAATATACAACAACATGATAATTTCAACATTCATTTGTAAGCATTATCATATTGTTTATATTTGTGTATTTATATTGATATCATCAGTTATCATTCAATATTATATCAAATAGATATATTCTCAGACCTATGATAACATATTTAATTTATCGGATAATATTCCAGGTGGGAATATTTTTCTGCAGTGGTTTATTCACTGTTAAATTATAGCGAAATAACTCCTCCTTCTTCACTTCCATTTTACCCAGTCAGCATTTTCTCCCAAAATATCCCCGATACTTCTTTACAAAAACTTATGGGTGTGTTCGATTTAAGGAGAAATATTTATATCATAAATTAATAGTGATAATCTTCAAATATTGTACAGGGGGACCCAGCAGTCTTTATAAACGAGTTGCAAACATATTTAAGAGTTATGAACCGTATGAATTACAAATTGAAAGTCGTACATTATTCTTATATCGGAGTAAAATTTCATTATAATTTTTTAAAAAAATATATCGAATTTAAAAGGAAGCTAATCACATAGTCCAATTATTTTCTGACTTTCAAATCACTGCTACGTAGCACATTCTCCATGTGAAATATATTTGCTATACATCCGAATTCTGAATATTACAGTAGTTATGCGATGTCTCACCCCGATCTGATCCTCCAGTTATCCACAACTTAGTTGAAAGCAGAAAAAGAATGTGATGGAGGGGACACTCCACTCCAGAGTCACATAACCAGTTAGGAGAGTTTGAGGGAGAAAATCAATGGAAGAAATGAAACGAATGAACATCATAGGAGTGCTATGTTTTAGTTCATTTTTATTTTTTTGAATCATAGATATGATGTGCTCCATACATAAGGTATTGGTGGAAGCAAATAAGATGAATAAAGACCCCTCCTTATCTTGTACCATAACATTATAAACCAATATTACTATCAATCGATATTATAAAAGAAGAATGAGTAATTGCACATTAATTTCATTATGATGCTGTTCAGTTCATCCAGTGGATACCACAAGTTATTCACTGTAATACAGATTCCAAATCCTACAACGAGAATTTGGATAACAAGTAATAAATGAGCTGTAGGTGATACATAAGGCAACTTTTGATACGAGACTTACGCCGGTATTTTAAGAAATATTTACTGGTTTGCACTATCATTTAGAAGCTCTAAGAAAATTCGGTTTCGGAAAATAAGTCTCAATTTTAAATGGTCTCACTAATGAACAGTACCTAATAGAAAAAGTTGAAATTATAAATATTAAAATGTATATTTCATCTATTAAAAGTGAATAACATTATTAACCGTTGTGTAATGAAACACAACATTAGTACTTTTGATATGCTGTAATATTTATTTAACAAGATATTTGAGCAGAAAATTCAGTCTCGGAACTTTTGGTGTGAAGTATAAATTCCTGCTAGGGAATGTGCAGTTAAAGAAACTAGTTGGTACGAAAAACTACATAGAGGACATTTATAATTCCGAAACCGACGTTTTATAATACGGATTACAGGGAAGTTCACCGAACTCAATTCACCGGTAAATTCACCGCATGTTAGATTTCAATTTAAGCAATGTGTGTTGATATTCCATTGAATCAAGGTCAAGAAGAAATTCGAATCGAGAAGAAGACTGTATGATTATATTATGATTGACAGAGAACTTATTCATCTGCTTTCTAATGGAGTACAAAATGCTCGTCATATATTTATTTTATGACAAATTAATAGGATTTGTCATTCTTCTACTAAATTTTAAAAATAAATCTAGTGAGTGCTTTAAGTTTAACAGGTATTTTCGTTTATGCTTCCAGAAACTAATGCTCAACGCACTCAAAGATTACTCCAACATTCTAACATTCCATTTTTTAGTTGTTTTTAGTTCTAGAAATTAGTTTCATGTAACATTTTAGTGTTGGATTGACAATGATAACTCAGAATGAATGGGAACACGACAAAAGCCATGTTTGGAAGTTAGATTTAATTCCCTCGGATTAGTGAATGTCATTTTTAAAATACACGGAAATGTCCTACAGGAATTTTAATCATGTACGAGCGAATTCACTTATTTATTTGAATGATTTTAACGACATTTTGGCGAAGGTGGTTATAAAACTGTTTCAAATTCTAAATAAAAATATCGACTGTCATATCGGAAGGATGTAGAAAATAATTACAATAATAAATAATTGGTACGTTATGTGATGATGATTATATAGAATAATATTACAGGTACACAGGTAGATGACAGGTTCAATACTAGACAATCAGTACATGAAGTGCTTTATTAGATAAAAAGTACAAAATAAGATAACAAATAAGTAGGAATAAAAAGATCTAAAATCTAACAATCTTACACAACGTTAGACACTATGGTACCTATCTGTTTTCTCTCGAAAGCGCGTAAAATTCACAGCAATCTGGTTCAATGATAATAAATATTCAGTTTAGATTTTTCCTATCTCTAAACACATTAAAAGTTGATATCACTAGTTACAATTTATGAACTTACTTTGCTCTTACACGCACATAAAGATAGTTCAGTTCACTTCAACGACACAAATGCTATTGAGATTATATGAGAATATAAAGATTCCAATTAATTGTAATGTGAAGAGTGCGTTATTGTTTATGTACATGTTTTGCATATAGTATTTGCATGAGCATTAAATAACATATTTGGATATAAAGATTAAACATTAATTCTTTGAGTACATTTTCATTTTCGATCGTATATTGGAAAATTCTTTATATTCTAACTAAAACTTACATGTTTTTATTGAAACTCTAAAACATTCTCACCCCAAAACCCTTCAACAACGTTATTCAAATATTTATTTTAAACATCCTTCTTAGGTGATCGATAGATAAAGTTTTTAGTTTATCACAGCTTTTGCAAATCGTGATTGCTGCACAGCTGAAAAAGTGTGATTGATGGGCCCTTTGATATGATTAATGCACCCACCGGGAAAAGCTGCACCAATCGCCTGCAGACTGCATGAGATATTTATTCTGCAGTCTTCATATTTCCTTTACAGTCTTCATATTTCCTCTACAGTGTTCATATGTCATCTACAGTCTGCATATTTCCTCAACAATCTTCAAGTTTCCTCAATAGTCTGCATGAGATATTTCCTCTACACTTAAAGTCTACATGAGATACCTCTTCTACAATCTTAATGAGATATTCCCTCTACTACAGTGTGCATGAGATATTTACTCTACAGTCGTCATGAGATATTTCCAGTTAAGAATTTTTTATTTGTTCTTTATATTACCTGGTTATTAATCTTAGGACCATTATAAACGCTCTTTTTTTTACTGTACTTCACACCAACTAAATATAGAAAATAATTTTCATTTCCAATAACAATAGAAAATACCTTGTAGAAAAACTGAAATCGGTCAGTCGGTTGTTATTATCCATTATGATATTTTTGAATATTGCTTATAATCTTACTTCGATAATTGTTCAGAAAATTGCTTCAAATTATTTTTCAACTATTACTACAAAAATCACAATATCCTTTTTAGATTATCCCATTCTCCTTAATTATAACTGTAAATCATAATCAGTTTAATGTTCTCAATGTTAGGTAGATATGGTGAATTGTAATTTTCATAAAATATAATAATTATACAATAAAATACCTTTCACCATTAATTGTTTCATATCCAATTTTATATTTTACAATTATAAATCTTTATTGAATCTTATTTTCACTGTTCACTGATAAATACAACTATTGTAAAATAATTGGATGATATCAATTAAGTATTAACAATTATGAAAAGTTATTGCAGATGATCCATAATTTATCCCCATTCATCTATTCGATTGGAATACTATTTAATCGGCTATGCTTCTATTAACGGATTAATAACAGGATTATAATCTCTGAGAATAATTGCTGGAGGAAGCGTGAGAGGGGATTAATTCAGTATATCTCTTAATGATTAAATCCGAATATCCCCTAATGGAGAAGAGAATTTGGAATAACGTTTCAGTGTTCGTCAATTCAGACCAAATAGATACTCTATATTATTTTCTCTATTGGAAGTATCCATTAAGAGATTAGTTGATTTATTTTTATATATCCATTTTGTCCAGAAGTAACTCTGTACTACCCAGGTAACATTGAGATATTCCCGGAATATTCCCTCGATATCTATATATTCCCTCATTATCTGCTATCGTAAAATGATATCGAGGGAATATTCCCGGGATTAGTTAAAATTAGTTGACCCCCTTACGAAATCGAGGGAATATTCCAGGAATTAGTGAAAATTAGTTGATCCCTAATGATATCGAGGGAATATTCCAGGAATTACTGAAAATTAGTTGATCCCCTAACGAAATCGAGGAAATATTCCAGGAATTAGTGAAAATTAGTTGAACCATAACGATATCGAGGGAGTATTCCAGGAATTACTTAAAATTAGTTGATCCCCTAACGATATCGTGGGGATATTCCAGGAATTAGTGAAATTAGTTAAACCCTAATGATATCGAGGGAATATTCCAGGAATTAGTGATAATAAGGTGATCCCAAACGATATCGAGGGAATTTTCCAAATATTAGTGAAAATTACTTCACCCATTAACGATATCGAGGAAATATTCCAGGAATAAATGAAAATCAGTTGATCCCATAATGATATCGAAGGAATACTCCAGGAATTAATGAAAACTAGTAAATCCCTTCCTAATATCGAGGGAATATTACAGGAATTAGTGAAAATTAGTTGATTTCCTAACAATAACGAGGGAATATTCCAGGAATTACTAAAAATTTGTTAATTCCCTAACAATGACGAGAAAATATTCTAGGAATTAGTGAAAAATAGTTGATCCCCTAAAAATTATAAGAGAAACGATTATAAAAGAAAAAAAAGAAATAATCTATGAAATATGGAACTATATTTATCGATGAAAAACCTAAATATAATCTTGAGTTATCACATTGCGTAATGTTCATTAAAAATCTTACTTCTAATGTGTCCAGGATGGTCGAGTGGTTAGCGTCGCAAGCAGAAGTCATCAAGGTGCTGGTTCGAGACCCGGAAACATCACTTCATTTCTTTCTCCATTTCTTTCCATTTAATTTGTATATAACAATATGTTTCATTCAACTAATTAATGTAAAGTCATACGTACAAGTACAAATGCAGTATATGATAGGAAATATTATTTTGGTATTCTTATTTTTATATCCTTCCTCTATTATAGATATCCAGTGAGTATTCAGGGAATATTCCCATTTGATCACCTCGATATTGAGGGAATATCCCCTCATTATCCCAATTTTATCCCCTTGTTATCGAGGGAATAATAATTTCGGTATTCCTTGCCCTTGCCTTGTAATCGAGGGAATATCCCAAAGATAATATATTTAAATTCCATCATTATTCCGTCGATATCATTTGGGGATATCCTCATATCGCAAAAACATCAAAATAGGGCATCCCCTCGATAACGATGGGGATAATCGAGGGAATAATCCCAGGGAATTTCCCGGGGATAATTTTTTATAACTGGGTAAATCATCAGGAAAATGTTTAATACTCTATTCATTTGATATTTTATATTAATTAGTTACCATTTAAAATAATTTCCAACGTAATAAATGCATTATAAAACCGCTACTATAATAAACTTATCTATTTTGCGAGATATAGACAATGAGAAAGTTAAAGAAATCATAATACACAATAATGAAATATCTGAGGTAAAATATAGTTAGGGCAATTAATTAGCAGGACTAAGATAGGCTTGTTAAATTGCCCTGTCATAGTTATGGGAATAATAGCTAATTATCACCTAGTTCTAATTAGGTGTTCTTTTATAAAAAAAAGTTATCCCATAGAGCAATTTAAGTCTCCGGGTTCTTTTTATGTATAATTCTAAAGGTTATTTTCAAGATTGACATGGCCAATGCTTTCAATAGCCTGCGACGAGATGTGTTCCTGAATGCGGCTAAACAAAGGACTCAGGGGCTTTATAGACTGATTTGGCAGGCTTATTCTGGTCCAACAACACTTTTTTATGGGGGGACGAACCTCGTATCCGCTACGGGTTTACAGCAGGGCGACCCTTTCGGTCCAGCTCTCTTCTCTTTGGGAATTGATGAGATAACGCGAAGGGTGGACACTGAGTTGAATGTCTGGTATCTCGATGACGGGACAATCGGAGATTCACCTGAAAAGGTGTTCACTTGTTTGCAGCGTCTAATCAATGACCTTGCTGAAGTGGGACTGGATATCAACCGAGAGAAGTGTGAACTGATTTTGCTGAATCATTCTGAGGAAGAATCAATAATTACGAGGAATCTATTCGAGGGGTTGATGCCAGGATTGAGGGTCGTTCCAGTGGAAGATTTAAGCTTGCTGGGAGCACCACTCATGGAGAGGGGCATACCAGCAGCTGTTGCTGAGAAGAGGGAGGATTTGGAGAGGCTTTCGTCAAGGTTGAAACTGATTGAGAACCATCAAGCTTTTGCTTTGCTCAAGAACTGTTTTGCCTTGCCTAAGCTCCAATATATCCTACGTGCTTCACCAGCTTACAGGAATAGTGAGGATCTTTCACAGTTCGACAGGGTCATTGTATCAGCCCTTTCGATGGTTACCAACGTTAAGTTTGAGGGAGACTCACTTGTGCAGGCATCGTTGCCCGTACGGTTTGGGGGGTTAGGAATCAGAATGTCTAAGGACATTGCGCTACCCGCATTCATTTCTTCCCTTCATGCTACCGAGGATTTGGTTAAATACATTCTGTGCAGAACACAGATTGGGGATGACCGAGAGCTTGGAGCAGCAGTGGAGAAATGGCAAAGTGAGGGTTTAGCCTTAGCTGAGGGAGCTAATGAGAGTCGGCAGAGGTCATGGGATGACCCTAAGTCGGTAGCCACTGTGGCCAGACTGCTCGAGGAGGCTGATCAATTGTCTAGGGCACGTCTGCTGGCATCTGCATGTAGAGAGAGCGGACTTTGGTTACATGCGCTTCCAGTTCCTACACTTGGAACGCTACTCGACGCAGAGTCTTTTCGGGTTGCGATTGCGCTACGTGTTGGTGCGGACATCTGTGAGCCACACGTGTGCCGATGCGGCCAGAGGGTGGATTCAAGGGGACTTCACGGTCTATCATGTCGCTACAGTGCTGGACGCCATCCGAGACATACAGCCCTGAATGATGTTATTAGGAGAGCTTTGATTTCGGCTGGTATCCCTTCAGTGCTTGAGCCTCTGGGGGTTGATAGGGGTGATGGTAAGCGGCCTGATGGTATCTCCGTCTTCCCTTTTACAGATGGGAGGTGTCTTTGTTGGGATGCAACATGTGTAGACACCTACGCGGCGTCTCACTTGATCGACTCGGCATTGTCATCTGGTAGCGCAGCCAAGGAGGCGGAGGGGAGGAAGCGACGCAAATATGCGGCTCTTGGCATTCGATATCGGTTCGAACCCATAGCGGTGGAAACGGCAGGTAGCTATGGTGAAACGACAGGCGCACTCCTTACTGAAATCGGCCGTCGCATTACCGACGTCACTGATGATGTGAGAGAGACCTTTTGGTTAGAGCAGAGAGTTGGTTTGGCAGTTCAGAGGGGCAATGCTTTCAGTATCCTGACGTCAGTCAAGGAGAAGTATGATGACCGCAGTTTGGGTGTTGCCCTGTGACCTGCTATAGGCACCTCACAGTCGGTTGGAGGCCACTACCATTGGCGATGGTCGGAGCCATGGTCGTAGAGCAGAGAAGCTTATCTTTCATTTTTTAATGTTCATTGTCTTAATAAAGATAATAGCTTTTTTTTAATTATTTAAAGAAGGTTTGCTTCTTCTGGCAGGGGGCCTTTTTTTGAAAAAAAAAAAAAAAAAAAAAAAAAAAAAAAAAAAAAAAAAAAAAAAAATTCTAAACTTGAGGAACTTGAGGTATATTAATTGAATTCTATGATACTGACTAATAATGGTGAAAATTGGTTAAAGGTTTTAGGAATGGAACACAAAAGGTTCCGTATGATTGTAATCTGATTAAGTTGGAATAGTACAAAGTTCTATGACTTACGCAAAATTCTTTAAAATAAACACAACACAAGTTTTAAATAAACCAAGGGGTTTGAGAAGCCATCTCACAACGCCCATAGTCGTGGCCAAGTTCTGACCGGGATCAGGATCAACCCATCTTTCGATAGACTATCGCGAACTATGAACGGGTCAGCAAGATGTTGACTGCTTATAAAGGCGGGCAGGAGGTTTCAACCTTCCAGTGAGTGAATACACTTCTGTTAAGGTACTGATAGTACTTTCCCAAAGATGTTTTTCAACTCACTGCAGATAGAAATAACACACAATGCATTATTTCTATAACAATAGCATATTCATAGAATAACTCTTTTTGATAAAACCTGATTTTCTAATAAACAGTCAATTTACCCATACTATTTCAGTATCTATTGTTAACTTAATACATGATCAGAAATGTTACAAGTTTCTAACTATTAATTAAGTATTTAAATTAACTTAATTCCTTTTAAATTAATTAAGTACTAATTTCAATTCTATCTATAGAAAAGGAACTTCCTAATACTCAATTTTTCTAAGTTTTATAACTGAGTTACAAAGTTCATGAAGTTATATAACTGAGTAAAATTTATAAAGTTATATTCTGAGTTACAAGTTATAGTTCTGAGGTTACAAGTTATATTAGCGGCTTACATCAAAAGCTATTCGTTAATAATTATGTTCGAGCGCTATTGAGAAAAACATGGTTATAAATTTAAATGACATTTCCTCCTAGTGAACAGTTGTACAAGATTAAAAAGATTATGCCTGATTAAATGATTATCAAATTATTGAAATTGAAAGATTGCGTAAAGATATGATTTCAGCGTATTAACAATTGTCGATTGTTAATAAGGCTTTGTCATTCTTCCTCCATCACCATTGTTTATTATGAGTGCAGTAATGGTAAATGTTAGCGCGTTGTTTCTAAGCTGATTATTGAAGTTAATGCGATTATTACTTACATTCAGAGAAAAAAAATTATCAAAAAATAAAGTAAGCAATCGTATGTAGAAAGAAAAATGTTGTGACACATTTACATTGACTTTTGCTAATTCTAATAATTAACTACGAAACATAAACAAATTAGCTGTAATTTAAATATTTGACTATTTTATTTCTTTATCCAATATGAATCAGACTATTAATTACTTCACTTTAAATATTTTTCAAAGTGTGAACCACTATCTATCACATAAAGAGTAAAGTGGTTTGATTATCTGATTTACCATTGGACTACTGTACGGTTCATTTGAGGATAATAAATATCAGACACCAGAACTTCCGAAGAAAATGGTTCTGTAAGTTGCGTCTAATTTTTTCACTTAGTGGAGCAATTCTCACACAGTGATTTAAGGTGACAGGATGATTGCAAAAAGAACAATTGACGTCAATGTTATCATCACAGTAACTCACACATTATTTATCAGCCAATGGCTCATTTGTTACCTGAAAAGCTACCTGAATACGATGTGAACTAATGAGCAAGAACAGGATATATTACCTAAAATACCCAAACAGCTACCTGAATAACCTCGTAACTAATGAACTGAGTGAGTGTGAGACAGGATATGGTAATCACTGTCATACTTTTTTTTAGATTTAAAGGATATATCAGCGATAGAAAAAAAGACTTTAAATCATACTTAGTTATGCGATTTTGACACTCAAGAACAATCCATAAATGAGAAATAAAACAATTAAATTACACTTCAGAGAGAAAAAGGAAAAACCTGAACAGTGAAAAATATTATATTATAAAGAGGACGAATGGAATTACCACATAGGGAATAAAACCTCCTCCCCTCCTCTCCAGCACAGCATTCAGAAACACTAAATAAGAAACTGCTGGTTTATATAAACTCTAAAATATTTTTTTTCATTATGTGAATTCTTGATGTCCAGGTTTTTCCATTTTCATGCTGAGGTGTACCTAAATATTTTCTCACTTATTCACAGACTGCTAATAAGCATTTTATATTGACCATTATGATTAGATTAAAACATTTATTATGACATTAAATCATGGAAACAAAGTTTTCAAATGATATCAATAATACTTTATAATAATCTTTGCCACATGAGCGTTAAATTCCTCTCTTACAAAGGGGATCAGAAGCTAGTATTATGAGGGTGGAAGCAATTTAGTCTCAATATTTGAAACGCTGCTTGTATTATGAAATGTGGAGGGAGTTATTAATCAATTGATATATATAATACACATGATATAGAAGTATCTGAATTGTTATATTGTACCTCATGTTTGATGTCAGAAAAGAATATTTAATAATTATTGTCTGAAAATTATTGATATTTTTTTTATTGATTACTAAATTGAGAAAAAATACCAGAGGAGAAAGTTATAGTAAAAGTATTTTGAGTGCCCTCTCAATCTTCTATGGCCCCACCATAATTTTAAAATAGTCCAGATTGCGATTATTGTCTTAGCACCGTTTTAAGAGTCTCTATTATATTAGTTTCCACGTTTACACAGAGATGTGGAAGGAAATTACATTTTAATATATTGCAATGAGGAAAATACAGTAAGCCAATATATGTACTATGTGGAAATGTTGGTACTATCTTTTTTTTAATCTGTCGATTAATTCTAACATATTATTTCATGCCCTTTCGTGGAGTTCATATTCTAATTACAGGAGCGTGAAATTCAGAACTGAAAAATGTATAATTGCCACAATTCACGCTTCACTTTTCTCTCTTTAGGAAATGTTTGATATATGGGAAACAGATCGTTATGACAGAATATTATTATATATTTTGTGATATATTTAAATATTTAATTAAATGCCTTTCAACTATCTGTAAAAATAATATTCATCTATCAATACGTTATCAATTTATTTTTACGCAACCGTAGAAATCAATAGTTTGTGTATTTCATCTGATTATATTGATATGAATATCACCTTTTTATATATCAGGTTTTATTACATTTTCATGGATGAAATTCTTATGAAAAGAATCACAATTGAAGAAGTGCTTATAGTTGTACGAATGGATTTGCAATAATGAAGTTAACTTTCAAACTTTCAAACGGCCCCACCTTAACTTGCTCACTGTGAACCAACGCATAAACCAGTTACGAAATATATCTCCTCCTGTTAATATTGCCTGGTGTTAATTTCCCTGAAGTATTGTCAGTTTAACGCCAGGATTTCACTCAGTAATTATTAATGATTCTGATTGATTGGAACGACATTATTTAATTGGTCATAGAAAATTTCCAATTGTTTTGTTTTAGATAGATTATTATTTTCGATAGAGTACTATCATTATTGACAAAGACGCCCAGTTTCGTCATTGTTTTGAAGGGGTACTTTGTGTAAAAAATAAATAAATAAATAATCAAACACATAAGTCTATTCGTAGATTTTTCATTCTTAATTCATGTAAATATTAAAATATATCTGGCAATACATGGCAAATTTTGAAAATATGAATATTGATTAGGTCATATTTTAATAAATACCGATTGGATATGAATTAAATTGATGAAGAAATTGTTGCAAATTATGATTTAATAATTTCAATGAATGTTCCCTCGAATGAATTCTTTATTTATTCAAATTGAAGTAGAATGAATGCATAATTGCATATATACTTCGAACTAATAAAAACGTAGCTATTGAGATTGAAAAGAACTCAGGTTAAGAAAATTTACAAACATATTAGAAACTACCCTCCGTCACATACGGTAAAGGTTCTAAATACAATTTAGACCCTTCACTCACAAAGTCTAAATAGTACCTATACCAAATTTGCCATTTTATTACAGGTAAATATCGATACCAATAATATTCGCATTACAAATTAAATAAACAAACAGAATTTCCTAATTAGCTAACTACTTTCCCGGCTTCCAGTCAAGCACTGATTAGAAATATTTGCATACAAATTAATGCTCTCCAATTGCTAATAAATAAAGAGGAGATGTTTGCAATTAGTGTACCTTGCATTAATCGAAAAAACAGTAATTAGACATTAGTGTTTGGAAATATTTAATTGAAGTTGGAAAGTAAATGAATTATAGGAAACACATTGGAATAAACCTGTTTGATTTATATATTGGGAAAAATTCATAAAAGATTATTTCCAAGCTATCGAATTGCTCTTCATTTTCGATCATGCATGAAATTAAAAAAAATCTTTTAACTCGCTATTAGAAACGAGTTAAAATCTGAATTTTAAAATTCATTTTATTATGGAAAATGTCACATCGATCAGTAGCTTTGAACTTAACCTAATATAATATACATATAATGAATACAATATTAATTATTTCATTTTCTTATACTTTTAATCTCTATCACTATGTGATACCAAATTTCTATATTCTTATTTTAGCGACACAAAATCAGTGGATCAATAATCTTTCCGCTTTCACGATTAATGATAATGACTTCGATAATATACATAGTTTGATAGTGGATATTAATTATATTTCACCGATAAATTCGAAGCAGAACTCATTAGCGGTTATCGAAAAATATTAGAGAGGAGGAGACCTAAAGAGAGGCAGGTGATAAATAACAATAACAAAATGGAGAATGTTTTACAGTCAGGAACAGGGCAATTATACTCAATTGTGTTGTTCTAATTATTATTTCAATTAATTTTGTTTCTAATACATTTACTCTCCTAAATTTGGTTATTTTATTAATGTTATGAGCTTAAAAATGTGGTTACATCTAATAATCTAAATTAGTAGATTAATAAGATTCAAACTTCAAATTTATCAAAGATTTATTCAAAGTGATTTATTTCCTTTCAACGTAGAGTTAGAATAACTTCTTGATAAAATCAGAATTATTTCAAAGATATAATTTTATCAAAATATCACTATTTGGATAAAGTTTTAGCGATCTACAAATTCGGTAAAATTTAATTCCTGCTTCTGTACCAAAATTTATTGGATATTCTATAAATTTTAAGATTCTCCCTCTTCGTGATACTTCTTGTAATTGGAATCTTCGGAATGGCTTCAGATATTTCGATATTTATAGAGAAAGAAATTAGTAAACAGATTTAGAACCTTGGCGTTACTTTTTCGTCCTTTTGATTCGTCATTAAGATAACTGTCCTTTAAAGAAAATGAAAAATATGAATTAGGTTTATTTATTTACATTTTATTGAGGTCCTATATGACTTTAGTGATGAAATATAACTTTTCGTGAAAACAATGAGGAGAATTCTATCCCTAAAGTACATGAAATATCCCTAGTGATTTCCGTAAATTTATCACTAAAATTCGATATAAAATCTCTCCGGAAATTTCTCATAATATTTCAATCATTTTCAAATATGGTTTGCATCCCGTTAACTATTCAATACATTTCTTATTTAAAATATTCATTCAGATCGATGGGATTATTTTTATTCACTTGTATCTATATAATCTAATATATGCTTTCAAATCTAATATATGAAAGCTTAAATTCAAATCTAATATAAGATAATCTAATATATGAAAGTTTAGAAATTGAATGAAATTGCATTTAAAATGATAGTCATTATCAAAAGATAAAACTGTCTTTTTTTTGTACATAAAACTGCTCTAAAAGAAATAACTCTTATTTCTCTCTTAGTATCTACTATTCTTTTGATTAAAGAGTAGCTCTTACTTCTCTCTTAGTATATCTACTATTTTCTTGATTAAAGAGTAACTCTTACTTCTCTCTTAGTATCTAATATTCTCTGGATTAAAGAGCAACTCTTACTTCTCTCTTAGTGGAGACAATGCAAAGAGTCTAAATTAAGAGGTTCAGAATCTTCATAAACTGCAGAGTATTAAAACTGATAACAAGAAATGAGGAATAGTGCCTAAACTATAGCCAAAATGTTATGAAAAACACAGTGATTGATGAGGCGAGAAATGAGTAAATGTGAACTCTGTAATTGGAGCTGGTGTTAATTTCAAAGAATGGAAAGTTATTCATCTGGTTTAATGGTAAAAAATATAAGTAAATATATGAATAAAATGTAATAATTTTCTTACTTAATTTAACAAAAATAATTCATATTATCATTATAGTTTAGGATCATATTTATTATTTAATATAGTTGCATATGAAATTTGAGGAATATAATCTAAAATATATACAGGTGTAAAAAAGGTGAGCATTCAAGCAAACCTTATGAATTGCCATTAATTATGTATTCCCAATCTTCAAACTATGCAATTAATTATTTTTAGGCTTAATCATTTCAATCCTAATTCTCATAATCTGATATCATCTGAAATGATATTTTAAATTAAAGTTCTTATCTCGTCTTTCTGAGTTAAAATGGCAAGCTGGAATAAATGGTTGAAGAAACCACTAAACTAATTTGTTCATTTTTAAAACTGGTTATCTAGGTTCTGAAGCTAAATTTTAGGATGGAATAAAACACTTTTTTCTTTTTCCTCTATATGTATACAAAATTATAAATTTCCAGATCATTGATTTGAAAAGAGTCTGAATCCTATCGATCCGCTTAAAATGCTATCTATTTCAAAAATATAAATATCTGTTCATAAAATATTAATTCTTCGCTCTTGACTCATAGTTTAGATATTCTCTTGATTAAAGATTAACTCTTACATCTCTCTTCGTGGAGAATAAATAAATATGGAGTGTAATTTAGGCGGACATTTACTTCAATTAATCCGTGAAATAAAACATGAATTCGAATCAACCACGTGTCATTTATCAAAAAAAAAAAAATTTGAGAATGTTTTTAGTTCACGGAAAATAATTAAAAATATATTACTATACAGTAGTATTACTCTTTTGTACGGTGATGTTTATGAAGTTCTGGCAAGTATTAATTAATGCAAACTATAATATTCCAAGGAAGATTGATAATTGTGTTCCATTTTTCAACTAGAAAATAGGAACTTTTTCATATATTTGTGGCTTTCACTGCTCAGTTAATATCAACACTTCTATGTGGTGAAGGTTATCAATTAATTGTTAACTCCATATTTTTTGGTCGCCAGAATATTCGTTAATATCCAAACCTTGTAATTGAGTCAGTAACATTAGAAGTATTTTTAATAATTCGAATATTTAATCAAACTCAGATGTCGCACAGGAAAAAAATCTGTCCAAATGCTTTTGTCATGTGAAAATAGAACTGGTGTAAATGAGTTGGTATTGTTAGTGGCTGAAGGAAATGTTTCTACCTTATGAAAATTAGGAAAAATATACTTTTACAATAAATCAAAGAAATATAGAGTAAAGAATACGTAAGATAAAAGATATAACTGATATTTGTGAGTAAAGGATAACTGATAAATATAACTAAAGTAACCGCGTAGCAATATGTGAATAAAGGTTCTAGACACAGACAGATCTTTTCCCTACTTGTCCTCAATTCAGAAACTTTTGAAATTCTCTCCACTCACACAATCTCACTGATAATAAATGAAATGTCACTGCGGCTGTTTGTGTAATTTCGACTGTCTTTCATCTCTATTTATTAATCAAACCACAAATAATGTCATTTGTTCTTATTTCTCTCCTCTAACGTAATTCCTAACCCATTTTCCTCTAATTTCATTTACTTGGAAGAGGTCTCAGCGGTAAAACTTTCTTCTGAAAATCCAAATTCTAGGGGCAATAGCTGGAAAAATGAGGTTAATTTACCGTAGAATTATGACACAAAGACTGTCACATGAAGGGAATCTCTCCCAAGTGATAATAAGTGTTGCTTTGAAGTAATGGAGCGCATTTTAGGGCGGAACATTTGATTAGCACTGAGGACGTGAAATTTATTTGGAATCAGGTAAGAAAAAGAAGCTAAGTTGAATGCAGATGGTGAAATTGAATTCAGAAGAATGTTTATTTAATGTAACTTGGTCACTCATATTAGATATTTTTTGGATAAATAAATTTTTCTGTAATGAACGTATGGAATTATACAATGGTTGTATCTCATTATTTCGGGATGCTTTCTTCCTTCCTTCAGCCATCCATTTTTCCACCTGTATCTCGATACCTTTTACTTGCATCTCATCAATACCGTAAACATGTATATTGATACCCATTATCTTATTACTTATACTCTACCAAAATGTCAATACCTATTTCCTGTATCTCGGTATCCTTTTCCTTTCCTTCTACCTGTATATCAATACCCGATACATGTATATCGATACCCATTACAGTCTATTATATCCTCTACCAGTATCTTAATACCCATTTCCTGTATAACGATATTCGCTTCCTTTCCTTCTACCAGTTTATCAATACATTCTACCTTTTATCAATATCTACTACCTGTACAGCAATACCATCTACCAGTATATCAATATGAACTACCTGTATGTCAATACCCTCCACCTGTATCTGTATATCAATACCCTCTTCCTGTTTATCGATTCCTTCTACCTGTATCTATAGATCTTCTCCGGGATATTCACTGTAGTTGAATCGTGTCGATGGTTCCAGATTACCTCCTCCTCTTGTCAATTCCTATGAATTCCTCGGTTATCTTACAGTCCTTTGGTTTAAACTTCGTGAATTTCACCCTCTATTTACAATGTGTTTGTAATTTTTTTTTCCAATCTCTGAGTCAGGTCACAGGTAGGAACGTGAATTGCAATATTGCCAAAAATAGACATTTATTATTGATGTTATACCACGAAAAACATTTTTTTTTACTATCCTAAAAGAGAATTCTAAACGAAAGTAGAAAATTCGAAACATCATGTTGAATATCTATAGTTAGGTACCTGACTTGTGATTAACATTTGCAAGTCAATATAGTATAATAATTAAGATCATACGGGTAAGGATAATTGTAATATATATTATACCTAATTATCATTTCATGTTCAAACACACGTTAAAATCTTTCTTTTATCTACTGTTTTTCAGATGTTAATAGGTAGCATGATGCAGAGTAATTATACAAACTTTGCTAATAATAACGCATTTCAGGTAGATTATTCTCGAGAAATAGCTATTAGTCACGTAAAGGAAGAAGTAATTTATCTCGTAATTATTCTGGCCTATTTACTTACTGAATACAAAATATCGGAATAAAAATATTGAATTCATTTTTGTATTTGATATATTTCAAACTGTGATATAACAGCATAACCCAACACATAAAATATTGCAAAAAAGTACGCATGCAAGAAGCATTTTACCAGTTATATCATCAGTGCGGAATATATCAGCTTTACCAGATTTACCTTCATTGGAATTTAATGTAAATTCAGACAATAGAAATTTTATCAACTGTTACCATCAATTTATGTATAATCTGAATTTTCTTTCTAAGGCTACTTGGTGTTCGTTATTTTATGTTAAATAAAAAGTTTGATACAATTTAACAATGGAATAACTTGAGTAGGTTTATCATACAATCAAAAGCAACAGAAAAATGTAGCCAGGAAATTTATATATATTTATATATATACGAAATTCATCTGAACATGTTCATTGTTCATTGATCAAAAATTAACGACTTTCTTACACTTGTTTATATTCATTTATCTATATTAGTAAATATAAATTTATATTAGATTTTAAATTTCTCATATTTCGTATTTAATACCTAATATTCTAACTCCCCATTACATGATTGTTATATATTGAACTCAACAACTGAATCATATACTGTTAATATGGTCTGCAAGTAAGGTTTATTTGAGAAAATTTCAAGCAATCTGCTAGTCTAATTTGAAAAATTAAACGCGATGTTCATATTTTGCATAAAGATTCGCGAACAAATAAATAAATCTGATATATTTTCATTTTTCCTAATCCTCACAATCTAAAAATGCAATACAACCTTTGAAATCTTTCTATCTTGTGCATTCAAACCGGCAAAATTTTTGACTCTTGTCCATGTTTCGGTGATTTGAAAACTTTTGAAAAATATTTAGTTTCCGAAGGTGCAAACATAATAATATTTTCTCTAATGAAAGAATTTAAGATCATTTGACAGAACTTTTCTAATAAACTTTGTGAGAGACTTACAACAATTCGGACATTGATGAACATTCTAAAGTGATAGAAAAGATCAAACTCAATTGTAGTAATGAGTTGCTGGATAGTTGGAACATAGATAGCGCCAATTCAATTTATATGCTTATTAATCAATGTTTAACGAAATTGATGAAACAAATTATATAATTTCCAATCAGTTTTTTCCCCAAATTATATATAGATTTTTAAATTTTTTTATTAATGAAAAAAATGCCCAATGCAATTATCGTTAGAACGATAATCTAATCATTCAACTATTCAATTATGACTAGTCCAATAGTGGTATAATCTCATTGTGCTCTAATCTCACAAGTCCTATAATTTCATTGTGCTCTAATCTCACCAGTCCCATAATCTCACCAGTCCCATAATCTCACCAGTCCTATAATCTCACCAGTCCTATAATATCACCAGTCCTATTATCTCACAAGTCCTATAATATCACCAGTCCTATAATCTCACCAGTCCTATAATGTCCAGCAGTCCTTTAAACTCACCAGTCCTATAATCTCACCATTTCCAAAATCTCACCAGTCCTAAAAACTCACCAGTCCTATAATGTCCAGCAGTTCTATATTCTCACCAGTCCTATAATCTCCCAGTCCTATAATCTCACCAATCTTATAGTCTAACAAGACCTATAATCTCACAAGTCTTATAATCTCACCAGTCTTATAATCACACCATTCCTATAATCTCACCAGTACAATAATCTCATCAATCATATAATCTCACCAATCCTATAATCTCACCAGTCCTATAATCTCACCAGTCCTATAATCTCACCATTCCTATAATCTCACCATTCCTATAATCTCACCAGTCCTATAATCTCACCATTCCTATAATCTCACCATTCCTATAATCTCACCAGTCCTATAATCTCACCAGTCCTATAATCTCTGTCTCATCTCACACACTCTGCATACTAATGTTGTTCTTCTTGTTAAGTCAGAGTCTCAATTCTCTCTAAATGCTGAATGTTTACATATATTATCTTACGGTTCATTTATGTTGTGCATATTATTTGTCAGTAAATTTGATAATTTGTGCAACAGTATTTATACTTTACACAACTGTATTCACATTTTACACAACTGTATTCACATTTTACACAACATTATTCACATTTTACACAGTATTATTCACATTTTACACAACATTATTCACATTTTACACAGCATTATTCACATTTTACACAACATTATTCACATTTTACACAACATTATTCACATTTCACAAAACAATATTCACATTTTACACAATTGTATTCAAAGCTAATGTTATTTGTCTGATAGTTTAGTTGATTATAGTATCTTAAAAGTTACTAAAAACAATTATCTAATCTACTATATTCTAATTTTGATTTGTGTAAACAAGCTCCTATATTCTCCAAATTAATTTTGAGACGAATGATCGAATATGATTAATTTATATTTTTTTACAACTATTTCAATCATTTCGAAAACATAATATGACAAAGTAAATGGTCTTGACATTATTGAAGTTTAAATTAATATTTTCAAAATTATAATTGAGCAGGATTAATAAACGGAAAATAACAACACTTAAACGCTTCATAACTTCTCAGGTAAATCATCATATCCTCCATTTCAATGGGATACAGCCGCCAGTTTTTGTTGAGATTTTTAAAATTTCTTGCCAGTCTTTGGATGTTAGAGCCTATGAGTTACCAGTCGAGTGATTATTTTGTCACAAGACGATTGTAAGTCAAACCAGTGAACCGTGAATAAAGTTATCGTCTACTGTCGCAACATTACGACAATTTTGAGTCAAACCTGTGAACCGTGAGGATATCGTCTGGAGAACACCTCTGCTGTATACTGTCGCTACATTAGGACAATGACTTCATTTTATCAACTCACTGTATATCAAAACACAGTCCAAACATCTTAGAAAAATAACTGGGATTATAGAAGAAATTGAAATAAGTTATGTAAATTTGTACTTTTAATGCAAATATACGTGTAGTTTGATAGAATTGTGGATATTCAGTATTCCCCGTAATAAATATGACGTGTGTTTTTAAAACACATTTGGATTCAAGTATTACGAATACAACCATTACCAACTCGGCTGACTGAATCTCATTGAAATTTTCAGACCACAGTCATGTCATCGCATTCGAGTTTCTGCTGACGTCATGTTTATTTAAGTGAAAGGATACCCTTGAGAAATGCTGAGTGAATACAAGATTTTGAGAGAAGTTTCCCCATACGGATGGATAAGAGAAGAGATGAGGTGGGAAATGATTTGCTGTTTGTTTTGGGAGAAGAAGGATGGTGACAATAATGTCAATTTAACTCATTGGAGATTAAAAATAGTTCAAGGGAGTGTTTATTGCACACATAATTTGTATTGAATAATTGCTTTTTTAATAAATCACAGTCTTTAAATACACAACTTAGTTGTAATTGATGAAGGGTTACAATTGCATCGAAGATAAAATGAATCAATATTGATCAACTAGTTGGCTTAACCATTTAAAAACTGACTGAGAAGTTTGAGCTTGACAATATATTTTTAAATGATAATACTCTAAATTTTCCTCATATGCCAACAATAACATTAGGCCAGGCATAAAAGTGAATATGATTCTATATTCACTGAGAATATGTGCATGTGACTACCCCCACAGTAGTCCCACAAGACACCTATGCACATTCGTACACATAGTTGCCAGGTGTCGCTACGCACCAAGCAATCAATTTGAACAGGATATAAATGAATGATTAGTATTTCAATGTATTCCATTTATCACAGTTGACGGAATTAATTATATTTACCAATTTAAAGTTATTATTTGCAATTAATTGTCATCGGAATAACATTGACTTGGCAAACAGCTCACGTACATACTACCTTTAGATATGGCACCCTCAATTTCACCCCCACTGCAAGTGTAACTTACACACTACACAGTTCATAAAGAATACATTCAATGAAATGAAAAGAATACATTCAATTTTGTTTCTATCAATCATGGGTATATACATTTTTGCACAGTACATTTATATGATATAAGCTACTAACTGACAAAAAAACATACCATTCAAGGCACTGGCTTCCTAAATATCAGATGTGCAGTGAATCCTACGCACCCAGTCTTTTAGATACTTAAATTTTGTCAGTCTGATTATGGTTAAAGCTCGGAATTTTACTTAACACTAAGTATCTTTGTTCTCTTATATATTTCGAATGCTTTATATGCAAAAATTGAAGGTGACAGAAATTGGCAGTCTGGAGTGCAGCGTTAAAGCCAAGCTGTACATTTTAAAGTTGCCAAGATACAGATAGTGATCACACCAAGTTCAAAACACATATAACAGGCTGATTGTCCATTGCGGTAAATATTGATAGTATTGTATCGCAAATTATGACAATTCTTAAAATCTTTGTCTGAATTTCATGTAGGGAAAGACGATAGACTATAGGTGATTTTAATTTATGTTATATTTGGATCAAGTTTTCGTCAATTCATTTATCGTAGTAGAGAGATGATCTTTTTATCATCATTTTTAGTCACCCATCAAATGTCGAAATTATAAATTTCCATGCGTAGTGTGATATCAATTTAATATCATTCAGATGGTCTCCTCTTCATTATAACTGCCTCCCTAAGCTTCTTTAAGTCACTCTCTTCAAATGCCACAGTCTTACTGCATCTAAACCCAATCTTAAAGGATGCAACAGAGTTTGAGCCTCTGAGGTATTAAAAGGATTCAGTTGAGTGAATCAGGAGGATAGGGAACATTTCAGGTTGCAATGATTCTCGGGATACATTCTCCTAATATTGGCAATGTTGCTACGATATTGAGGCAATATTACCCAATGAAATCTATGTTATCTTGGATTTGCTATACATTCTTATAACTAACATTGGACAGCGTCAAAACATTTTTTTTGTTGTCATATATGTGGTAGCATTATAGAATGCTTATTAAATGAAAATGTTATAGGAAAGATTAATAGTATTTTAATAGCAATAATAATTTTTATTAACTTAGTTATATAGTTATCTCTTTCAAGTGATGCCTAATAACCAGGGATGTTCTATTGGTGATAATTTGGAGGTATTTGTTTAACTCGACACGTACAGTCACACATGTACCAATGCATTTATTAGTTGAGCACAATAATTTTGATAATTTTTATTGTTTAATATATGCTCAGTTTTCCTACCTGTATCTTAAAAAATATCATTTATTTTTCCCTGATCATTTTAATTTGGGGCATAAAGAGATAACCAAGAAAAAACATTACAAAGAATTACCGTTTTTCACATTGAAAGTCTGAAAACTCCCTCAAACAATAATGAAGAAGTTCTGAATTGTCTAACTTCCCAAAATTTTCGATAATTTATTATAATACTACAAAATAAGATTCATGTAATCAATATTTTAATTGATCTCCATGATGGTATCAATGATGCCTTCAGGTATCACTGATATCAATACAAATATAAGTTAAATAAGAAAACACTTTTCTCTTACTTTTTCGAAAATGTCGATTAGTTTGATAAATCAAATCTTTCCCTAACTATGTAGATATTCAGTAGAGGGCATACAATTCACAACTACTTCAATGCATCATTTATTAGTCATTTCAATAGTTTTGTCATTAGGAAAGTGCGAGGATATCTAAAAAAGTTATGGAAATGTCATGATTATATTTCCTAATGAGAGTTTTAATGAAATAACTTTGGATGTCATTAACGATGTAAAGTCTTGTATGTTGACGCAAAATGTAACAATACAAATAATTATTCACCATGGGCTCCCAATTGAAAATAGGAGCAGGTTCGAGGCAGAGGTAAAGCCGATATGGGTGCAGTCAGCAAGAGCGCACCGTGCGAGCCAAGCTGTCCGCTTTGGGGCTATATAGTAATAACATGATCAAAAATATAGAACTGTCCGATAACTCGTAATTATCTTCATTGCCTAACTTCTTTTTCTCATAAATTGACCAACGCTTTTACTATTCAATCTAAAGCTTCAAGAAAATCATTGATTTTCAATAAATTCTTTGAAGATCAACGCCCGCAAAACAAATAAAATATCTTGGTTTGATACGGTTGTTTTCGCTATAATAACCATAGCAAATTTTTCAATTTAAAATGTCAATCTTAGAAATTACAGAATTTTTTGGAACTCAACAAACGTGATTGAAGAGAGAAGAAGAAGAATTCAACTTCTTCATATTGAATCGAATACCAAACTTCCGAAACAGTACAATAAATTATATAACCTATTTCATATACATATGTTGCTCATATATCTGCTTCAAATACTACGATTCGACAATATCCAGGAACCATCTGGTAGAATTTTTGGAGCAATGTGGCAAAGGTCAAGGTCAAGCTCATTTACATATTAAGTTGAATATCTTTAGGTGAATTATAAATCCCGAATCAGACAGCAAAGTAACTCACACATGCCACATCACACCAGGTAACGCTCTTTACACATGTTTTAATTACTGATTTTATCTCTCAGTTGTAACATATTGTTGAATTTTCACATTCAAATTCCTTATTATATTCACCTGATTTACATCAAATATCTTATTAAATTCCCCTTTTATCGTCAAATACCTTATTAAATTCCAATTTTCCATACAAAATTCCTTGCATTGGACATTCCAAACGTAATTCTCTCGTTTTCTGATTTTTTCTCCCAAAATTCTCTATTTTTTCCATCAGAGTCTGTGAATTATTACTCTTTTTGATATGATTTAACCCTAATGAGTTTGACTGTCAAAAACAACGGGAGAGTTTGACTATGTGTTAAAAAAACCCATGTCTTATTTATAAACCTACAGTACTGTATTTTTTACAAGTTGTTAGTATATGTAGTAAGATAATGTGTACCAAATTTCAAGTAAAAATATTGAATGTATATGGAGAAATAAATACATAGGTATATAAGACATTGGCAACTGAGAGAGCTGAACTGTGATTGGATGGAGTGTGAACCATTCACAGCTCGTGCATTTGTCTCTACTACACAAAAACGTTGGAAAATGCTCGCGTATTGGCTAAACAAACTATATTTCTAGGTTGCCACACGTCACTTAGGTACAATTAATTCCATAATTTACGTGATTTGAGCTGATTTACACCGATACGTTAAAAAAATTTAACTTTTGAATACAAAAATATATTTGGTATTCATGTAAGAACAAAGTCAAGAAAGGCCAGTGAATTTAAAGGAATGACAAGAAAGATATAAAGTAATTGAGAAAATGTGTGCCTAGAAAACACACGTCAAACTCATTAGGGTTAAGGGAACATTTCCAACCTTTTCTCTTCTAACGACAATAGGCGTTCTTTGAATTTTTTTAAAGAAAAACAAAAGACCTGAAATATCAGATTAGCAAATAAATATGAATGTAATGAATAGAAGACTGTGAATAATATTGTTAAATAATCTCAGTTCATTCAGTTATTCAAAAAAAGTTCAATTCATGTATTCAAAATCTTTCTGAACAATTTCAAGATAAGATTGATAAAGAATCAGTCTGCTGTGCAAATTATTTAATTTTGGAAACTCACAATTATTCAAAAAAAATTCTTATCACCGTATGATGGTTATTATCCATCAGCAGATTGGATAAAAAATACAATAACATCATTAAAACACAAGGAGATAATAACAATCAGATATATATCTTTTCACCTAAAATATATCTAATCCATAGAATATCTTTTCAGGACCAAATCGTTAGAGCAACTATCGTTCGTGTTCATTGTGACGATATCGTATTATCGGAAGGCTTTTATTCATCGAAGAAACTTTTATAGAGACAGCCTATGTGTTTCAGATGTCATTTTGATGATAAGAACAAGCCAAACTGTCTCTCCAATATCAGAAGTTGAACTAACCATTTAGCTTTGCAGATCTTTAATCAGTTTACTTCTTTCTTTAGTCTAGACAGTCAATACTAAGTAGTGTGTTCAGAGGCATTTAATTTATATAAATAAAGTCAGAGTCGATGCTATTTAATAAATATAATTATAAACTTACTGTTTCCAAGTCTTTTAAATAATTGGTAAGAGTCATTCTCTGTACAAAATTTTACATTTGATCTTTTTAGAACTCTATATTTTCTTCTCCTTTACTACACTTTTCTTTATTTTATTTCCTTCACAGCTCTCTATTTTCTTTCTCGCTTCCCAATATGTCGTTACATAAATAAAGATAAACGTAAACATTGTGAGGCATTTTTTGGTCGCCAGAAGATTGAGATGAGAAAAAAACAGAGTGAACGTGTTAGGCACCTGTAGAAACAAACAGAAGAGAAAATAGAGCGAATCACTGATCATGTTTTCCACTTGGAGTAACAAAAAGAAAAGAAAATTGAGACGAGATGGCAAAGCAAAGAGTTTTGCAAAATATGTTTCATTATACTTAAGTAGATCATACTAATTTTGAAATGAATACTATTCATTTTCTTGGCATTAAATGTTTGTTTTGCTGTAATGAATTGAAACTGAGGAAATAAAAGGTGAAGACTTCATCCATTACCGTTGAAGATGAAAAAGGGAACCCCTAATTTTTTGGTTATGGTACCTTTAGTCTGACTTTGATTTTATACAGTTCTCACTGCATTTAATTTAAGGCTAAAATATTGCACTATTTCTCTATTTTTGAAATTTCCTCTATATAAACATTCTCTAATCCATTCTCAGTTCACTAAGGTACATTCCAATTCTCTCTCGGTTCACTAGCTGTAGCAGAGCAATAACATCTTCTTTCTTGTTCTCCAGAAGTATCTGTAAAGTGACCTACTAAACACAATTGACGAATTTAATTCAACTAATGCAAACACCAGTGACGATTATCAGAACTTTGATGGTGTGAATAGTGAAAACATTCGGTGTGAGGTTAATATTTTACAATCAATATAAATGAATAGAAAATTATGAAAGGAATGGTAAAATTAAATATGATTTAATTTAAATATATTTTGTCAACCGTTGATTTCAATCAGGAAATCAATCGTAAATTTAATTATTTAGTTAAATTTAACAAAATCATTTTTTACATAAGAAACTAATAATATGAAAACCTAAATAGAATTAGTACTTACAGGTCTCAATTTTTAATTTTTCCAGGAATCGAACATAAAATTATTGGTATCCCAATAACAATTAATACACTGACAATGAATCGAACAAAAAATATATTTACAATTTAACTTACTAGCTCACAAATTAATTTAATTTATTTAATAAAGGCAATTAATTAACTCTCAGTTCTGCAATAGAAAAGTAAAGTTTATAATCTCATCAATTGTTATTTTTACTCGCTATTTTCTTTTCTCTTTAATTACCATCAATAACATTGATTATTTTTTATAAAATAGTGTAAGGCTTACAGCCTACAGAGAATCACCACCCTGTTTGCAGTCTATTAAATGGGGTGATTTGTTATCGAGATAAAAGAAATGGATAACAGCAGTAATGCAGGATATTATGTAACTTGTTATCTTAACGGAAAAAAATAGAAAGATTTCAAATACGATATAATTTATTGATATGTATAAGATGTGGATTACTTCTTGTTTTGATAAATAAAATTGAAAAGATGAAGAGTGATGAATCTTAAAAAACAGACCCTCAGGATAAAATAATACTTTTCTTATAGCACAATTGGTTAAAAATTGAACATAAAAGTTAATATAAAAGATTAATGATAATTTTTAATTACTTTTCTGTTGAATTATCGAAAATGTAGAGTAGTCCAATAACTCATGACTTATCCTAATACTGAAAACTTTCATTAGTTTGTTTTGGAGTCAGAATAGGTAACTATAAATATATCAGAAATGAATTTATATGTTTATTATGGTAAATCGAATAACTGTTATATACGGTGGACCATACGGAAAATATGATGTGATCCGATATACTCTTCTTCCCAACATTATTTTATCTCTGGTTGAACAATTATAAATATAATTATTATCTAAAACTAAGTTTTTGTACAAAATTCTAATTTACATTATGTAAATATTTTATTATTATTTGATATAAAAAGTGAAACATTAATACTAATTTCTTTTTCTGATATAAAGAAATAAACCTCTCTATTTTCCTGATATAAATTCTCGTAAACTGCAGTAACAGCTCTGACTGCAACTCTACAAAATATATCCATTTATTTTATTGATTTCATTTGCATATTCCGTGTGAATAAACCTTGACACTCTTAGAGAATTCTTCATGAAGGTGTTGGTTGATGAAGTAATTCCACCGCAGTAAAGAAATTATGTTGAGCAAAAAAAAAAATTACAGCTTTTACCGAATAGTCGATGTCATCTCTTGATGTGGAGGAAGAGGACAAGTGAGGTGCTGATGTTTCGAATCGGATGACATAGTGCTGAGTCATGTTAATTTGCCAGAACAGTGAAGAAAACATATGAGAACTATTTCTGTAAATTTTTCTTTTCTGTTGGTGTCTCATGTCCTTTAACAATATTTTGACTTCGTACAATAATAACTCATTATAATTGAACTGTTATATAGTAATGGTAAGAATAGGGGTATCATTAATAGATCATAAGTTCACACATAATTGGAGCTTTGAAGCAACTCTGTGAATAAAAGGATCTAAGTGGTGGTTAGCTCTGTTACTCGACATGAATAAAGACATACAAAATGTTAAACAGAATAATTTTCCTTATTATTACATTTCGGATGCATTATAAGGGGAGACATTCAATACACAATTAACTTACCGCAGAATAATTGGACTCATTAACTCAAGGCAAAATAATTGGACTTATTAACTCACAAAGAATAACTGAAACAAACAAATATCTCGTAACAATGAAGAGGAGTGTAAAAAATATAGCAAAAGTATCACATTGGTGGAAATGTGAAAGAGACATTAGTGGGATGAAAAGTTGTTGGTAAACAGGGGAGACCAAGAAAAGAAGGAGGAGAATAATTTAGTTTGTGCTTTTATTAATAGTAATTACTTGTGTAATTGATAAGGAAATGCACTAAAATATTTATAGGAAGTGTACAAATATTTACTATCCATATGGGAAATATACAATCAACTGATAATCTGTTATTGTCGATTACATTATTGTTATTGTATATTTCAGACATTATCGTATGATTTATTATGACTATCGGCATTATAATTATATAGTCAGTTGAATTCAATATAAATTCTCTGTCGTGTTTACTAAATCTTTAAACAAATAAAGAAAGTCAATTTAATTATTTAATTCGAAGCTGATTTACATTAAATTCATCTATCTATGCGTATATATATAATAGAAAAAACATCTTCTCAATAAATATAAACGGATCAGTTCCAGTAAAAATAAATGCAAAATCCTCCAATTTTAGGGGCTTCGGAGATTGAATTTCAAAACTTGGAAGAAAGTTTTACGTTCTTAGTTCTGGCATGAAAATGGATCTATTTGCCAATATAAAGGATTGAAACTTTGGAATAGTTTATTTAGCATCGCATAAATTGAATTGTCGAACATTAAATGAATTATCTTTTATCCGTTCCATAATGAAATGAAATACAATAAGAATTAAATTCACTATGGAATATTATTTATATTTGCATGGAATTAATTAGAAAGATAAAGGATAACCACATAGAATAATTTACAGCATTTTGAGATAAAATATTATTGACCGGTGAAAATTTATGAAATTATGATAATGTGTGGTAAAATACCAAGAATATATACCGTAATCGAATTTAATAGATGATATTCCAATTTCGAATTTTTCATCGATGTATTCAATTATCCCCATCAAATTTAAACTCTGTAAAGTTTCATATCCAAGTTTCATGTTGAAATTACTCTAACCGCTGTACCTTACCATAGTTCAATTACTGAGCCTGAATTACCTTTATCCAATACCTGCAATAAGTTTCTATCAGAGCAACGTGAAGAACTCGTGCGAATGTCTCGTAATTTCAGTGGGGATTTTGGCCATTTCCCTCAGCAATATATAGAGGACTCTTGGACTTGGTGTCTTTTATGGTTTCCAATTAGCTTGGATAAGATTACCATAAGGAATTAATTTCTATTCTCCCTTTAAATATTGAATCTATTAACAGTAACACTTTAAGGAAATAAAAATCATAAGATTGTCTATTATTGATGAATATATAATTTTTTTTATCCTAATATGAGTTTATTTCATTGAAACCGCTTATACATACAAGAGCATTTTTTATTTATGTTTAAATACGATGAGCTTTTAAAAACGGACATTAGTAGTATATCAACGTGCCAAGTTGTCAGAATTCACAGAATTTTCGATAACGTAACTGTGAATTGAATCACTCTTTCCCCTTCCTTTTCCACTCCTTCTAAGATTACCAAAATATTTAAGTCTATGCAAATTTTACATCATTAGCTCGCTATTAAATTCTCTGCAAGAATTCAATCTCTACGCCTAATCTTCAAAAGGTTTTCCATGAGAATAATTTGCTAAAGGATGAAATTATCCAACTGTAAATAGAAAATAAAACTAATAAAGAATATAAACTGTGATTGTAACGTTAGAAAAATGAACAATTGAATATATTATTCGTATTTGCTTTTGTAATACTATGAGAATAATTGTACGTAATATTGAAATAATGTACGCTATTTTGTGTGTATAATTTACGATCAAATCTTTAAACTAATAGAAAATGAAATTGTGAATAGATTTATGAATAGATGGGGTAATTATCATACTTGAACGTTCACAAGATGACATTGATTTATTTTATTATTTCTATAGCCGTAAACGATTATGGAAATCATGTTATTAGAATTTATGTAGAATATTCTGGTTTCAGTGAATAACAAAATTTGGCTAATTATATAAATCATAGTATTTTGATGTAGAGAAGATGTAAGCCAAATAAATGAACAATATATATTTTTTTCTTTATTATAGTTTGATAGTTTTCTTAAGACATATTTTTTATGCTTTGCTATAAATTTTTCACTAACACTTCATTATTTTTTCGTTTTAACAGTCTGCAGTCTGAATCGATACTATAAACATCTCAAAGAGCTGACATTTAAGGTTCTTGAAAAACTTGGTTTAACGTAAGACATGAACCAATCAGACAATGAAAAGCTTCTCTGATTAACCAACCTATAGTGAGCAATGTCAATACCTACTTTCCAAATACTGTAACATAATCCTGCCTTCATTTTTCTATCAATTGTCATCTTATAAACAGTCAACGACTCAGCATACCAATTAATTTTCAACAGTGAATGTGACTACACGACTTTATATCTTCCATTATATTTGGCACCATTTAAATCATTCACCTCGCTGCTATTTCCGACTCACGTCCAACTTTTTTTCAACTTAGTGAAAAGGTCAAGTAATTAGGAACTTTATTCCAACTGAAACGTGAACCAAATTCTAACTATCAGGAATCAGGGGTTAGCAAAGATTTCAAATTAGAACGAGTTATTTTACATATGTTTGGATATATAATATTTAAAATTAATAAGTATTTATCATATTAACGCTAAGTATATGAAAACAATTAATATGGAATAATAATTGAACTCTTATACATTCAATCTAAATAAAAATATGTATTCCACTGCTTACCGAATATTCAAGAGCAGATTTGCATCCCAGCACACGAGGTAATATATTGGCCAGATGATTTATTGCAAACTTGCTAAATTGCATCATAAGCTTTTCATAAGTTTGCAGATAAATTACACACTTTAGTTAAATTGTCGGAAGCTTTCATTGGTATTCTAAAAATACATAAAGGACATGTTCTGCGTGAAACTCGATTTGATCTACAGAAAATTATTAAATGCTTTTATTGTTGACATAATATCATAGCGACTTCGAAGGAACATTGAAATGATGGAATTTATTTCCTTATACCTATCTAAATTGACATTACACTGAAATGATGGGGCAATAAAGTAAATCGCACTGAGACAACAAATAAGTATATAAAAATTTCAATTATGTTCTTTAAACCTAAAAGGATAAACGTGAACAGTTGTGTGCCTCAGATTGGGTGAGAAGTTTTCTGTGTTTATATGTCTCATCACTGTACAAGTTACCAAATTACATTTCCAGTTTCCAAAACATCTCCCTCTGTTTATTCATATTGCTCTCATTTGTTGAAAGTCATTTGCTTTTCTCTATTAAGTCTGAAGGTACGTGACTACTCGCAAAGAAAAGATAAGGGTAATCCACTCACAAAAGGACAATTGCAATGAGTTTTTGATAAGTGGAAACTAATGAAATTTTGGTAGATCACTCTTAGTAATGCCAAAGATGGACGTTTCACTTGTTCTCAAATATAAATAATTAAATCTTAAAAATAAATATTGTAATATATTATTGCAGTATGTTCTTCGGGAAGAGTATGGTACGGCAACAGAAGATTAATGGCTGCCTGTATAATAGAATCGTCCAGTTTCCAACCGTATTATTTTATCAGTAGTCTCAAGGTAACAATTGCAAATCTTTAACACTGCATTGGAATCACAAAAAAGAGAAAATGATTATTACATCAGCATTTCTGAATCTCAAATTGGTTCTTGGCCAAAGTCAAGATTCAATTTAGAAGAATAGTGAGCCCTGTTTCTGTGCAAAACATGCTCTCACGTCACAATCTCTACTCTAATCAACTCTTCCTTCACCATCTCTCTTCATTTTTTTTTTTTTTTTGGCGAATCAGCAGACTCGATAATAACCAGTTAATTGAATCAACTTTTTGTGGAGAGCGGTAATTTTGGTAATAGTTATTAATTAATTAAATTTAACTTAATATAATAAGTAAACGATGAATAAAAATACCTGAAGGAGAATAGTTAGTATTTAATTAATTAATGTATAATTGAATAGGTAATGGTTGAAGAAAATTCCCGACGAGAAAAGTTGAGAAATAATTAACTTGATTTTTTTTATTATATATAATGATTAAATTATGAATACATTTTGAAATTAACCTAACCTCACCAGAGGATTCACGTATAGGAAATCAGACTGTATAAAACATATGAGATCCTCTTGTATATTACACTCTCGATCTCACAAGGCCCCAACATATCTTTTTCTCTGGACAGAGGCTAACTTAACTTATATCATCTCATTAACCAACACCAATTGTTTTTGAAGCGCGTGACTTATTTTCATTGAGTTGTCATAGTGACCTACAAAACTAACTCTAGCCATTTCTTGATTGCACTCTGAGTCTATGATAGAAAAAAAAATCGGAAACGAAAGAAATAATTCTGAGTCAAGTATGATATAGGTCTACCTAACATTTACAAAATTTTCCAAAGCACAACAATCATCAATATTTAAGTATCTATTTATCACTTAGACCCTTTACTCATGCTCAATCATTCTACAAAAATTCTAGTGATTGAAGGATCTATTGCATTAAAATTCCTTTCCTCAAAATATTAGATAGTCTTCTATCATATTTGAACTTTAGTTGATGAAAGAAGGTGATTACTATTATAGGCTTAGAACAATGCGTCTTTAGATAGTTTTGACTATCAATCCAATACCACATTAATTAACGCCCAATTTTAGAATACTATTAACCAAATTATATGTCCGGGTACTGATTAGATTCCTCATATATTCAAAATTCTTTTCGCTTGAGTTTTGCTACAAAAATGACAGAATCTCTTCAAACTAAGAAACTTGATAGAAATCTGCCCATACTCACCATTCAAAAAATATAATTCCCAGATATTCTTGCAATCTTTATTTCCCGTTCATCACCATAGACTATCTCAAGCATACCTCCAAGGTATTCCAAATCTTCCCAATGGAAGTTTAATGCGTTTCTCAATCTAAACGGAGCTTTGTATCTCCATACGGCTTGCCACATTTTGCCTCTATTAAGATAACCTGATGGCTTCGTACGATCTGATGCTGAGGTCACGGATGAGACTTATCGTAGAGAGGCAGTTATTGTTACGTATTGAAGTGACTATGTATATATTTTAATTGGCATTTCATGGTGTTATAAGTAGAAAGAGAAAATCAAATCATTACTTCAATCTCATATATAATTAACATAATCGTTAACTACCATTTTCTATTTTTTAAGAAATATAAGAAATATAAATAACTCTCCAAATTTTTTGATATTGTTTGTAATAAACAAACAAACAAGCTCCACAATATCAATGCTAGTTGAATATTACTAACCCCTCTCTCATCTCTCAGGATGCTTTAGTAAATTAAGTGTTTCAGTTCTTCATTTCTCCATCCTAACAGAATGGTGTCTTCAGTTCACAGATGAGGGGTTTATACCAGTCACTTAGTTGATGAGAAACTGGTTACACTGAAGAACATTTGTCAAACCTATAAGAACTGAATTCCAAGCGTCAGCTGTGAACATTTCAGATATATTCGGCTATTTATGAACACATCATCATTAAGATATTCGAAGATATTTTGGGTGAGGCTTTCGAAGTTGATTAAATGATCCTATGTAATTTAATCATTTGATTATTCTATGTACAAAATTAAAAAAAAGTATTACATAGACACCAATTCAAATTTCCGGCCAAAGACAGTATTCAATGGACCGAAAAAAAAAAATCACCAGCAGCGACGGAAAGCGAAATATCACAAGAAAATATGTCAATTAACTGCAATGAACAAACAGGATAAGATCTGCAGGAAAATAGATTACCATAGTATATCTCAAGAAAGATAAAAAACATATCTTCCATAATATATTTACAAGCATCTCAGGAATCATATATCCGACCTTTCTCCGAGATTACATTTCCAAATATCTCGAGAATTAAATTCCTATTACACTTAAGGATATATTTTCCCATTATACTTAAGGAATTGCGTTCCAAAAATATATAGCACGCATAATGATTCCTTATATTTTTGGCATTATAATCCAAATCTACTTCAGAAATTACATCACAAATATTCATCTCTTAAAAAGCACCACTAAATGTCTATGGTATTACATACCCGATAAATATAGAGAACAAATAGTAACTATAAACTTTATATTATTTTGAGAGACAAAATATACGAATATGTATGCGATATTTTACGATATATTATGAAATTAAGATATTAATTATTTGGAAAAGTTGATACTATTGATAAGGAATGTATGAGAAAACTATTCTAAGATTCAATTTATTTTCATTTGAACCTGCATAAAACTAGGGAATGAGTTTTATCACGTTCAATTGTTTATCACAATTAAATAAACTGCAACAGTTAACCCTAATGAGTTTGACTGTCAGAATCAACGGGAGAGTTTGACTATGTGTTAGAAAACACATTTCTTAATCATAAACCTACGGTACTGTGTTTTTCCTAAGTCGTTTGTGTATATACTAACTAATGTGTAACAAGTAAAAATAATGAACTTTTCAGGAGAAATAAATATATAGGTATTTAAGACATTGGCAACGGAGATACCAGAGCTCTGATTGGGTGGAGTGTGACTTAATCATAGTTCCCGCATGTATCTGTATTGGATAAAATGTGGTCAATTTCGTGCGTATTGGCTAGCCAAACTGTAATAATTTTCTAGGTGCCACACGTCACCAAAGTACAGTGAATTCCATAATTTACGTGATTTCCGCAGATTTCCGCCGATGTATGAATATTTTTTTTAATTTTAAATTCAAAAATATATTGGTATTTATATTGGATCAAATTCAAGAAAGGCAGCAATTTAAAGGAATGACATGAAATATATAAAGTAATTTAAAAAAGATGTGCCAAGAAAACACACGTCAAAATCATTAGGGTTGAAAATGATTGAGAATGTCTAATTGAAAGTTAGTTCTTTTAATAAGAGTAAATGATCAAAATTTATTTATATCCTTTGTTTAACGATAAAATACTAAAATATGAAAATGACAAACATTTTCTTAATTCTCATAAAATTTGAAACCCAAACATTCGATTGCAATATTTTTGGCAAAGTTTTATTTTCGTGTTCAATTTTGCAGAAGTTACATAACATATATTTGAGTTATTTAGTCTTTTTTAACTCCAATGTCCTTTTCACGTTAGTTCCAAACAGAGTCCTGCATTTTCAAATTTTTTTCTGTGTCATTTAGTTCACCATTACCATGATTATTCCTGTGAAATGTTCCACAAATATCAACTTAATTTTCGTCTCCGGATAATTTGTCATGGGAACAATTCGTCGCAGAAAATTTGTTGCGGACAATTCGCTTTGGACAATTTCATATGGTTTTTTGTACTCGTATAAATAGTCTTTTATATATATTTTATCTAAATATTCTTTCATATATTTAAAGATATATTAATTCAACTCAATTTTTTACCAATCTTTTAAATCAATCAAATAATATACATACAATTTTAGTTGGTTTGATCTGAGGGTTTTTGGTTTGTATACATTACTGGTATTGTTATTTCAAATGTTTAATATCTTATTTCAAAATGTAGAATAATTTCTCCAAAATCATGGAAGGTTGAACATTCATCAGAAAAATCTTTGTATTGTAGTTACCATTTTCAGTACATATTGTATTTGAAAGAAATGGAAAACAAGGCATATATTTCAGCGAAATGAGATAAGATATCAATTAATAATAAGGAATATGGTGAAATAGAAAATATGCTGACGAATAGTCAGCGATGAATAGTCCGCGAGGAATTTTCACAACGAATTGTCAGCGATGAATAGTCTTGCAACGTAATGTCCATGTTGTATTGTACACGATGATTTGTCTGCGATGAATTTAATTTTAGTGGAAGTTATTGAGAATTAGAAAAATATTTAAATGTATGGCTTCATTCTCAATTACATTAAAAAGCAGTCTTTGTAATATGGTAATATTCATTTTTATTATCCGTAGCTAAAAATATGTTTCCGATGTTGATGTATTAATACATGAACGTTCAGAGTTAAATCTCTCGCAAGTTTTCTTACTACAAAGAATATGAATAAACATCCTTAGATTATAAACGTCTCAAGTGAAGAGAATCAATAACGATTCAATTTTATCTGTTCAGAAAATATTCGTTCAAAAACTAACTTTGCATCACGTTCCACATTGTTTGGTGTTTCTTTTCTCTTCCAGTGAATATAAATAGATGGTAAGTTTTGACTTCCTGCAAGTGACTTTTATTATCACCGAACAATTTGTAAAAACATTGTACTGGAAGCAGTTTGTGTTCCGAAAGAGTTTATAGGGAATGGGATATGGAATGTTCGTGATATTATTCCAGAGGTTAAGGTTACATGGTACACAATGGCTCAGAAAATAGGAAATGTAAGAAGTAATATGTAACAAAAAAGAGGATTTGAAGCTACTCTGATTCCATTTGGATGTGTGATAACTGTATCGACATTTTCATGGAGTCATGGAGAATGGACATAATATTTTCATTTTTTTTATCAACTAATTTAAGATTCGATTTGCTAACTGATTTCGAACAAACAAATTTGTCCTGCAAATGTGAAGTGTTCAATAAACACTCCATTTCAGTCATTTGATTCCCCCAAATACCATATTACAGCTTTCTTGATTTAGAACCAAGATTGTGAGTTGGATTGTGTATGTGGAAAGAGAAAAGAAACAAGAAATTGAATTGAATTTCTTTTGCCCAACTACTCAAAGGCGATAACAAGAAAATGAATTCGAAGAAGCTGCTTATGAACTGAAACATCACTGCTACATACAATATGCCAACAATTAAAATCTTACATATAATAATAAATACAATATTTGCCATTAATATTTTTATAACCACAGTATAGTTTAAATTGATATTTTCTAGTAATTGGCTTCTGGTACTAATTTGTCGTTCGTTCTTTCTGACTTGAATCCAAGTTACTACAAATCAAAACTAATGACGAAGGAGCATTTTCTCCCATAAGAAATTATCACGTAAAGTATTAAGGGGACCGTCCGTAAATTTGTAAACAAATTTATTAATAAAGCTACGGTTATGAAACTTAGTTCCTAAATATAAATTGAATAATATTATGTTTTTGTTCGTGGCATTTTTTCGATTAAACGCATAGAAACCAAGTTATTCGAATTTCGAACGAATTTCGAACTGGGTATTCAAACATGTACTTCTAATACAGTTTTGTAGCTACGGGTTTGCGGTTTTTTTCATTCGATTCTCCTGGTGATTCTCTACAAAAGCCTGAGATCGATTTTTGAATTTCGAATTGGTTTACGAAAAATTTGATTTTTCGTGAAAAAACTAAAATTTTCAAAAAAAAAAATAATATTTCTAAAAAAAAAAATTATATCTCGAATTCAAAAATAGATCCTCGCGCTTTTGTAGAGAAATACCAGGAGAATCGAATGAAAAAAACCGCAAACCCGTAGCTACAAAACTGTATTAGAAGTACATGTTTGAATACCAAAAAGTTAGTAATTTTTCAACTGCTAGAAAAATGAGTTCAAAGTTTTTATTTGGACTATGTATGGCACTAAATCCCCGCGGGGCGAAGTGCCCTGCTATTACTACTCAAAGGTAGTGGGTATCACTGGGCGCCACCCAGCTCTCTGTAGTAAAGTTTTACATAGCCAAACAACAACCGCTACAGAAAAAAAACAATAACAAACAACGAACACCCATCAATATCCTCCGGGTTGATAGTCATGGGAGGGTCCAGCCTCATCACGCCGACGACGCTTCGGTGTCATCTTTGCTGGTGTACTAGCCTCACTATTCCTTCTCTTCAGAGTTGTCTTTTCAGTAGAAAGACCCAGACGTGTCAAAAGAAAGCCATGAACATTACCAAAGTTATGAACAAGAGCTGTATCAGTAGTGACGAACTGAACTCTGTCGAGTTTAGCGTCCTTCACTTTGAGAACTCTCGTCCACAACTGCCAGATCTATTTTATTAGAATGCTTCTGAGAGGCTAACTTTGAATAACAGTTAGCCAATTGTGAAACAATGATGTAATTAGCAGCCACTTAGCTAGGCACGCATGTGCCAAATCTAAGAGTTAGGCGGCTCACCCACGCTGTGCCAGATGTAATGGCGCGCCAAATTCCAAGCTCCCAACCCCTGTGGAAGGGGAGGGGGGTGATAAACAGCTGATTTTTCTTTGTGAGATCAATCTTAGTAATATAAACTAGCTATTTAAGCAATAAAAAAATATTGAAAATTTAGTGATTTAATCACGGACGGTCCCCTTAAACAAAGGAAATAAATTTCATTTTGAAAATTATTGATATATTAACCTGAAGGTTTGAATCTTTTTATTTCGTTCTTTTTCTTCTTTCCTGAAAATTTGACTATACTGAATATTGGTTCGATTTTTTTTATACAAATCATTTATGTATGTTAGAATAATTGAGAAAGATATATTAGAAAAAATGTCCGAAATCATCACACTACTCAGTCTTCTCATACAATTTATATTACAATAAATTCTATAATCAATATAAATAATATTCCACTGATGTAGCATAGAATGTAGATACATCATCAATATTCATATCTGTGCTATGTTTTAACACTAATTATAGAGTTATGGTAATCAGTATCAATTAACGTCAAAACTAACGTCATAATTGGGTAAAGTTAAGAAATATCACAGTATTAGAAGGCAGGAGTACATATACTAATGGTGAGGCTATAGAAAATTAGACACATTCATTAAATAGTATTTATTGGGGTCTTACAATTCTGAATTATCTTTGTACTTGTAGAACTGAATTATCTTTGTACTTGTAGAACTGAATTATCTTTGTACTTGTAGATTCTCTCCCTTGAAAAGGGCCGCGGAGCTCTGTCTCCCGGTCAAGGTGCGGCTTGGGACTCAGAATCTAGCACTCTCCCGTTGTATTCTCTTTCTACTTGTAGAATTATACATATGCTCTTTGTACTTGTAGTACTGTATTCTCTTTGTACTTGTAGAACTGGTTTCTCTTTGTACTTGTAGTACTGTATTCTCTTTGTACTTGAAGAACTGTATTCTCTTTGTACTTGTATAACTGTATTATCTTTGTATTTGTAGAACTGTATTCTCTTTGTACAGTACATTCATCAGAGTATTATCTCTATACTTGTATTACAGTACTCTCTTTATACCTTTAGTTATGTTATTGGTTCAAACTATACTGAACTTGTGATTATAGTATTAAATAATCCATAATACTTATTGTGCACTATACATACTTGTAGTGCATTGTCATTCAGCACTACCATTTATTGTACTTTAAGTAACGCGTCCTACTTGTATTTGAAGTATTATAATCCCCCTTGAATATAGTTCAATTTAAATATGTGGCTTTTCAGAAATGGGACTCCTATTCTCTATGTATTAAAAGATATTTGTGTTTTTCTCCGAAGAATGTTTTTCTCTGATGGAAAGAAGTGGAAAATATGATAATGAAATCATTGTTCTTCAAAACTATTCCTAATTCTAATTAATCAAAACTTTACCAATGGTGGGACAGTTTCAAATTGAGTTACCTTCTTAGAACTTTCTGAAAATTAATTCGAATTAAATAGGTTAAGTTTCAGAAAGAAAAAAGCAAAACATAACTATTATTTTCATCATGTATTATATTTAAGCTTTGTCAATAAAATATGTGTTAAAGTGAAGATAGTAGCGTTATTAGAAATATTATAGGTTCAATGATATTCTATAAATAAATAATAATTTATTTAATACGAAATATGATATTATTATGACAAATATTAATAATTTTCCCATATTTGTTTTCCATCCCATAACTTATATCTCTGTTATGGGTAATTTAGCTAATGGACATTCAATGGCTCATGGGTGCCTAAAAGTTACTCAGTGTCATATTGCTTTAGTTATATAGTTATATATATTTTGAATGCAAAAAGTTATGAATTAAAAATTTCCGATGCAGTTACTTTATTTCAATTCAAAATTAATGCCGTTCGTATTCGATGATAATGCTTTGAAATGGTAATGATAATTAACTAACTGTCGAATTTTACATTATAATGCTTTATGATGTGTTAAACTTTTTCGATGCGTTGAATCTATTGTACTGAAAATAATTTCAATTTCTTCAATGTACAGTTTTGTATTGGCAGAATTTGCAGTTATAGTAACTAAGATCATTTTATATATATGTCTCTTAGCCAGCGTTTTCTAGGCACTGTTTGTCATCATTCACACAACTAACCGTCTGAAACTTCAGAGCATTCACTCTGCTAATTAGATTGTCTGCCAGAAGCAATTCTTGGATCTCTGAGATGAATGTTGCTGGAATGGACTTGAAGTATGCAGATTCACACTTCGATACCTGGATAGTGAAGGGGTAATACTTGGATTAGAATGATTAGATATATCACGTATAAGAGTGATTGAGACAAAATTGAAATACATATTCTCCTATTGCAGTATTAGTATTATTTTAATATAAGAACAATATAACACATTCCATTCTCTTCATTTGGGCCATTATCCGTATTAATAATTTATAGTCAGGTTAAAATGATGTATTATGTAAATTGGAAAAAAGTCTCAGTTTTCGGACACTCATAGTAATCAGAAAGTGGATTTTCATATTTTCATGAACCAATCTTGTCTTCAGGAGAGTTTAGTTTGACCTATCATGACACATATAGCATCCATTTTTCAAATACATTGTGTATCCGAAGACAGTAATATTTTTCCATAAATTAATTCAAATCGAAGTGTTGGACATTGATAATTTTATCCTCTGATCCGTAGTCGATTTATAACCTTCCTATTGCTGACGTATGTAAATCACCAAACACCGACTATGTATTAGAAAAAGTACCGCACCAATGTTGATCTACGTCTCCTTCCGTTGGACTACGATCTTCTTATCCTAGCACCCTACTTTTTATTGTTAACTTTAGTCTCAGCCTCTAGCCTTTCCTCTTCATTTGAATCCTCCTCTAGAATCCAACTGGTCCTTATACTGTATCAACATTAAAGAATGAATCTATCAGACAATTTCTCATCTTGAAAGAACAGAAACATCCATCAGAATCAATCAATGAGAGATGAAATCATTTCAACTCATTTTTAATTGGAAAATGTAAAAGTACAGAATTATTTATCATCATGTTTATAAAACAGTTAAAAAAAATATTACAGAGTGTTGTAAACAAAAGTTTAAATTCTTAGAATAACGACTAATTTTTATTATTCATTACATTATTATAATTTCCATTAGATGTGTTGAATGAAACGCCAACAGTTATTCACCGCCTGAAAGTTCATAGCACTCAATCCACCGAAAGATAAATTTACCGTAGTTTAAATTTCCTTTTACTAATGTGTGATTCTAATTCCTTTGAATCAAGTCACGAGAAGGGTTCGACAAGTGTATGTACTGATTATGATTAATAGGGAACATTTTATTTAAATACTTGATACACTACGTATTATTCCATGATTACTATAGGTTTAATGTAAGAGTATCCGTTGGAATAAATATCACTGTGAAAAAAAAAATTGCTATTAAAATGATGGAAATTTGATAGCTGAATTACGTTTAATTTTTCTCACCTATGTAAAGAAATCTCAATAATCGTCATGGGGCAAAACAAGCTGTGTAGACAAACAGCATATTCAATGAAGGCATTTCTTCCCTCGGTCTCCTATTACTTCCGCATTATATTGTTCAAAAATATTGTTCTGTTATTGTTTTTTATGTCTGATGCCTTTTCTGAATTTTCGTGTATTAGGAACTACAGACGTCATTTGCTCATTGAATACCCTGTGCCAATGTTCAACATTATAATTGATATTTTCTTTTTTCTTAATATCAAGAGCTAATAAACGACAGAAAGATGAATGATCATAGCAATCAATTGCTATTTTTATTATGTATTTCCCAGCATTGGAACACCATTGGACTTGTGAATTCAATTATTTTTAATGCACTAGCACGGAATAAATTGATTTAGTTTAATAATTCGAAGTTTTCACAGTTGCCGGACTGTGAAAGTCTGGCTTTTCAGAACTGCGATCCACGGCTCTCTATTCATTTAATGGTCATTCACTATATCCTATAATCTATAAAGTGTTATTTATAAACGTCAAAAGTGTATGTATGGGCAACTATCGCTAAATAAGTGGGCAAAAATCCTCTCCATGTTAATTAAGTATATTTATATTAATTTAAATGAAAATTATCAACAATGTCTCATATATTATCATTTGGTGACATAATTTACAAAGCAGTTTCAATTAGGATCTTCGTTAGACTGTAAATTATTAAATGCCTATACGACTCAATTCTCTAACTCGAAGAGATAGAAATTGTGAGATGAAACATAGAGCGATGAAGCATTTTTCAGATCAAGAAATAAAGAACTTCTTGCCACATCTTCCTAATCTGACACTAATCCTATGAGATGTCTGGAGAAAGAAGAACAAGAGTGAGAAGGATTGGATACTTTCACCCACCAAATGAAATATGTGGTGGATGGTCTCTCTTTTTATCATCCAAAAGTAATTTTGTGGTGTATTTTTAAACTAATTTCCAACTAAGAGTATTTGATTCGGTATACTGGATAATGATTTTTAAAAACTATATTTTTTCTGGGATTTTATTTTGAATTATATATTAAATTTGTAAAGTTACCTATAAATCACATTTATTATTATAAAAATTTCACAAAACAAAATATTGTTCATTTTATCCAAAACATAACGTATTACATTTTCCTCCAAAACAATGTAGATCTGCGATGCTAAGCACTGTTTGTCTTGGTTTTTATCAAGTCTCTACAATTCACAAAAAAATAGAAATAAAAACTCGGGTCTCAAATTTCTTGTTTCGATTGGAACAGAAAATAAAAATCCTAAAATATGAAATTGAGGAAATTCGTGAAACCGAACACGAACACGTTTGAATTCCCGTAAATCTTAGGGAATATTCTAGAGCAAACATAGACCACTTTGGAAATAGAGTGAGAGTTACAATTCAGATAATGTGGGTTATTTCTGCCTCTAGTCAAAATCTGCAATAAGAATAACAGAGATAATTTCATTCTTCCTTAAATATTTCTATGTAGGAGATTATAGAATGTGTAAAATCGGCAGTCATATTTTCCCATTTATTCAAGCAATACATTGTATAGATAAGTTGTAGGATGTGTAACTGTGCATACAGAACTATTAACCTGTTTTGTAATCACGTTATTAATATTTAAAAATGGACACAATTCTCCCAAGATATTCCACATCAGGAAGTTGTTGTCAGAGTTCCAAGTTTTCTATTTTTCTTCCTTCACGTCAGTGAGAGAAGCAGACAAAGGAATTTATAGTCCTCTTTTAGGACTAACTATGGCTTTGGTTTATAGTTCACCAACTGATACAAACACCACCTAACTTATAGCGAGGTGATAAATTATCCTTATTGAAGAAAAGGAGGAGAGGAGAAGATGATGCTTAATAGTTCTTAATTTATTATAATTGAGTTACAACCTATGGGGATGTAGCAGCTCTTAAATATTTAGTTACGCTAACAGTATTCGGAAAGTGGATGGTAATATAGGTCACAATAGTAATGTATATGTCATGTTTTATTCATTCTTTTGAAGTACTAAGAATATCAGGTGATTAAGTTGTTATCTATTGAATAATAAAAAAAATTACCTGTTAAATACCTTCAGCTTACCAGGTAGCCTTCCATGATAGTCTCTGACCTTTACCAGTTAGGTTTCAAAACTTTATCAGGTAAATTAAAAAAAAGCTTACCAGCTTAATCCATAAAGCTTTCCAGTTAAGTCCTTTCAGCTAACCAGTTAAGTCACTAAGTCTTACCAGATAAGTCCTCAGTTACACTTAGCATTAGATTAACTGTTAGTTGTGTATGATAACTCAGTCCGGAGACATAAGCACAGTTAATTTGAGAACAAAACATGAGAACAGTTAATTTACTCATGGAGCAAATGAACTGAAGACAATTTACGCTAATTAGATCTGTTATCTCTCTTGGTGTGATATATCGTTCACCAATTATTATTATTGAATTTAATGTGTGAAAAGCATTTCAATCAATTCTTTGAATTAAATTGATAATATATATATATATAAAATATGTTCATTTAAATGACTGGAAAATTATTACATTCAAATTTTTACTTCCAAGTCATTATTCGAAAGCGTTTCCATCTAGAAAAGTGTAGTTTTCTCTTCCACTTTTTTACCTATTGATCATTAAAATACATCAAAAAATTAATGTAAATTTTATTGTTACATTATCAAAAATATTTTTCCGGAAATTATAATAAGAAGAGGTGTACCTATTTTTAAATTGAATTAATTTATATTTATTTCATAATTCTTTTTTAAGATATCCACCTTCGGAGAATAAAATAAATCTTAGAATAATATCTAAAGGAACAAAATGAAGAATAAGACACAATCCTCTTTGGTGAAACTCTATTCCTCCTTACAATTCGTATCTTGAGGAATTGAATTGCGGTCTGACAAATAGAAACAGTTTCTAAAGTATTGCAATCAGTCTCCTTGTTTTCTTTGGTGGGAGAAACATTGTATTGTGTTCACAAATTGCAACGTGTGAAACTTAACAGAACTTCTGGAGAGATAAAATGGTGCAAGAACTCTTCAATTAGTTGGAAAGATAGAACAAGAATGACATCAAAATGAGATGATCTTAATAATGTACAACCGAAAAGCTTCGAGCGATTCATTTGTAGTTGAGAAAGCTACAGAAGCTCTTTCACAATCTTTACTTTTCGAATTAAAACGCATAATATCAAGTAATTTGACTCTTCGTGAAGTTACAAATAATATTCCACTAGCGATGAACTCTTACGGTGAAGAACATTCACACAATATTTACTTACAGTCAATACAAACAATTTTCTACTATGATTGAACTCTTACGGTGGAGAACATTCATAAAACATTCATTTACAGTCAATAAAAATATAATTTTGAAATAAGGAACAACATTTACCACCCCGTCCATTTTCTCTTTCATAACTATTTATTTATATGATCAAAAAGCTATTACACTATAATTCTATTTAGATGTTCATCAAATAGTATCTAAATATATATTATGGTCAATATTGACTATAACACCTTCTGAATTGAATTTTTATCTATACATAATAATCAAAATATCATTCATATTATTTCTGCTTTTTCTCTCACTTGCCAACAAAAAGAAACAAACGTTGTTGCAGAAACGACGAAAGTGAAAATTGAAATCATGGTTTTCTTTATTTCCAGTGATATTTTATTGAATGTTTCAATGGACTTCGGTAACTGGCAATAAAATCCAGAGAATGGCATTCCATTGTCGACAAGAACGATTTATTTATAGCACAGGTCGGTATATGCGATATTTGCAACATTATCATTTGTGCAATGATAATGCAGTCATTATTCACCATAGAAAAAATGTCATCAAAAAAGGATTTTTAATCTTAATTTTCATGATTAAAATACGGACTGCTTTAATTATAAAATACTGCACATAAAATATAAAAGGGTTGGGTTTCACAGACAAAAGATCAACATTTATGGATGTTGATACATATCATTTTATTATTTGTTAAAATAGCCTCGCAGTTCCACACTTCAAAAGCAATAAGAATGAAAATAACAAGTTTAAATTTAGGAAAAACTGTTCATATTGAATGAAAATGAAGGGTCGGACGGGGTATCACTGCGCATACCCTTTTCATGGGGTATCACACTGCACCCCTTATAATTTTAGAACCAATTGTTTTAGCCTAAATCAGATTGCACCATCAATTCAAGCATCTTCTTTTCTCCTATAAACATCTTGAAGCACCATTATACCATTAGTATTTCTAAAGCGGATTCGCGATATATGTAGTGCTCTCAGAATAATCTGAAAAAAGTTTGCGCAGGTGATTTTTAATTCCCGCAAACTCTCCAATAACTCTTTTACCAAGATTTGTAGCTTTATATTGTTTTAACATGTTAGCACAATCAATAACAGTTACATTATGTAAAATTTTCTTCTTCTCAGCTCAACAGTATTCCTGCCACAACCGTGTAACGTGATACCCCAGATAATTTAGAGGTAGAGGGGTATCACTGCGCATCATTAATAACCATATTTGTATTTAAATAAATATAAAAAAGATGAGTTTTTAGTTCTTAATTAAGGCATAAATATTAAATAAGGTGCTATTTAATTATAAATTTGATTATCAATAAACTTACCATTGTAGTAGCAATGCAACTTGATGTGGGGGTATTAAAATAGGGAGAGTGGGTATTTAGGGGGGGGGGGGGGTGTGAGAGCTTTTTGAATTTAAAATTGATCGACAATAAACGTACGATCGTTTTATATTACTTGATATGAGTAATTAACTAATTGCGTAAAATGAAAGTGTTAAATTGGTTGCAGATTCATTGAATATGTGTTTAAAAAGCAAGGAACAAGTAGATTGGGGAGAGGGCATGTAGAGAGGGAAACACAGACGTTTATATGAGGAAATTATAGAGAGAAAATTTAGATAGGAAGATAGGGAGATTTCAATGCGAGGTGAGTGTGATTAAAATGGTAGGAGAGGGAGATTTAGATGGGAAGAGAGGGGGATTTAGATGGAAAGAGAGGGATATTTAGATGGGGAAAGAAGGGGGTTTAGATAGGAGGGAGGAGGGGCATGAAAATTGAGACAGGAGGTTTTTAGATAGGGGAGAAAAGTATTGTTTTTATGCAATGCGCAGTTATACCCCTTCGTGTGCGCAGTGATACCCCTATGCTCTCACTAAAAGTTACGCACAAATATTTGCCAATAAGTATTTTGTTTATTTAGCTATTATTTCGAAACTGGTTGAGAACCATCATCATTTATGATCATTTCATCACGAGAAAAAGAGTTTATGTGATATCTGTAGTTTTAAGTAAATACAGAGTTTGCAGGATTGTGCGCAGTGATACCCCGTCCGACCTATAGCTTTCCGCTGAACTGTAACTTAACCTAGGAATCAATTGTAGCATGCGTTAGTTCCCAGCAGACTATTACTCAGTAACTTTGTTCACTTCCTTCCATTGTGCTCAGAGCCGAAGACTGAATAAAGTTCATTGAGATGGAAAAGCAATCACAGCCCAGGAACTATCACTCGACCAACTGCACTCATAAGCGTTCAGGAACATGTCAGATATGATGCATGATGAGGTAGAACTGATAGGAATATAAAAAGTATATAAATAATCTATCACATATTATGAGGAATGAGCTTAAATGGTGGATAGGTCCTTTACTGGCTGGGAATTGTTGTTTGGGTAAACGACATTAAAAATGATCAACTTTAATTGGTAGATAGGTCCTTTAACTGATAATGTAAAGGAAAATTCTCAAATTTTTAAATATGAATTATTCTATATGTTGTTCTTCGATCTCAATGAAATCAATTTAAATTTTAACAAACTGTTGAAGTGTTGATATGCTGTTTTTTCAAAAATTCTAACTTTTACAGTAAAGTTTCATAATAATGCAAAGTACATAGAAAAAATTGAATTATTTAATTCTCTTAGGAAAGAAATTAGGCATAAGATCTAAGCAATATTTATAACTTTTGACATTAGTTTTCCCCTCACAATTTCTCTTTCTCAAATTTTCGCACCAATGTGTTATAAGCAGAGAGGGGGTGAAAAGAATCACCTTAGCAAACTATAAGAATGATTTTCGTTCTTTTATTTCTTTGCTCTTTTTCAAACGAAGTCATTTCATTGAAGAATAAATTGCCAAGTAAATTAGTCTGTTTGAAGCAGCAGTTAGGTGGTATATTGGAGGGATACAGGAGGGAGAATGTCCAAAAGTTGATAAAACTGAAGTAAACATTTACTACTGTGATCCATAGTAAAATCATTTCTTGCATTTTTTCTCTAAAATATATACTGACAACAATTCCATTTTATAAATATATCAATAAGTGAATGACTGATTTTTAAATTAAATTACAGGTTTTTTTCTTTTATATTCTCCATAAGGTTGAATTATAACTAATTTTTTTTGACATGATAGCCTCCATCTAATCAAATGAAGATTTTATAACCTGTAAACTTAGATAAAATTTAAACAATATATATCCTTACATATGTTGATAAATGAAAATTGTCCAATGATAGCATATACGCACTTTCAAAAGAAATCTATTATTTCTAAATAGGTAACCTTGTTCTCTCTAATCTGAATGACATTGTCTATTTATTATTCTAACTTTTAATTATCCCGTACCTACCGGAATTCCAATTAGAGCAAATATTTCTTTGCTCTAAATTCAGGCACTGACAAAACTGTGAACTAGAATGTCAATTTAGTCTGATTTATTTAAGATAATTTAATAGAACATGCATTTCTGGACACATTACTCCATATTTTTTCATGGAGATCAATTACATGTGTGATCAAAAAACTGCTCACTCTATTGCCAATGTCATATATACCTATGTATTTATTTCTCCTTGTATTTTCAAAAGTTTTTATTTAAAAATTAGTACACATTAGTTTAGCATATATACTAACAACTTGTAAAATTACGGTACCGTAGGTTTATAAATAAGACATGTGTTTTTTGAACACATAGTCAAGCCTTCCGATTCCTTCAGAACGCAAAAATCATTAGAGAATTTTTTTAAATTTTAAAATATTGTACGATAATTGTTTCTATATCTTACACACTTATTGCATACTTTTTGACAATAATTATGCACATTGCCTGCATCTTCATACAACATACTTTCTACCTTCAATTTGCCTCTAGAAACAACAAGACTTCTAATATTTTTTTAGTAAGATTTTGTACCTTAATTCAAATAAAAGATCACACTTTATCTTTTTCTTCAATAAGATTAATGAATATCATGTTTACTATGAAAAAGATATCCATATTAAATCACTGCCATGAAGGAATTTCTTTTATGATATATAAAATTAGGTAGTTGAGTGTTCCGTTTTGAAGAATAAGTACATCGTAAATCCTCCTTGGATGTGAGCCAGAATATCCTAATGGTTTGAAATATCAGGACTCACGAATGGAAATGGCTCAATAAAAACCTACTGATGACATATATGATTATTTTAAACTGTCTTTTAATCACTATTCAAGCCATCTGAGGGTTTGTAGTTTCTAATAAACTCTAAAAGTTTAAATGATATGGAATAAGTAATCGATAAGAATGACTTATGTAGTACCGTATAATCGAAACATAGACAACAAAATTAACTATCAACGATTGTATTAATTAGTTTTTGGAATATATCGAAAATATTTTACCAAATTATCTTTCACATCATTGCAGAAAATCCCATTTCCAATGTAATGAAAAATTCCCATTATATAGTTGAATGGGATCTAGGAAATGTGTGGTGATCTCTTCTAATTAGATGGGAACAAAGAAAGGTGTAGAGTGATTAGTCCCTGTTTCATCATAGATTTTTTGAAAATACAAACAGAGATTTAAGATGCTTATAATTTGTCATCTTTGATTTTGAATATTTTTCAATAATTTTATAAATTTCAGAATATACCTACATACTGAAATGCCAATGTTCAGAAAATTCAAGATGAGTGAAAAAATTAGTTGATTCAACATAGTAACGATACTACCAATGGAAAAGATAGTATATTGTAAATAAATTCAATTGAATGAAATGATATCTAAATTACATACGTATTCGTATAGAGAATGTGAATTATACAGATTGTATAGAAATAGAAGCCGAAAGAAATAATCTTCATTCTCTGCTTCTCGACATAAAAAGGGAATATTATTCTTCCTCTTGAGTCATAAATTAAATCCTTACTGAATGTCCTAAGAGTTTCTGAAACATCTTGCCTCGTCAGCAGAATTGTGGAGATTCTACTTTGTAATTTTGAAGATTGTTTTTAAGCTCAACTTTGAGACGAGAAAAAAATTGAATGAGAGATGTAAATTTTTAAGTTATAGTTAGATTTGAATTGGAAATGACTATATTTAATTAATCATCTATAGAATGTGAATTACGGAGATTTTAATACAATTTCCCAAATTACTTAATAATTCCATAGCCAAAAAATAAGAATCGAAGTTAAGCAAACAGAGAATTTTCCGCGACAGTCCTACTTAATTGCCGACACACGTCAGAGTTGGAGAGAAGAGGAATGTTAAGTACAATAATTCATGTGAGTAATTAGAATTAGAAATTTTAACAAGTGTATTGTACTGTGTGCATAAGATTGTAATGTAGATCCCGTGGAAAATTATGCTCGCCAAATTTTCATCATGTCGGCGATTGTAATCTACAATAAATATTTAGATGCAACTACTTTCGTAATTTTTGAGAAAATTGAAACCTATTCAGTCTATCATCTATCGTCAGAATTCTCGAAAAAGTAAAGTCTATAATGAATAAATCTTCGACGGTTTACTATGAAACATTTCCAACTATTTCTGTGATAGTGCATATTACTTTTTGTTTCAACAATTTATAACAAAGTTTTTAATTACGAACCAAATAACAGCATAATTTATTAAGAAAGGTTTAATTAAAGATAGAAAAGAATCGCTTTTCTCGAAAAGAGACAATATCCGTAACAAGGTAAATGTATTGAGTCAATTCTATTGCTACTCAGTAATTATTTGTACTGAAGAAATAGAAGGTGTTGGCTTATTTTATCTGATAAACTAACCATGGGGCTGTAACTTTGTTACTATCTATTAAAGGATAAATTTGAAAAGTAAAGTACTATGATTAGGTCTTTTATCATATTATAATCCATAATATTTAAATAATAATTTTTGGGAACAATCTAGAATGATCATATATTGGAATAAATACTAACCAACTATTATTATATGATTTAAAATACAAACTATATGTATGATAAATTTTTTTTTTACCGTGAATAACATTCTATTTACCAATGTGTGTCTGTCAATCAATACTCACTTTTCAGTTTGTAAATTACAGGTGTAAGTAAAGTAAGGTGGGAAAACTTTCCTCATTCCTGATAACTTTGACACGTTCATTGTTTTTGATGAGAGATATAATGAAAGAGACAGAGTAGTGATAAACACACAAACTGAACTGTTCTCTAATTTAGTTTGGACAATAGCCAACCAAAATAATTCATGGACAATAGTATTGAACAACGAATAATAGAACACTATATTGAACATACAAGATTTTATTTATTTTAGTTCATATCCAATCTAATATCAAAGTTTTAAATCACTTATGAAAAACAGTATTTCCAATACTTTTCTAACCAAAAGTTTTCATTAAAATTATTTTCCCACACAAATAAAACAACAATTTAATGAAATATTTCACTTGAACTCTGCTTCTTCTTTAGCAGATTTCATTTCCATTATATTTGATTAAACTGAAGACTGACAAATTTGAATAAATAAACAAAGATGTGAACTTCAAAAAAAAATTATCTCCCTGACATATGTTAATCTTAATTTTTGATTTATAAAAATGGGTTCTAGGACAACTCGCCGCCGGACAATTCGCCGCCGGACAATTCGCCGCCGGACAACTCGCCGCGGACAACTCGCCTTGAGGACAACTCGCCGCTTGGACAATTCGCCACCAGGACAACTCGCCGCGTCATTTATGTTTTACTGTCGTTTACATCATATTATTTTATTTAAATATATTATAAATTTTAACAAGGATTTATTTATATAAATACGCTCAAGGCTGACATAAACCGGTAGTTGACAAATTTCATTATTTCAATTTGCTAGTTTCATTTGTTGTCATATTTTCTCTGTGAGTATTTTGGGCTGCAAAAATAGTAGAGCTGTTAATTTAAATTTAGTAGAGGGTTTGACGTCTGCATCGAAACGAAGTGTCTAGTAGTTGATGTCAAAATTGAATTAAATACAAGGGACAAGAAGAAGAAGTCAGAGAGTAAAGTGGCTCTTTCAACAAAAGCACCAACCACCAGTCCGTTACAATGCTCCATTGCTCATGTATGCAATGAAGCTACCTCATGGATGTTATCATTTACCAAGGAATGATATGAAAAGGGATACAAGCACCGGTGACATTATTCACGAATAGAAGAGGGAAATGAAGAGGTGATAGTAAATGTAACTTATTAGCGTATACCTAACACAAAAATCTAACACCACGTAATTAAATAACCTTTAATTTGCACTGATGTACTAGTATTAAATTAAAGTGATTTTTACAGGTCATTAAATGTAGAAGACACCTGAACTTGTTTTCTTTTCAATAACAAATATTTTTTAGCAAAATACGTTCAAATGAAGGAAAAAAAATATTATTAATTTACAAGACACACTATGTTCAGAATAGTTTAGATTATTCGTTTATTAAAAAAAATTCATTTATCTTTTTAAATGAAAAAGAAAACATCAGAAAGGGCTAAGAAAATTTCAAAATTAATTGACAACACACAGTTTATACTCATAATATTTCTTATATATAAATGGTTCGTACGGCGGTAAAACATAAATCACGCGGTGAGTTGTTCTAACGGCGAATTGTCCTAGCGGCGAGTTGTCCTCTCGGCGAATTGTCTGCGGCGAATTGTCCGGCGGCGAGTTGTCCAGCGGCTAGTTGTCCGGTCACCATAAAAATGGACTTAAAATCAAGAAAAATATATGAACCGAAAAATATACACAATTTGAACCTAATGCAAAAGTGAAATCAATAAATAACAGAGTGTGTTTAACCCTATATTTACGGTGTGACATATATGTTACATACAAGACCAATTTGGTCTAGTATAGGCTTGATTTTAATTATGACATATATTTTATTTTAATGTGTTGTTCATTTAGGCCTTTGCATTATTTTAAGAGTATATATTCAAAAATTTATTACAATAAAGTTAACATTATCAATAAGATTTTTCAGTTCAAACAATTTCATAAAATAACAACCATGATGTTATACAATCTTCAATAAGTCACCTTGTAGATGGAGTTTGATATTGTGAATCTATTTCAATCCTAACTGATCATTAATTAATACTCAATTGATTAGTTACTTTGTTTTAAAAAAAACTTTCTTTCTTTATAAACATTGCAAGTTGTGTCGGGTTGAGTTGATTATCAAGTAAAGGAACAAACTCTTTCTTCCTTTTCCTCTAAGAGTTTATCCAAAGGTTCCTCATAAGGATAATAAATGTCAGGACGAGAATGTCAAAAAACACACGGTAGAGGGTAGGGGTTCCAAATTTTCGATCTTGTGAAAAAAGTGGTTACTGCAATTGGTATCCATGATACATACAGACATGGATACCAATTAAAAGTTAAATCATTATTATTATATCCCTTTATGTGGTAGAATGAAGACGAGATGCAGAATAGTTCATAACTTGAAACTTACCTCTCAGCTGTTGATCTTTTTAAGTATATTAGTTATTTAAACTAAAATATTTGTTTCAACATAGTATATAACATTTTATCATTTAATTTTGATGATATAAACTATTCACTCGATTTTTTTTATAATAAATATTACATTAGATGATATTAAATATAGATGTCAAAACCCAATTAACAAATTGAATTTTTTTAATTATTCTATATACAATTATACATAGTACGTTATAATTTATATAATTAAAAGTAGTATAATGGAACGTAACATGATATTATAGCTCTTAATATGTTTATGTGATGTATGTTCTATTTTTCTCTTAGAAATATGGTATTTGTGCCTCCTAGAATTTGTTCTTTTCTCCGCTCTTGCGACTTTTCGTCAGTGAAGAGAATTTTTCTGTAATTTAATCACAAGAAACTAATTGGAGAGGAAGACTAAGAGGTTAGAGTCACGCTAAACTGAACAGGAATTAGCTGAGAGAAGTGAGTTCTCCTATTCGACATATTCGAAATTTGATGATAAAATACAATAATCCGAAATTATGAACAATATAAAATATATTTTGTAAATTAAATTTTAAAATATAATTTTCATTTTCATTACTTTTATTTCTAATCAGAACTCTGATTTTTCTTCAATTCTGATCAGATATTTAAATTAAAGGTAGGTAGGTTATTCTCTAAATTTTCCTCTAAATCTCAAAATAAAAATCAGAAAACCAATAGGAAATTTAGCATAAAATTTGCACACGAATCAGTTGCTTCAAAGGAAATACTTGGTAGAACACCGACTTCCAAAATAAGAAATATTTCAATTAGTTAAGAGATAGGAAAAAAACATTCAATTTAGAATGTTGTAGAACATAAAAATATTTAGGATTTTGAAACATTATATTATACGGAACTGATTGAGCAAATCATGAAATATTAAAAAAAAACTTTTATTAGAGTGCTCTCTTTTCTTCCACGAAAAATAAGATATTTTAACTATATAAAAAAGGAATAGTTTTTTATATATATTTCAAATCAATTTATTGGAAAACATTTCCATATTCATAGGTGTAATCGATAATTTCCATTATCTATCATTACAATAAAATGTAACTCTAATTTGTTAACCAGATCCTCTTGATGTGATTCTTGGAACTGTAATGAGTGAATCAATTCCAATAAACTGTCTATGGATTATCTTGGAATGATTCCCAGTTGAGATTGTTCCCAGAAATGGAATATATTAATTAGTTCGGTGTTGGAATTAGTGATTAAAGGAAGACTGATATAAAGCCTGCATGAAGACCGAACTAAACATTTTAGGAAGACTGATGAATTGTCTGTAGTCAGATTAGGTAAAAGTCTGTAGTAGGACTAAAATGAAAACTGTAGTAAGATTGAGAGATAAAGACTGTAGGAAGTCTGAGATAAATACTGTAGGAATACTGGGATAATACTGTATGGAGACTGAAATGAAGACTCTAGGGAGACTGAAAAAATGACTGTATTGGGACTGGGATAAAAATTGTATTAAGACTGTGCAATTAAGAAGATTGAGACAATGTCCTAAAAGAGTGCATTTTCATGTTAGATGATGATATAACATTTGCATATTTTATTTACCTCTTTTAAGATATTTTTTAGGAAACCCAAATGTCTCAGGACAATAAAAGATTTAATCATCAATTGGATATTTATATTAGGTCCACACACCAGCATTTTCTCTTTTATCCAATATCCCAATAACGGTGAATGTCTATTTCCTGTCTCTATAAAAGTATTTAAATAATTCATTGCATCAGAACTCATCAATGAGGTAATCTTGATGCTGTATAGTGATTTCTCTGAGGATTTCTCAGTCCCGATAGTTTGAGACACTGGCAATGAAAAGCAGTTTGTCAGTTCAGATATTGACGCTAATACCATCTAGTGATGTAAAGTTCTTTCTGATCACATTTACAAATGTGAAGAAATAATATACGATTCTTTGTCAGGAAGTATAATGGCGATTGTCATTGAATGCATATTTAGAAATAAAGTTGAATTATAGTTATATTCTTAACTTTCGTTCAAAACAGCTTCTTCATTTCATCACATAATTACGGCTTTGCCTCAAAGTTATACTTTTTTCATTGCTCCATCAAATAATCCAATAATGCAACGCATCAACGCATCGTCACTACTTCGCTGTAACGATTCAATACTTCACCGCTTGGTCGTTTCAATAGCTCTTCGATTTATCGCTTCATTTTTTTTTCTTAATGCAACACTTCATCGTTCCATTCTTCAGTTCTTCGTGCTTTTCTCACTCGCATTTTTTTTTGGTCACCAAATAAAATTATCACTCAATAGCATCGTTACTTCATAGCTTCATTCTGATTGGAAACAATGCATGGCTCCTTTACACAAATATCACATTTTATCCAAACAATAGCGACAAATTTGTGACTTGAGTACAGATATTAGATTCCTAATCTTAAGATTTATTCCGTAGAATTTTAGGCAATTTACGATCATTGACTATTATTGGTATTCTGAAGAAACAGAATTTATGATTTATATTGACTCTTTATTTGATTGAGTGAAAAAATGAAGTTTAATTAATACTAATACCAATTCTAGTACAAAATATGTGATACAAATTATGTGATACAATATGAATATCATTTTCATTACATTTGGCAACTAGTTATAATATTATTATAACAAGTAATTATTCCCTCTTTTTATATTTAGCGAAGAGAAAAATATTGAAATATTAAAAAATATCCCTTTTTTTCATATTCTACGAAAAGATGCAATATGGTTCAATAATTTTTGTGCTATGAGTTATAAATGAGCTTGACCTTGACCTTTGCCAGATTGCTCCAAAAATTCTACCAGATGGTTCCTGGATATTGTCGAATCGTTCCATCAAATTTCAGACAATTTGGTTGGATACTTTTTGAGTTATTGATTCATAAATGGCCTTGACATTTAACTTTGACCTTTGACCCGATCGCTCCCAAAATATAACAAAGTGGTCCAGGTATATTGACCAATCGTCTCACCAAGTTTTATGCAATATGGTGCAATACTTTTTGAGTTATGAATGACAATGACCTTGACCTTTGGCTGAATCGCTCCCAAAATTCTACCGGCAGGTCACTGGATAATGATCAATCGTTTAATCAAATTTCAGGCAATTTGGTTGAATACACTTTCTGTTATGCGAATAATAAGATGATAAATAAATAAATAAATGCCGTCTATAATATAACCCTTCTGCATTCTGCGAAGGTAATAAACTCATTTTATGCAATATTGGCAAAAAACATCACCCAAGTCAATTACAACATCAGGAATAAAATATGACAACCCACCGATCCCACATGGATTATTTCTGAGTCCGGCTGAATGAATTCCTGGGCATTCCTGTCACCCTGTGATCCGAAGAAATTAAATTAGGCCATTCCAGAAGTTGTGGTGAGCAGGTTATTGGTTTTCTGTGATCCTTTCAATGGAGGGGATTAAACTAGATTGGAGGTGAAATAGACAGCCGTTAGAATGATTTATGGGACGATATTAAGACTGACCGGTGATCTGACTCCCTGAATGATCTACCAGCATGAATTGCTATGCATGTAATCCCCTTTTATTTTAAATAATTTACCTGCATATGTTAAATGATCTAACTACCCAAGTAATTATCAGCTATATTATCTGGATAATAAATATATTTCTTACATTTTCTGAATTTGATAGAAATATCCATGGTCTTTCACTTCCGTCGTTCAAACGAAAAGTGTTCATGAAATTTGAATAAATCAGTAAACTTTGAACTGTTCAATTGACTTCATTATTTAACTGAATAAACTGATAATAATTTGAAATCTGAATTAGCAAATCGATATTTTCAATCTATATGACCAGAAATTGGAGTTTAAAAAGGACTGAGGTATTTTCCAATTTACAGGATTATTCCATGTTATCGATTCTATAAGAAAAATGTCTATACTGGTAATTATTTCAGTTTTATATCAATTAATATAAAGAAATTGTTAGGTAATTTATAATCAAAGGATCTAAAATGTTGAACGGACCGATAACTCGAAATTTACCAATAACTTTCCGGAAATACATGTTTTATTTTTTTCGAAAGTGATCAATTTTTCTTCTGAAATCATTCACTCATTTCTTGAATCAAATAAAATGGAATATAACTTTCGAAACCACTTAGATCATTGAATTGCTGATATATATGTGCTTTAAAAATTCGGTTCTTTCTGTTATTATCATGCAAAATTTACATGAAGTATATTTGAACTTTTTTAACATCATAGTAACCAAATAAGTTTATTAAGATTGTAGTTTTTCAATTTATTTCAATGCATGGGTTGTGCGACCAAAATACTTGTAGAACCACTGATTTAGATGGTGAATTCAAACACTGTATTATAATTGACTTCACCAGTCAATAATTTGTTATCAACAAAATAATAGGAAATCTGAACAAATATTGTTAATAAATTATACCACGTACTTAGATTAAGAAGGCATAATATATTACCTCAGTAAAATCTATTCATCGAATGACTCTTAAAAAAAGTAATGCAAACTGGTGATTAAAAGCAAAACATGAGGGCAAGGACATCAAGAAATTATTTTATTATTAATGACAAAAGCATCGCATTACCTACATTAAGCTTATCAACAGCACTTCATAAAATGAATGGCATATTTATATTAATGGTCTCATGAACGACCAGCAGAAAATTACCTGATATTATAAATGCAAATTGACTGTCAAGTATAAAACACTTTTAAAGTACTTCCAACTTTTGTTTATATGTCAGTTAATAGGGAGGAATTGTGTCAGTGAGAGATGAATAAGACACGGAGAGACAAATACAGACAGGCCTTGCTTTAAGTACAACTCACTTCAGTAAAAGTGGTATTTATTTCGAGTCATGTTTCGAAATAAGTACCGTTCGTATACATAGAAAACGGAGACAATTTTTTGTGATTATTTCACGGTAACTAAAAAAAACATCAAAATTATAATCCAGATAAGGTAATTAGAAGCAATTGGTTCAGAAATTCAACATGTCCTATTTTAGGGTAAGTACCGTGTTATTGCAAGGTTCCATAATTTCGAACACGTGAAAATCTTTATATAATAATCATTATTTAACTTTTTTTTCAATTGTTATCCATGATAACAATTAGAATAGAAGTTAAAAAATAATTATAATATTTTCTTTTCTGACGTGTCTGAAATTGTAGAACCAACCAATAACTTGGAACTAAGTACCCTACTACCAAAAACATTTCATAGAGCATAAAATTGCGGTTTGAAATGTAGCACAATAATTATAGAAATCTAAATATTTTTTAATTACTCACCTATACTGAGTAAGAGTTAAGCTATTGATGGATTTTAAAACATTTATTAAATGCACGACTTTAAACTTTTTCATTACAGTCACAAATAATGAAAGACTGTATATTATTATTAATATGCTTAGATACGTAGTACTTTAATAACTCTAAAACCAATTTTTTTTCTATAACTCATAGAAAATGATATATATATATAATCAAGGAGTGACCATTATAAATTTCTTGTTACTTTTATTAGCTTTAATTACCGTTTGGTAACTAAACTGAGTCGTGATTTGGTAACTAAAGCGGGGGATTCCTGTACTTAACTAAATAATAATAACTTTTTATTTATAAAATTGTAACTCGTTCACTATTGTAGTTGATGGCAATAAATGTGACTATTATTCATGACTCATTGGCTAACACAAGCGGAACTATCATGTAAACACATTATAAATCAACTCAATTGTTTTCAGAGGCCATGAAAGACAGCATCCTCTCCTTTTTCTTCCGTGTCTCTTTTTACGAATAACAGCGGGCCATATACAAGATAGACTCAAAACACACGAAAAACTCTCTGAAATATTATCATCGACCTAACTGTTGTAATTGATAGATACCTTGTAGGAAGATTTTCTATGAAAGATCTAAACTCTTAATGAAAAAGTAATGTTGTGGAAAGGTCAATATTTCGAAACTGCATTTAGAGAATTCACTGGATCTTCGTTTCTCTCTCTTGACTTTCAATAAACAAATCTTACATCGAAACCATTTTACCATCACTTCCGATAGCTAGTGTTTATCATCAAAAAGCTAGTTAGTCAATCGTTACAATACCATCTTGATAAAAACCTCTCAATTTATCAGCAAATATTAGGTTAAAATACCTCATCCTAATAACGAAATGCAGACGATTTATGGAATAGCTTTTGGAGAGTTATGCTAATTATTTTTTGGATGGAAAGGCAGAATGAATTTTTCGAAATGCAAATTGATTTTTTGAATCATTAAAGCATAGATAGGAATTATATCGATATACTGTCCCACATACTCTCAGAAACAATATAACAGAGTGAGGGGAAACTATTTAGATGTTAGAACTAGATAAGTAACTTCCTAAGTTACAGTTAGAGTGTAACTTTATGAATTAAAGTTATGATGTTACTTTGTGAGTTTTAGTTTATAGGATTTTCAATAAATTGATCAAATTCCCTAATTCAATGGTTTCCTTTTCACCTCAAGTACAAATCCTCGGATATATTTTCTGTCAAGAAAATAAGATTCGCTGTTGAGAAAAGATAGAACTTTTTGAGCTGAACTAATTAATTGCTGACACACGTCAGAGCTATAAAACATAGCAATGTTATGTGTTATAATTCATGTGAGCTGTGAAAATTTTAACAAGTGTGTTGTAATGTATGCATGTCAGACAGAGTTCAAGTTGTGTTTAACCACTGACAATTCCTTGTTTAATTATTTACATAATATCGTAAGTGGATGTTTACCAAATGTATAATAGAGATAACTAAAAGGTTATACCTTCACACATAACTTATAAGGGCATCTCTTCAACTTTACCGGTTGTTAATTATTCTAAAAAATGCAAACATATTCTCTTTAGAATATGGTATTATTATATAATATTTTAAGCAATAGGAAAATTTCCAAAAAAGGAAGATTTCAAAATATTAAATCATAAAAAATGTAGCAAAATAGCATAATTTTGCATTTACCAAACCTAACCATGTTTTAAAAAATTACAATTAACCTCAAATTTTGTTCTCTAATTTAGTTTTTCTCTAATTGTCCAAAACTATGAAGTCAAGAACAGAAACAACACCAATTTGGCGTATGTGTAATCAGAAACCAAAGTTTCCAGTGATTTTTTCCTTTAGTACATCTCGTATGTTTCGAAATGCAGAAATTAATTGAGAAACTTTGTATAAAATAGTTAAGGTCGGTTTGATTCCAATAAAGTAAAGTTTTGATTTCAGTAAAGTAAAGTTACAAAAATATTCATATTACAGGTTGTTAATTTCTAACTGAGTACATATTAATTTTCTTTCTCGAACAAGTCAGCACCAATTGCATTTTTGTTCATAGATATATACATTTCATTTGTTTTTCACTCTCAATATTTTGATGGATCGATAATTGCCTCATGAAGTCCAAGAAAAAAAGCCACATACAAAACATTTTGTCACTGTTTGTTTCGATGAAGAGATCAGAATTTGTACGGGAAGAGAAAAGAAATAATGGGGAGATGGGGTTGGTAGAAAAATGATAGAAATCTTGTCCTTCTATTTACATATTTACAGTTGTTAAAAAAAAACTTTTTTCTATTTTATTTTTAAACATAAAAATGATTTATTTTCTAACATATTATGTTTTGCAATTTTTATCCTTCACTTTTCTGACACTGGTATTATAAATTATTCAAAATTTGTTGAAAAAAAATTATTTAAAAAATAAAAAAAGAAACGTATTCGATGCATCAATTTATAGTGGGACTGACGCAGGTTGAGCAAGTTAGCTGTTTACCATATGTGGAGCATGATGCGGTTAATGTGTTGAAACTATGTTTGTTGCATCATATATTTGATATCAGTGTAAATTTATTGATGACGAATATGTATTTATCTTGAACATTAGTTATATTTAACCATTCAGTAATCATATTCATCACAATATTTATCTTCTAATTAACTGACTGTATTTGAAAAAACAAAAGTTGTTGTAAAATGTTATATTTCTCCCCACTGTACCATATTCCCCGGAACATTTGAACAAGGAGGAATCTTCCCTGTAAAATAGTATGACTCTCGGGTGTTGAAAATTTAAGTTATTATCATGAAAAGAACTGAGAAAGAATGAAAATAGACGGTAGAAACAAATATAACTTAAAAATTCGAAATAAATATTTCTGAGATTGTGTGGGGCGAGTGATAAATCAATATTTTTTAGTACAGTTACATAAAATTTGAATGCAGAAAATTGATAATGATGCTAACGGTTCGGACTATAATCACTATGATAACTTTCATATAACAAATCTTCATTCATACACGATTCATACTTGAACTACTAATTTAAATATAACGGCGATGCAAAATTTCAACAGATAAACATCAAGAATAAAACCATTTGTATATCCTTGTAAATTTTAGAGATTATGTGAAGGAATGTATCACGCTCCAGTATTCATACTTAAGCACGTACTAAGTCACATTAAATCTTAATTCAGAACGTAAAACAATGGTCGCCCGGGGAATCATTCTTCTTGAATGCTTCTTTTTTAAGAGAAACCTGAATAACATTCTATTCCATCATGATTTAAATTAAAATGTATAATCATAAATAATCATATGTTAACTGCTATAATAAATTAAATTTATTTAACTTCATTCTTAGTGAAAATACATAAGTTTCAAGTAAATTGAAAATGATAGGTATTGATATGATTCTTCTATTCTTATGTTTTATTGTAACGGAAAATGTGCACTTTAAAGGTTTAAGCTACACCATTATTAATACTATTGAAAACCCGTTACTTTTAACGGCAAAATACACTAGAATAATAATAAAGTTTTATAATACATCAATCGTTGATGAATCATTTCTATAAATGAATGAAGAAAACACATTATCATTAATTAAGTCAAAGATATTTCCTTACCGTTATCATTTTCTATTTTTTAGCTTCATTCATAACCCCGTAATTTTGTCTAAAATATTTTTCAAATATCCTCAAGCACACGCTCAGCTATTCACTGAAAAGCACCCATTGATTTACATCGCAATTCTCGAACTGAATTTGACAATTCCATGTAAAATTCGACAGTGAGAATAGAATTAAAACATTTTTCAGAATTCACAGGACAGTCGGTTTCTGGAATCTGAATTTCTGAACATATTGCATGTTTGTGAGGGAAACTATTTTGGTGTTAAATAATCTGGTCAACTTTGCTGATAGTGGAATTATTGAAAAGCATATAGGGTGCAGTGTCAATATAACGTTAGTGAGGAATGGGAATAAGTCGTAGATAGATCCTTTAGTTAGAAAGAAATGGAACTTGACTAAACGAAATTTATGGAAAAGAATTTTTTAAGTGGTAGATAGATCAATCAATAAAATATTCCACATATAACCAAAAAGTATTTCAAAAGTAGTATGTAGGGCCTTTATCCTATTCTACCTTCAAATCTCAGTTATTTGTACAATAAGCATATATCAATTATTTCAAGAATCTTTTATCAGTCATTAGCTAATTGGCTTCGTTAGCATTGTCTTACTTTGTTTTATTAAGTTAGTTCGTTATTCAGAATTGTTGTTCTCTCACATGAATACTAATTAGTGAATAAAACCAAATTTAGAAGTTCAGGGGATCTTTTAATTGAATTAATGAGAGTGTAATTTTAAAGAAAGAAAATGAAATGAAATAAAAGAGGTAATTAATTAATAATAATTAATAATTTTTTCAATGTATCATCGACGAAAACTCTAGCGAATTTTAATTGGTAATTACTCAAAAAATTAATTATAGTGTTTAACCGATGAGTGATGAATTATTATTTTCAGGGTGGTTCGATTTTTTTTCTTATGATCGTTGAATATTAATCCCCGATAAACTGTTTTTATAGAACATCATATTAGTTTCTACTTTAAAGTGATTACTTATGCAGAGGTGGTGAAGTTATAAACAATGACTGTACTACAGCATATATGCACGACATATATTAAGGACAACGTACTTGGTTTTTGAAAATATTTTATTAATGAAGCTACGGTTCTGAAACTTAGTACCTTAATATAAAATTGAATTTTTTATCGTATTTGTTCATGCCATTTATTCGATTAGACCCATAGAAAACGGGTTATTCGAATTTCGAACGAATTTCGAACCGTTTCCAAAACACCTAAGGCTTATATAATTTTGAAGCTGCGGCATTGAGGTTTCTTTCATTCGATTTTCCAGGAAATTCTCTAGAGCTCTAACAGCTTATTTTGTTTATTCTCGAATTGTTTTTCGAGATATTATTCTTCTCATGAAAAAAGTAACCATGTATGTCCTCTTAGGGCATAAAATAAAATTAACATGCAGACAAATATTTTGAGCAATCATAATGTCAGTTGTTAGATTGTCAATTTTTGTTCAGTTTCTTTGCAAAGTGAACCAACATTTCGTTTTTCTTGCAAAATAAAAGACTCTTCTACCGTCAAATTATTGAAATTGGATTAAAGTAACTTTAAGCAGAATGAAAGACGTCTCTACCTGTTGACAGGTGAATTACCCATAAGTATCCATTATTCCCATTACTTATGACAAGGGGTTAGTATTACCTTTATTAGAATTCGGTTACAATTGATTTACATTCATACTTTGTCTCTTCGAAAATTTAAGACTATAACTGGAAGATTAGTCTCTTCTGACGTCATAAACGTCTACTATATATCACAATTAGGTTTTTTTTAGCAATGAGTGCCTGGAGACATTTATTTTATCAGTAAATCTATAAATTTAAATGATTATTTCCACGGTGCCCTAACCGACTACATTACGATAAAACACTTACTGAAAATTGAAATAGGTTGATGGTGGTTACAGAATTACAATTATTGCTGTTTTTTCCGATTTGTAGGAAGATTATAATCGTCAATAAAAAACATATAATCCATCTATGAGTATAAATAATTTGACGAAAATCAAATTGTAATTATCATATATTTGATAGTCATAATGTGTATTGTTTTTCATGGAATATTTTCAAAATATCATATGACTGTTATATATTCACAAGATTTAATATAAAATTCGATAGGTATATTCATTTATATTGATAATAATACAATCTAATTTCCAAACTATCCATTTTCTCACTGTGTACAATACATTTAGAATAAAAGCATAAAAAATCGAATCTGATATCTCATTTTTGTATCTCAATTCAGATTTCAATAGAATGACTTTCCACTGTTATCAGTTCAAAATATTTCTCTTTTCCTGTTCGTTTCTAAGACATTGAAATTCATTTCAGATCCTATTTACCCAATTGATATTTTTACCTCATACATTTTCTCGGATTTCCTGAAAAACTCTAAAACGTGTATTTTGTTTCTTCAAACATTTTCCATTTCTGTTTAGTTTTAGTTACTTTTCAATCGTTTGAGAAATTTGAGAATCGTGGTGTAATTTTTCCGTAGATTTCACGAACATAAGAAGAAGAGAAAACTTGTCTCAGTCAGAATGCATTGCGCTAATGTTGAATCGCTGTATATCCAAGCTCCTGTATGCCTTATACAGACACAAAATAAACTGATCTAATAGTTGTTAAATTTGATGACATTGCTTAATAATATAGATTACAATTAGTTTTCTTTTAACAAGAAATGAAATTTTATCACATGAATAGAGTAATCCGATAGTTCGGATTATCCCATGAATAGTTCGTAATAAATTTAGTTTCGATACAATAAATGAACTTAAATTTTTTCAATTTATAGAGATTATTATTAATTTTGAATTTAATTATCATTGAATTAGCGAAAGAAAACTTTTCATTCTTGACTTCAATAAACAGATACTTAAATATGACTATGTTTAATGAATATTTCGGTTCTTTCTCAATCAAACTGTTTTTTTAAATAACGTTTTACAGAGTATTCTAATTGACTAAACAGAGTTTTTAATTTGAGCGATACTTTTTTCTGACATTTTGCATTCATTCATTCACTCCGAAGTGAATGACTTAATGAATAAAGAGCCGTGGATCGCAGTTCTGAAAAGCCGATGATTAAATGTTCACAGTCCAGCAGTGGTGAAAGCATCGAATTATTAAACTGAATCAATTTATCTCCAGCGACCATTTTATTCACTGAAAATAATCAATTTTACATCACCAATATCATTCCAATGATGGGAGGAAATATTTAGAAATGGAGCAGTAGATTAGAATGGTAATTCGATATTGTGCTCTAAAAAGAGGTGTTTTGAATGAAGAGAGGAGAATCATACAAAGATGTACAACAGGCAATAAAATAACCGATAAACCATTACCGGGTAATTTAGGGGTGCGGAAAGGGTAGTCACGAGGAATATTCCGATGAGAAGAAAGATGCTTGGTATAAAAATAATTCTTATAGGAATTAAAAATCAAATCTCTCTGAAATTTTTTTTTCTTATATATAAATGAGCAGGAATGCAAGTGAGGTCATAGAAAATTATTAATGAGAGAGCACCACTTTATCTTCTTTAGGTTCACTATGACTTTTATATGTGTATGAATTCATAAAATATCTACTCTATTGTTTTTTTTTATGAAACCTAATCTCTCTGTTTTACGTGATATATCCACTACTAATCTTCCATGGCCCCACTCTAACTTTATCTGTGACTAGTGCAATGCCTTAAATTCCTATTTTTCTTTTTGGAGTGAATAGTCTGATAAATTGGTTGATTGGTCCTTTACTTGATATAACTAAGAAAAGTGATCAAAGTGTTAGATATTTACTATATATAATTAAATCACATAGATATATTGCTTATAATTTGAAACTATAAACTCGCTGCAACTAATTAAAACTAAACCAGACAAATCATTTTAATTTAGAAGTTAAAAAGTTTTAATATATTTATTTACTTTCTTCCCCATTTTGCATAGAAATGCTCGTACTTGAATTATTCGGATACATGTTCAAAGCTTCTGTGTTTTGGGATTTAGATTCAATTTTAACTTTTCCTATCTTAATTTGTTGCTGCATAAATTTAGAATTCTAAATCCCATGTAACTTACTTGAGGAAACATCGAAGCAAGATACTTACAGTCTAATTTAAATTAGCATTTTTGGAATATCATTGAATTAGAATTATATAAATTAAATGAGATTATTACCTAATGAATTACTATACATCATAATTGTAAAATCACACAACTCCCTTTTAATATTCCTGATATCATATGACGCAAATTGTAATAATTGTTAATTTTGTAAATAATTGTTAATTTTTGTTAATTACTTAATTTATTCAATTTAGTTATTACGTTCTTCCGCTTTATTTATTTATCATTTTGAAGCCGATTGAGAGAGACTCTCGTTACCCGCTTTTTGTTTTGTTCAGTGATTTTCTCTCTGAGGGTCACTCGTCCTCTTGTTGGAGAAAAAGATGCGCTCGCCTCCGATTATACACCATGATGAAATTATCAATAAACCTCTTCTTATATAGATGGATGTTTTTTCCGGAAATGGTGAAAAGGATCCTTAAGTTTTACCGGCTGAAGTAGGGGGCATAGAACGTCGAATCAGGTGTCTGAACATTCTGAATTCTAATTATCTATCTTTCTCATACTTTTTTTCTCAATAGTTATCGTGAATATGAGGTCTAGGTCAAAGAGCTCGTCTGATGTACACTCTCATTACAAAAATCGTATAATATCCCTAAATATAATCCATAAATATTTGATTTGTTTCATTAAATAGGGGATCACAACAGGCATCTTCTTGAAAAATGAATTTCAAAATTTGAACAAGTGTTTATGAAATAATTGATGCTGTCATTAGACACCTAAGTCTTCAAAAAACAGTTTTAAAATATATTAATCATAATTTCCAGGAAAAAATTTTGTTGTGTAAATCTTCCTTCTCGTTTTTCGGTAACTATTTCCAGAATTCACAAACTGGAATTTGAGTATTTCGATTTTCAATTTTGTATAATTAATAATGTTTTTCTTTGCTGATTTTTTGATATTATTAGTTTGAATTGTTTTTCTTTCGAAATTAGAACTGACTTCCGAACTGGATACCCGATTGAATGCCTAGCAATATTTTGAAAAGTAGGTCAAATTTTAAAATGTGATCGTTCGATCTTATTTGATGTCTGAAACTGAACTGAATTGGAATTTTTTGCTTGGAGATATAAATTCAAGAAGCAATTTCTTTATAATTCGTTTATATTTTTCGTTTATAATATATTGCATGATTTAATTTGATTTCATTTCTTTAAAATCATTATAAGATCTAAGAAGTTGAAAGTTTTTCTTATTTGACCAAATTAAACTTAATGATTCTGTACATTTCATTTAAATTTGATTATTCTAATATTCATTTAAACAAATTTGTTCCTTCCCTCCTCTGATTTTCGAAAAGGCATATTGAATAATATCATTTAATTCAATTTTAAAGCTCATATATTATAAAAAAATAATGTGTGAAGTATGTTTGAAATGCTATTTTAACGATATTCTAGCGCTATAAATAGATTAGTTGATGTTAAATTCCCTATGATGTATAGTATACTGTGACTTTGGAAGCAATGAAGAATTCTCAGACAATCTCTGACATATTCCAACATCTTACTCTTCAATTCCAACTCCAAACGATTCCTAGAACTGACATCGGAATTTGCAATTGCTCAGACGTGAGTAAAATCTCATATCCGGAAGAGAAAAAAGTCGAATTCATGTTCGCTCTTGCTTTAGAAAATTCAAAGTAAGATCTTATGATAGTTTTGAATTGCTTTGATAGTATACAGAATTCCCTTTAGTATTTTTTTATAAAAAAAGTCTATATTATTCTTCAAAACTACCTATTATGACATCAACCCATAGAGAAAAGTATGGTGTGGCTATTAAAGATTAGGCGGGGCATACTTCTGATCATCTCTGGCCTCACCATTTCTTTCTCTCCATGCTGCTTATCCGAGACTAATCTGTTTTTTTATTGCATTGCTATTTTTAACATAGTAATTTAAACTTCAACAATAAAATTGAAAAAGTGTTCAAATAACATAATTCTAATGCCAAAGAAGAACTGTTAGAAAACAATAGTTTAATTATTAAAGTATATAATAAAGTAGAATCATTGATTGGTAATACACAATATTGTGACTAGAAATTGATAATGGAAATTAAAAATATTCCTATGATTGAAAATAGCTAGCCTAAATATCAACATGTATTTGTTTAAATGTATTAATAATATTAATAACTACATAATCAATCTCTGGATTGATGATCTTCCTCTCAAAAGTGCTTTATTCTATCTAACCTTGTAAGTTAATAAACAAGAAAAATTTAATACAGCAATCAGAAAATGGGGAGTTGTTGACTGCAGATTTTCTTCTAATATCCAAACATCAGACACGGAAACCTATGATTAGTGTTTTCAAGCAGATAGAACCTGCAGTTTTACCTTTATATATGTATTGCGTATAAGGAGAATGTAATTATACATAAACAACTTGCAATAATCGGTGAAACAGAAAGGATTGTCTTCTGTGAGAAGTTTTTACTATAGAAAAATTAAATTTGAACCAATTGCAGAAGACTTCTGTGACTTTGTTACACATTTTCAGTCGTGAAGCCTTATTTAAGCGATTCAAAAATGATGATAATTGAAGAAACTTCCTAATCAGTAATCCATGAATATATATTATCTAAATCAAAACAACAATAATTAAAAAAAATCGTGTAATCTTGCTTAATGAATTCTGAACCAAATTGAAATATTAAAATGCAGGATATTGTTTGATAAAACATCAGGTAAGACTATTATATGAACACTATATATGAGAAGGAACTACATATAATTATCAAATATTCAATTCATTTCACCATAAGTTTTAAGTAAGCCATCTCGTAATATTATAAATAAAATACATATAATGTATCCCTAAGATGTGTGCTTCGCATTTTGTCACGGATTATCATTTTGTTAGAATGTGATGAGACTGTAAATAATTCCTTATTGTTCTATCAGGACTACAATGGAGTTGATGTATGATGTTTACTACAATTAAAATGATATACCTATACTGTTGACTCAAATGGAAATGATATATTATGTTGACTCAAATGAAATTGATATTTAATGTTCACTCAATTGGAAATGGTATTTCAAATGGAAATGACACTCAAATGGAAATAATATATAATGTTGTATCAGATGGAAATGATATATGATGGAGATGATGTTTAATATTCGCTGTATTGAAGTTCATCTTTCATGTTGATGTTAACTCTAGTAGAGTTGATGTATTATGTGTTTAAAGACCGGACTGGTTAATTTCCAGTGCCTGGAGTTGAATAACAACCTCATTTCTTTTGTGAACGAGGACGCTTTTGCTGGGCTAAGAATAATGATCGAGTTTGACTTAGGAAACAATTCTATCCATCAACTCTATGCAAAAACATTCAAAGTTGGTGGAAGAGAAATGAGTGATGTTGGAAATACATTATAGATCTCAACAAAGGAGGGGAAGGATTAATTGGATAAAAAATATCTCTTGAATGATACCGTTGGTTCATTGATTCTATTCAATGGAATTTGAATTTGTACTCTCAAATATATTTTCATTCACTGTTATATTTGAACTCCGTAACAAAAATTTGATTATAGATTTGAATATGTGAGAAAAATATTATTACCAAAGTTACTGTAACTTGAAAACCAACAGAATTCAGTAGAGATTAATACACTTAAATTAATGCACTCAAAATGAAAGTGATACTAACTGTGCTGTAATGAGTTTTGGAACTATTCATTCAAATTCTAGGTGAATTGAAATTATATCAAAGTCATCAGAGTGTTGATGGAAGTTATTGAATTGGAATGGTATTCCAAGTCCAAAAACATTATATCTTATAGGTCATAGTTTTGGAAGACAGAAATGTATTTGACTATAACTAGAGTTTAACTATTCTAATCAGGAAAGCTAACTTACACCAACTGGATTCACTCACGAATGCTCATATTTCCTAATTCTTTTTGTTAAGGAATACCTTGATGTTTGCACACGATAAATATATAACTAAATAAAGCAATTCGTGGACGATATGTCCTTGGACGAAATGTCCGTTGGACGACATGTCCTGGGACGAGATATCCGTGGACGAATTGTCCGTGGACGAAATGTCCGTGGATGAAATGTCCGTGCACGGAAATAAGTACATAGGTATATAAGACATTGGCAACTGAGAGAGCAGAGCTGTGATTGGGTGGAGGAGTTGGTATGTTTTTCGTGCGTGTATGTGTCCTCCATGACAAATGTGAGCTTAGCGGGTACAAAATTGTTTTTCTTTCAATACCTAGGTTGCCCCACGTCACCAAATAACAATTAATTTTATAATTTACGTGATTTATGTTGATTTATGCCGATACGTTGATATTTTTTCACTTATTATCAAAAACAAAAAGTCAAGAAAGACCGATAAATTTGAATGAATTACATGTATGATAAAAATAATTTTATGAAGGATGTGCTTAGAAAATACACTTCAAGTTCATTAGGGTTGATAGAGATTTATTTGTTTTCGGAACTCTGAATTGGAATTGTGTAGACTGGTCGATCGTTTATCCGAAAGAAGTAACAGACAGTTCGTCTTGATGAATTCGCAGCTCCCTGGATTACTTGGCATTCGGCGATCCTCTTCCCTTTCTTGATTAGTGCACCCAGCAATGCTCTTTTGACAGGTGACACAAAGATTGGCAAGTATGGAGCCTTCTACACAGTCAAGAAAAGGTCAAACTCTAGTCTGGTGTAGTAGATGCTTCAAATTGGAGTTAAGAAAGATTATCACCAAATAATATAACTTTTCTTCTGTACCTTTTTTTTATTATCTTCTCAGCAATAATATTTTCCAGCGAAATTTTCCGCAAGAGAGCGCATACTTGCTCAGACTTCTTCTTCGATAGTTTTTGTTTAATTTATTGGTACTTAAAATTTGTCTTCCCAAATTCACGATCGGTTAATGGAGGCATGAAATGCTTGAGAAAATAGCCCATAAATTCAGAAAACGATATAGGATAAGTTCCAAGTTATCGCAGGTCTCTGCTTTTCGATCTTGTAAGAAACAATAAAAATAATTATTACGAAACTTAATTTTGAATGATCTGAATCGTGAAACCGTCCAATATCTCAAAGCTTGCAAAAAAAAATGCTGTTAAGTTAAAATTGATAATTGTATTCTTTATGGATAACAATTGCTCTACGTAAATGATATTCTAATTTATGTATGTTACTATAACTAATTTGCTACGTAAAAATACAGAGAGAAAGGTTTAATGAAGCCATATAGGATTATGAAATGGAAATTTTGGTGACAAGATGGAAGAAAAGAATAAAACATAATCTTTCATGGCCCCGAGTTCAATTTATTCAAATCAAGTCTCTATAAGTTATACAATTCTATAATATTATACAAATATTTTTTTCTATTGACGGTCAGAGAGAACATATCTGACTTATATAGAGTAGCTTTTAGGCGGACATGAGCACAGTGAATGTCCTGCAGCTAAATTGCCAATAAAAATGACATGAATTATGGGATATGGAAATATATACCAGAAATATATCTTCTTCATTATATCGAAATGCATAAACTTTTCCATTGAAAAAGTAAATTTTTTCTAACTAAAACTTGTAAAATTATTGCATATTCAAATATGAATAAGTAGAAAAATGTATACAGGCAGGCCTCGCTCTAAGTACAACTCACTTTAGTGAAAGTGGTACTTATTTCGAATCAGGTCTCGAAATAAGTATCGTTCGTAGACATAGAAAACGGAGACAATGTTTTGTTATTATTTCACGGTAACTATCAAAAACATCAAAATTAAAATCTAGATGAGGTTATTAGAAGCAATTGGTTCAGAAATTCGACATTTCCCATTTTAGGGTAAGTTCCGTGTTATTGCACTGTTCCATATTTTCGAACACGTAAAAATCTCTACATATAAATCATTATTCATCTGTTATTTTAATTGGTATTCATGATACCAATTTGAATAGAGGTTGAATAAAAATTATAATCATTATATTTACTTTTCCGGACGTGTCCAAAAATTTAGAACGTACCAATAACGTGAAACTTAGTACCCTTCTTGCAAAAATATTTCATAAAACATAAAATTGCTGTTTGTTCAATGTTACGCAATAATCGTAGAAGTCAAAGTTTTTATTAATTACTCGCCTATACTGAGTGAAAGTTAAGCTACGGTTGGATTTTAAGACCTTCAATAAATTCACTACTTTAAACTTTCATCACAGTCACAAACACTGTTTGCTAATAGGCTTATATAGTACTTCAACCACAGTTTATAGAATAAGAACTATAAACTGTGACTCTAATTCTAAAACAAAGTTTCTTTCATTATAACTCATAGAAAATGAGATATATAATCAAGGAGTGACAATTATATATTTCTTGTTACTTTACCTCGCTTTAGTTACTGTTTAGAAATTAAACTGAGTTGTGATTTGGTAACTAAAGCTAGGGATGCCTGTACTTAAAAAAAAATATTCATATAATCAATTATTATATTTATTTATGCTACTTTATTACGATTAATTAAAATTTGAAAATGCCTTTTATTTCAATATTTTAACTTTCAAAATTTATTTATTTAAAAAAAACGTAATTAATTTTTCATTGAAATTCTCTCGCAAAAAACAATGTATTTTGTTCCACGGTATAAAATAATAAGGTGTGAATAATAATAGCGTGTGTTGTGACTATCAACTCAACTGACAATGATTTATTCTGTACTGCATTTAACCTGCAATATTATATGATAATATAACTAATATCCTTATATCATGTAAGTAGGGTGAGTTTCCTGCTATCGAACAGTTCTTCATTATCGATCATACAAAGAGAAAACATTTATTATACTCGTTGATTCAATTACTATCCGTGGTACCTGCATTAATCATGGATACAAATTTGAATAGAAGGTAAATGATAATTATTATTATGTAGTTTTTCTTACAAGATCGATAATGTGGAACCATCCAATAACTAGGAACTCATCTTGTTTAACCAAGTAATATTATTTATAATTAGACTCTCACTGCTCAATATTTACTAAATTGAGTATTCATTTGAAGGTACATAATTAGTGAAAGAGTTATTCAATATATCTCTTGGTTTCAATAGGAGAATAAAAATTATTCTGTAATCATTCATTTCTTTTGATGTACGGATAATTTTCTATTTTTAGGATAATGTTGTTTTGATTTTATTCATATATTGTGATTTTATTGAATTTGGAGCCAAGAAATTTTAATTTAGTTCGTTAATTTTTATAATTAGGTAAGTTCCGAATTATCGGATGGTTTCACGTTTTAGACATTTGTGTCCATGGCACCTGCAGGTATCAACTTATCGTATTCATTTCAACACCAGTTTTCCCTATCAATGATTGTTATGGCAATTGAAATAATTCCAATGACTGAATTCGTGAATGGCGATATATTCGAATAAATTCAATCTGCTTTAATTGAATCCAATGTGATGAAAGCTTTTAAAGTTACTTCGATTATAGTTAGAGGGATTCAATGGGATTTAGACCACCCTTCGATCACTGTGCGGAAAGGGTATGATTTTCCAGCGTGAGAGATGTATTGAAAACTGGTTGTTGGTGGAAAGGTTCGGAATTATTTTATGTTTTACTCAAAAAATTCAATTCGGAAGGCTCGTTTGAAGTATGATATTCATAACACGTGATTCAATAATTTTAAAATCTTACGTGATAAAATAAGTTTCTTAATTGCTATATTTACAGAAATAGTGCAAGAATAAACTTAATTCACGACCATAGATCCATATAATAATCAGTACAACAATTTTCTACCTTTTTAAACAGAGCCAATGTCAGATTTTAAATTTGAGAACCTTCTCAAAGAATAGAGTTTTTATAAATATAATTCAATTTTTTTTTGTGTTTATAATGATTTTTTATTTATTGTTTCACAAATGATAACTTTCACGGAACCATAGCCGCATCAAATTTTTATTTATAACCCTAGTAACGAAACTGTCAGAAGTTTTCCAGTCCTCACTACAACTCTTATAGAATTTTAATCATTTGACTCTTCAATATTTTTCATTCATGGAAACGTTCTTTCGATAATTATACATCCATCAGAAAACGCCCAAAAAAAATTTCCATTCAAAATAAAAATAGCAAATAAAGATATAAATATATATTTCTTATGTGCTGTTTTTTGGGCGGGGCTTGTCACTCTGTCCAAAGCTTGATGTGCAAAAATAATCTCCAACATCTAACTAAACTGTTATGGGTTACAGTTAACTTATAGTAGTGAGACATTGTTCTTTATGTACTCATTGTACTTTATATACTCATCAAACTTTATGTACTCAAACACAATCTTGCATCTCATGACTGGAGAGAGCACTGATATAGTCGATATACTCCTTATAGATTTGAATAAATGGTCATAATATGAGTATCTTACTATCTATCATCTTCATTTTTGTCTAATCATAATTATAACGTAAAACTCATGGAAAAACTGTTTCCAAATCAGTAGGGATATATAAAGCTATTACAATATTTCCATGGAGACTGGTACGCCAGCGGATAGGTTATAAGGGTTAAATGTGAAATGTAAGTTATTTAGTTCACTTTTGTATATAATTTCTCGTGATTGTTGTAAGCTTAAATATTACTATGATCACGTATCCACATTCTCAAAACTTGAAAAGTTTAACTTATAAAGATTGGATGAATTGGTGGTCATATAATACTGAACAATTAGCGAGAACTTTTAAATGCAGCTATATAATTTTTTTTGATTTCAACAGGTACAGAGTTATTGAAATTTCAGAAATGTAGATTCAATTTTTATATTTTAATAAATATAAATTAGAAGAATGAAGTTTTCCTATTACTATAGACTAATTTTAAGGATATATTTTTATTTCGTTAAAACCCCAAAATAATTTATGTGATATTAGCTTTTTCAGAGCAAATACCTTCCGCGTCATTAGTTTTTATTTGTGGACACTTGGACAGAAGCCAGAAAGGAGAAATAACATATTAGGACTGGAAGCCAATTATTAGAATTAGGCAAATTTATTTTTACAGTGGTTATAGAAATGTTGATGCTAAATAAATAATATCTAACTAAATGAGTTAAGAAAATATTAATTTGAATTAATATATTATGCATGTAACATTGCAATCGCTCGTAGGTTCGTTCAGGAGTGATGTTTGTTTGTAGTACGAAAACAAGATTCTTTGAATTCACATTTCAGTTATCGCCTTTGAGCAGTTGGAGAAAAGAAATTGAATTCGATTTCTGGTCTTCTTTTCCTTATCCAAATAATTTCAATTTACAAATCAAGAAAGCTGTAATATGGTATCTGGGGAAATCGAACGCCTAAAATTGTTTGTTTATTGAACGTTTCTTAACTGTAAATCACTTTGCAAATCGAATTCTCAAACTAGTTGATGAAAAATAAATATAAACATGTGTTGAATCTCATGAGCTCGATGACAATGTCGATGAAGTTTAGATCTTTGAGTCCAGCTGCATAAAACCCCCATTTTTTGTTAGAAATCGTATGTATTTTAAAAATCCTAGTTACTCCTTTCTGAACCATTCTCTTACATGTAACCTTAGCCTCTGGAATTATATCCAGAATTCTCCATACCCCATTCCTGATAAACTCTTTCTAAACACAAACTACCTCCAGTACAATGATTTTACAAATTGCTTTGTGATAATAAAAGTCACTTGCAGGAAGTCCAAACTTACCTTCTATTTATATTCACAGAGAGAGGGAAGAAATACAAAGCATTTCGAAATTTAATGCAAAGTCAATTTTTGAAACTATAACAATGATTATTTTCAGAACTGATTAAAAATCTGATTATAATCGATACTTCCATTCATATGTATATTTGATGTTGATTATTTTGTTCAATCGAGGATTGGATTTCATAATCTCTGTTGTGAAACACGATTTTGGAAAATAAACTCTGACAAGCTTGTGAGTTTTTTTTTAATTTCAACTACATCATCAATTTCAATGCATATATATGGTAACTTCAGTAAATAAAATTTGGAAATGATATCACCAATTACCGTATTACTGAAACTGATTTTCATTTAAGAAATAATAACAATTCTGAATATTTTCTACTGAAATATAAATTCGATGAAATATTTCCGTCGCAGTGAATTCATTCCTTTGGACTCGGAAGATGTTCGAAAATTTGTCGGGTGAATTTTCTCGTATGAGATTCTCTCAATCGGAATATGCAAAGTAGATCAATAATCTCGTAAAACTATTTCCTAGAGGTGGAGGTACATTGCTATATTTCACTGGGGTGGTACACAAAATTTCGTATTTCCATGCATAACAATTTGTAAGATCTGAATTTTATGCAGCAGATTGATATCGTCTGCACTCTCTGCAGTTCGAATAGTAAGAACAACATTTCGGATATTGGAAGTTGTGATATATTGTGAAGTACAAAATGAAGAATTGAAGGTCGTAGAAATATTGTTTCCCTTTGTGGATCTCTTATCTTAAATAAAATCCTTTGATTTTACTTCAACTTATTAAAATATTGAAATTAGCATTTGAGTGATTTGTAAAACGAAATTTGAGAAAACTGCGAATCTATATAGTAATGAAAATGACCACATCTTGTTCCAATTTTCTTTTTACATTCTTAATTATTAGTGCATGAAAGCTAGTCAGTATAATGAATCCTTTACGTTACTGTGCTATACAGTTCAAAAAGAAATTTGTTTAGGACGCCATTAGGAAATTCTAAAATTTGTGATGTAAATTCGATGTCAAAATTGAGTTAGGCTTGTGACGAACAACTCACGGGGCTAATTAGAGTGATGGTGAACTAAATGACTCGGAAAAACAAATTGACAATTCATTTTCTGTGTATTTTTAAGGATATTGATGTAAAAAGATTGAAACCATTGTCTATTTTACACCCAAATAAAATATATAGGTTTTTAGTTCACCCCATATAAACATTTCAAAAATGTTCATATATTCTGAAAAAGGTAAGAACGTAACATAATTTACTGATTGTATACTAGTTTTTTTCGGGATCAATAATGAAAATAATTAATATTTATTTCAATCTTTATCGTATTAGCTTCCATTTAAAGGTGTACAATATACTTAAGTAAAAAAATATCGGTGCGTAATTATTGTCGGAAATTGAATTCCAAGGAAAATGTTTTAAGAAAACGTACAAGAGTTTTGTGCAAGTCTTTCAATATACAGTTAACTCACTACAGAATAATTGGAAACGCGTCTTTAAAAGCGACTTTTCTTACACAAAAATATCTCGTAACAATGAGGAGGAATATTGTGGAAAAAAAACTAAAGTTCCACAAAATTTCAAATGCAAAAGCTGCACGAAGGGACATTATAGGGATCTACATTTGTTGGAGTATTAGGAAACAGAGGAATGTTTAATTTAATGTAATTGCAGTTACGATAATAATTAACTAAACTCGATTTCTTCATCAAAAAACAGTAATTGGGAAAAGCGAGGATGATCAATGGATTTATAAATTTATCATTATGAGTTATACATACTATAGGTTCCTCCAGGGTTTTTTGAGATATTTTGATATTGAATATCTTCAAAAGAGTTTTGAATAAGAATACAAATCATAACAAAAAAAGGAAAAAAAAATATGAGCTTATCGTTGTAATGCTATTCATTTCATCTTTCCACCTATGACAGATCAACAGATCTGATGACTTGAAATAGAAACATTTCCAATACAATCTGAAATAAATGTTTCAATAGATAAGGGACATTTTTTGCTGGGGAGCTATATAGGCTAGTTTCATGCTTAAATCACTTCGAATGTCCTACCTTCCTGAACCTGAATGATCTTTATCCAATACCTGAAATAAATTTCTAGCCAATATAATTAAAGAATTCGTACGAATGTCTCGTAACCTCAGTGGAGATTTCAGCCATTTCCTTCAACAAAATATAGAGGACTATTGGCAACTTAATTTTGTTTAAAATAAATTATTCCATTAAATAGTGCAACTTTACTAGAGATTTATTCATTTGAAAACTCAATTGACTTTGTCTTGTGTGCTTCTTTTTATGAAATTATATTTAAATTTTATTTATTCGTTAATGCATTTCACAGTGAAAGAATATTGAATTCAAAAAATTTAGAAGTTGTTTATTTAAACCATTGGCAAAAGAATTTCCATGTTTATATATAAGGAGGCAAGCGGAGAGTTATACCATCTATTTGGAGTAATGAAAGAACTCTCCACTTTTCTCTTTTTAAATTTATTTCACAAGAAATTTAAACTTGGCAGCACAGTAATTGTTTTAATATTTTCATAGCCGGGTGTAATGAATATTTGATTTTAGAATTTATAGCAAATATTTTTGTCTATGATGAAGAAGAAAAGTATTATGATTATGAAAAAAACTTATAGAATGATATTAGGGCTATCATGTTAATGAAGTGAATATTTGTTCAACCTTATGGGAAACATAATTGAAATAGTATTAGAATTAGAAAGTCTCATTTATGTAGAATTGAAAATTTTTGAAAAATAATATAAATATTGATAAATATTATTTCAAATGATAAATAATGTTCAGAAACATCCTCTTCCTTTTATTCACGTTGCTCTCATTTGCTGAAAATCATTCGTTTTCCACTATTTTGTTTGAAAGTACGTGACTTCTGGGTGGTAGTTTTCCCGCAGTGGCAGTTTTTCCACAGTGGCAATTTTCCCAGTGGCAATCTTCCCAGTGACTATTTTCCCATATTGGCAGTTTTCCAGGGGGCAATATTCCCAGTGGCAATTTACCGCGCACGATATATAAAAGGCTTGGTTATGCGATAATAACTTACTCATAAATATATAATATCCTCATTCAACAATGAAAATATATTATTCTAGCATATTATATTATAAAGCCAATATTGCAAATCTATATCCATTATTTTCATATATATACAAATATCCTTCCGGTATGCCAAAAAACGTCTAATATTTATCATAAATAATTTAATTAATTGTTTTTATGTGGTTCTGAAACAGATTTACAGTTATTGATTTAAAAGCTGATTAAGGAAGGTTCACAATGATTGATTTTGAATTTACATTTTTTTCTGATTCTCAGTTTACACGTCAAATCAGTTCATTTGTCATTGATATTATTTCAGATCAAATATATTTATAAATTTTCCTATTGTAAATATAACAAACTTTCTGAGACCAGCCGCTTTATACAACCATGTGCATTGCATTGTAGTCATTAAAAGTGCAATAAATTATTCCAAGAGATTAATCAAATATCTCAGCAGACATAAAGAACATCATCCTCATGTCTGTTTTTTGGAGCTATAAATAACTTGCAAGAAATAAATACCACCAGCAAGGGAGGCCTGATCATTGAGAGAATTTGAACATTGCCACTGTGAGGTAAAGCCTGTTTATTAATGTAATATAACTATTGTCTATCGAAGTGAGATCATCAACTAAAAATAGAAGACAAAACTTTGAAGGATGACAGATCAACAGATTATTTGAACAATTAATAAATCATCTATAATTATAGACAACATTTCTTTATGTATATAATTCTTAGCACTTATTACGATGATGAATTTGGTCTCTGCCTTATTATTATTTGTCACGCGTAAGAGAAATGTGAGGATGGTGTGACAGAAACCATTTGAGCAAATGAATATGAAACTCTATAGGCAGATTTTGTTGTTAAACAAAGAATTAAATTAAATTTAACATAGGCATGGCTGACAGTGTTAAATATCAAAAATTGTCTGACTTTCACCCCTACAAAATCCTTTGTTTTGAAAAGTAGACTATATCGACATAGTTTATAATAGTGTAAACGTTCATAGCCGCCTATTTAGTTGCGAATCTGTCGAAAAAAGGTAAATACATAATAATTTACCTACACCATGACTATGACTGCTAAATGTATATTTTATACTCATTGCATGTAATAATCCCAATGGGTAGGAAGAGCTCATATTGCATGTCAAATTATAAAAAAAAATATATACAAAATTTAGGTTTCAAACATAATATAAGGCATGCACATTAAAAGAAATATTAAACGAATTTTCAATAGCTTTAAAGAGAAAAGAGTTCATCTACCAATATAATGTTAGGTAAAATTTCCCTTTCAATTTTATTAATTTATTATATTATAGAAAATTACATTATTTGGAAACAAACATTTCTAAATTAACGCATATCTACTAATTATATCTAGCAATAATAGCATATCTGATATCATGGTTTATCTAAATCTACGGAGTACAATTATTCTCTCCTATATTCTATTTCTCTCTCCTTAGTAACTCTCATCAATTCGAATTCTCATCCGAAAATATTCCTATTCATTGTGAATTATTTCAGGTTTCTGTAAAAGTTCTCATTCTTTTTCTTTTCTCAGACAATGGCATATAATTCCAGAGAGGAAAAGTACCGACTGTAACCGGATGAAGTGGCAGAAGAAGAAGAAGACCAATGCATTTTAATTTGCTCTTCCTAAAATATTACATTTGCATGGAGATGTGAGGAAGATGAAACTCTTAAGCCCTTTGAATTGAAAAAGAGAATGACATTTACAGAGAGTAACCCTTCACTGCACAATTTATGTGCAAGTATCAGTGGTTGCTGCACCAATGGAAATTGAAGATACAGCTATACACTATTGAAGTTGAATTAGAAATTCGTACAAAAATAGTTTAAATAAATCAATTTAACCCTAGTAACCTTAGGACTGGTCCATATGCGCGCCAGACCTCATGAAAAAATGTAAATAATTTTATTTTCAAACCGATTGGGGAGCTGTCTTTCCCTGACTTTTACTTTCCAACATGATTACATATGAATATACCAAAGAGAAAGTGATGAATGGTAAGATTCTTATATTATGAGCATTTATTCAAATATACAGGGTGTCTCAAAAAAAACGAAATACAACTTTAAGTTAGTATAACTCAAAAACTATTGAAGGTACATGTTTCTTTCTGGCATCTGATTCATTGTTGAATTCTTCTCCATCAACAGTCCAATTTTAATCAAGTTTCATTCATTTTTGTGAATGTTATGAGGATTCTATCGATAAGTGATGAAAATGGCCTTAAAGCAAATAGTTAGAAAATCAAAGCAATATTTATTTTTCATCTCTGCTTGTTAATTTTAATTTGAATCAATAACTATTCTTTTGCGTATATCAATGGATGTGTGAATATCAGATGAAAGACAACAAATCTTATGAAGTAAATAACATAAAATGTATTTCAATGTCCATTGTACGCACCTGCATGTATTCAGACTAGCAGTTCAAATGAACTTCAACGTGTATTTTTTTGCAATCCTGACTGTTAGTGTCACTCAACAATTCGTACAATGTTGAACACGAATTGTTTCATTTTAAATATGTGGCATGTTCAGAAACAAAACTATAGAGTGACGTGTTACTTTTACCATGAAAACTAAGCATGTTAGTATTTGTGTAAATAGACAGCATTTTTAAAAAGTGTGATACGGCCAATAATAATAAGATATATATGAATGAAAACAATCAATTCACCTGTTATCACTCAATATAATTGAACGGGCAAATCGACTTAAACACATTATTACTTCATTGCATCCAAGATAAAAATGATAGTCTCTGATAGTGATTACAATAGATGATAAAAACAGATCATATATCAACGACCTATTTATTGAAAGTCCATATCTAACTTATCTCACATTGAAAAAACTTGTTATCTCTCGTTTTCTCGAATATTTCTGATCATAATGTCTCAATCTATATTATTTGAGGACAATCAATTTTTACCGTAATTAACAATAGAGACGATCAGCCGGTAACAAAATATCAAACCGGGATGACTGTCAGATAATGACGTCATCACACCACTCTCATAAAATTACGTCATCACACCACTCTCATATAATGACGCCATCACACCACTCTCATATAATCACATCATCACACCACTCTCATATATCACACATATCATCTCAAATATATCTAATCGATTGATTATCCTTTCAGGCCAAATCATTGGTCATTAGTAAAATTATCTATTTAATATAAAATTTACAAGCAAAGATAAAAAGCAAATATTTCTTAGGTTTTCTAACTATTTTTGCAAAAGCCATTTTCAGCACCCATCAATAACATCCTTTTGTTCTGGAAAAGGGATGAAACCTTATGAAAATTAAACTGTGGAGGGTTTAACTATTAAAAAGATACCTGTAAGAAATATGTACCTTTAATAGTTTTGAAATAAAATAACTTAAATTTGTCTTCCCTTTTCTATGAGATAATGCTCATAATATGAGTATCTTGTCATTTATCACCTTCTTTTATTATAATTGTATGAATTTATGTGGAAAAGTAACAGTCTTGAAAGGGCAGCCTCCGAATCAGTTTAAGAATACAATTATTAATATATTTTCATGAGGACTGGTCTGTCTGGACCATTCCCTAGACCACTAGAGGTAAACTATATTTCCTCCTTTCTAACATTATATTTATCACCTGTTTCGTATGTACTAACAATGAAAAAATGAGTATGTATAACTTTTATATCTTTATTTACCATTATTAATATTTATTACAATATTATTACAATTATGATGAGTAACTATTTTTATTGGTATATTCATGTATATTTCAATGAAACACTCTTTCTATGTAAATATTCACATATGAATACTTAGTTTATAAATAACTTCAAGTTTTTTTTAAGTCAAATCAGTAAGTTGTAAAACCCAAAACAACACTTTATTTGTTTGTATCTTTATCACATCCATAACAGCGTTGATCGAGCGCAATTAAATAGCGATACCAAGATCATTCTGACACATCATTCAAACTGTCTTAAATGCTGCTGCTGTTGTTATTCTTGTTGTAATTGTCACTTGAGTGAGATATACCGGCAAAAACTAGTCACCAATCGTCTTCAGACTGCATGACATGTTAACTCTACAGTCGTTATATGAAATTTTACTCTATAGTCCTCACATTTCCTCTGCAGTCTTCATATTTCGTCAACAGTTTTCATATTTACTTTAAAATCTCAATGAGATATTTCTTCAACAAATGTATAGTGTTCATCTTTCACCTACAGTATTTTTCCTAACCTTCTTTCCAATGATGGATGAGATGCAAAGATGTTTTTGGGATAGAGAACACATTTGGAGTTTAATTTACTGTTAGTATCTAGAAAGAAATAAGAAATGAGTTATAGTGTAAGATGTAAATAGAGATTGTAGGTACAATATCCCAATTGAAATTAGGGCAGGTTCAAGGCACAGGGTAAGCCAATAAAATTAATCAGCAGATCACGGAGTAGCAGGAGCGCAGCGTGAGAGCCATACTGACCGCTTTGTGGGCTAACTGTGCTCCGGCATAACTGCCAAGAACTACTATGGGCACCCACTCCTATAAATACCTTCGAAGAATGCAGAAAGGTCATATTTTAGCGGGCATTTATTCATTTATTTATCATCTTGTTATTAGCTTAACTTAATAAGTCTTCAACCAAATTGCCTGCAATTTGGTGAACCGATTGGTCAATGTCCAGTGACCTGTTAGTAGAATTTTGTTATCGACCCGTTCAAAGGTCAAGGTCATGGTCATTTATAACTCAAAATTTGAAACTGGTTGGGACAATTGGTCAATAAACAGTAACCATTTTGTCAGATATTGGGTGCAATCTAGTCAAATGTCAAAGATCAAGGTCAAAGTGATTTGTAACTCAACCAAATCGTTCGAAATTTGATGGGTCGATGATTTATCATCCAGTTACCAGTTTATTAGATTTTGGGAGAGAACGGGACAAAGCGGAGGAGAAGGTACTCGTTCAACCGAGTGCACATACTGTAGTTGACTAGTGCGCTGCCTAACTGCGGATGTACGTCCCGTAGCCACGACTTTAACATCATATTACAATCATGGCAGTTTTGGCTGAGGGCCGGCCGAGCTTCCGCAGTTAGGCAGTGCGCTAGGCAAAAAGGAGTTGGTGCCCAGAGTAGTTCTGCCCAGTTACGCCGCAGTAAAATTAGCCCCCAAAGCGGTCAGTTTGGGTTTCACGCTGCGCTCTCGCTGCTTTCTGACTACGTGATGTCTACTCCGATCGGCTTAACAGTTTCCTCGAACCTGCTCCTATTTTCCCTGGGGTTGATTAATGGTAATACTCTATTTAGTTTATTTATTTAATAGTCAGATAAATAATATAATGTATTAGAATTAATCACATATGTAAAATACGACTGAAAAGTAGCCCAGAAATTACATGTGTATAATGTGGTTTTCCATTCTCATGGAATGTTACCTTGGGATACGGTTGGTTCAATCTGGCAAATTCGTCCGATTGAATTGTCATTTTGGCCCATCCTGATTACTCTAGAGCATATCAACATTATATGGCTGAAACTTGATTAATATGTAGGCAACATCTTGGGCCAAGATGGTTTCAACATAAAAGTCCATGCTGTCACCATGTTTGCCTATTTTGCAAAAAAACACACAGTACCAATACGATTGGTCAACCTAGTGCCCGCATGGGCCCCGTCAACTTGTGTTGCTTGGGTGAGAGTACGTTTGTACAGCTGTAGAATAATTTATTGTGGAAGATATGATGATCTTTTTATCACCGTTTGTAACATGTCTAACTGGCTATGGCACACTTTCAATGTCTGAATTATTTAAAATTTCACTTAAATTTCTCCAAAGAAAAACTTGTAAGGCAAAGTTAACATATTTAAACGTTTTCAATTCTTTGTGTGAAGTTTTGAGATGTTTTGGGAGAGTAAATTCGACAAAATAATTTCAGCCTATAGTGACTGAGTGAAATTACTTGTAATTTGATACGATTAATATTAATTTGAATATTATTTTTTGAATGTTACGTTACATGTATCATATGTGAATTTTCAAAATACAAATTATTATTTACTAGATTCAATTAATTACTTTATAATCTTCAAACTTAGATTATTCAAAATTACCCAAATTTATAGAAATAAATTGTCACGTTTTTCTACTTCCGAAAACATGGTTTCATTGAAAAAATTTATTATCACGTTACAATGTTTCCATTATCGAAATCATTACTGTAAATAATAATATAAATATTATAATCAGTGTATTACTCTCATTATTATAAATATATGGAGGAGTTTAGACATTTTTTATAAATAAATATCTATAATCATAATAGAATACTTTTCATTGTTTAGTATTTAGTTCATATAAATTCTATAGTATTAAATTCAAATTATGAATCAATCTCATGATCACTAATAAAAATAGTCATTAATAACTATAAAATCATATCAATTTAACGATTAATAACAAATTTTGCAGAGGCTCCATTATTTATTTCCATTCGATGATCGATTGGAATTACATTTAATCGTCTATAGGTACTTCTATTAAAGGATTATTAACTGGATTATAATCTCTAAGATAAATAATTGCTGGAGGAAGCGTGAGAGGTGATTAAATCAGTATATCTGTTAATGTTTAAATCCGAATATCCCTTAATGGAGATGAAAATTTGGGATAACGATCCAATGTTCGTCAAATCAGACCAAATATATACTCTGAATTATATTCTCAATTGGAATTATCCATTAAAAGATTAGTTGATATATCTATATTTCCAATACAGATAGAAGTAACACGGTTCTTAAATTACCAGGATTTTTTTTAATTATACAGTAAAACTCCTATCTATGAAGCACTCGAGATGTGAAGAACCTGGGTTATGAAGTACTTTTTATGTTTAAATTATAGAAAACTATAGACCTCAGTAATTTCATTCTTGCTATCCCTCAAAAACCACAGTTTTCTTCAAGATTTTAATCATAAAAAACTTTAAGTGTCCCTGAGTTATGAAGTGGCTCTCAGTTATGAAGTAACCAATACTTCATAACTCAGGTTTTTCACTGTACGTAATATGCTCAATGACTTTAAGATTGTATATTATTTATTCACTATATAATATAATCTCCACCATAAAATATATAAATAAAGAAACTAATAAATAAGAGAACTTAATAAGAAAGTTGACTAAATCATATTACAAAATAACGAGGTATCTCAGACAAAATATAGCTAAGGCAGTGAATTAGCAGGACTAAGGTAGGCTCTCTTATTCTTTTAAGAAACATATATTCTTCCAGTTGATTTGACAATAATAATAATCCTCTTCCATCACCATTGATTATTATTAGTGCAGTGAAGGTAAATGTTAGCAAGTTGTTTCAAAGCTCATTATCAAATTTAATGAGATTATTACTAACATTATGGGAGTAAAATAATTATCAAACAATAACGTATGAGATTAGGCGTAATTGAATATAAAACTGTATGACACATTTACATTTATTTCGATTATTCTATTAAGGGGACCGATATCGATATCTCGCCGATATCGATATCTCATAAGTGGAAGATTTTGGGTGTCACAGAGCAGCCAGGTACACGGTAACTTTGAAATTTTGCAGCTACGGCATTAGGGTATCTTGCATTTGATTTTTTCAGGAAATTTTCCAGAGCTCGGAGAGTTTGTTTTTTTGATTTTCGAATTATTCTTTGTAATTTTGATATTTGAAATTATATTTTTTTGTTCAACGAAAAAATCAATATTTTTGAAAATAATTCGCAATCAGAAAAACAAGCTTCTACCGCTCTAGAAAATTTCCCGGAGAAACGAATAAAATAAACAATTCTGTAGCTTCAAAATTGTAGAACCCTTAGGTTTTTTGGAAATGGTTTGAAATTCGTTAAACATTCAAATAACTCGTTTTGTATGGGTCTTATCTTAAAAAATGACGTGAACAATAACTATAGAGAATTCAATTTTATAAAAGGCTACTAAGTTTCAGGACCGTAGCTTCATTAATAAGAAAATATTGAAAAAAATGACCGCAATGTACGGTCCCCTTAATTAACTACAAAACATAAACAAATTTACTGTGATTTGAATATTTGACTCTATTTCATTCATCCATTTAATGTGTGAATGATTATAAATTATTTCACTCTTAATATTCTTCAAATTGTGAATCACTCTCCATCACACATAAAGACTAAATAGTCCAGTGGTTTGATTATCTTATTCAACATTATACTACTGTACGGTTCATTGAAGGTAAAAATTAATATCAGACACCAGAACTTCCAAAGAAAATGTCCCTATAAGCTGCATCAACTCTTTTCTCTTAGTGTTGCAATTCTCACACAGTGATTGAAGGTGACAGGATGATTGCAAAAAGAACAATTGACGTCAATGTTATTATCACAGTAACTTACACATTATTGATCAGACAATGGCTCATTTGTTTCACAATTAGCTATTTGAACAACCCTGTGAACCTAAAATACCAAAATAGTTTCCTGAATCCGCTTCAAAATAATGAACAAGAACAGAATATATTACCTAAGATACTGAAATAGCTACCAGAATATCTCGTTTACAAATGAACTGAGTAAGTAAAGCAGGACCCCACCTCAATTTTTTTTCAGATAATATTACATATAATATATCATTAATTAGTTGATTTTCTCTCTCAAGAACAATCTGTAAAGAAAAGAAAATGATTTAATTACACTTCAGAGTGAGGAAAGGAAGACCAATACATTAATAAAAACATATTATTATGATAGAGAATTGAATTACAAAACAGGGAATCCCTCCAGATGACACTGCAGGTTAATTTAAACTCTAATTTAAGATTTTTTGTACTATGTTATCCTTTCTAACTCTGAGGTGTAACTATGTATCATTGTATATACTCTCACTTATTCACATGCTGTTCATAAGAATTTATTATTAGCAATTAGACAATACACAAACATAATTATATTTAATCATGAACAAAATGCTATCATCATCAGGTTATTGCAAGGTGCGCGTTAAATTCCCCTCTTACAAAAGGGATCAAAAGCTAATATTGTGCGGGTGAAAGCAATTTTGTTTCAATATTTGAAACGCTGCTTGCATTATGAAACGAGGAGAGAGTTATTAATAAATTGATACAAATAATATACATGAGGTAGAAATATCTTAAATGATAAATTGTATCCCACGTTTGATGTCAGAAAAGAATATTCAATTATGGCCCGGAAATTAGTGAATATTTTAATTTGATTAATAAATTGAGAATAATTTCCCAAAGGAGAAAGCTATGTTGCGGCAATCGAAGATTATTTTGAATCCCTTCATAATCTTCTGCGGCCCACCATAACTTGAAAAATTGCCTGAATAACAATATTTTTCCTGGAACTATTGTAACAGTCTTTATTCCAATAGTTTAGACAGTTTAATAGTCTGGTTATTTTATTCCAACAGTTTCCACATTTACGTAGATTTATGTAAGGAGTTTACAATTTCATATATTGCAATGAGGAATAATTAGCCAATATTTGTTCTGTGTGGAATGGTAGAGCATTATTTGTTTATTCTGTTGATGAATTGCTGCAAATTCTAACATATTATTTCGTTGAAATTCGTGGAGTTTATATTTTAATTACAGGAGCGTGAAATTCATAACAGAAAGGTGTTGGATTGGTACAATTATATACTTTTAACTTTTCTCTTTAGGAAAATGCCTTTTCATCATCTGTTAGAATAACTTACATTTATTAATATGATGTAAATTTTGTGTTACGTAACCGTGCAAATCAATAATAATTTATGTATTTCATCTGATTATCTTAATATGAATATCATCTTTCATATTTACAGTTTATTATATTTCAATGGCTGAAATTTCAATGAAAAGATACACCAATGAAAAAGTTTTTATAGTTGTACGAATAGTTAGTTTCCAAACTTGATTATTCTTAGTAATTTCTGAATGTACCAAGGAAAGTATTTTTATGGTGAGCTCTTTCATCATATCAATCGTCTGATAATATCAATACAAATAGTAATGATTGGTCTTTAGAATCGCCCCTTTATCTGCTATTGCACCACCATAACTTCCTTACTGAGTACCAACGCATAAACCAGTTACGAAATATCTCTCCTCCTGTTTGTTATTATAGCCTCCTGTTCATTTTCCTGAAGTATTGTCACTTTAACGCCTGGATCTGACTTAGTAACCAATAAAAAACATATGAACTCTGATTGAAAGACAAAGAGGGTGAAGAATCTATCTTACATGTTTGAAATTTCTTTCCGTCGTATTCTGTAGTGTACAAAGGTTAGATGGTACCTTTACCATATTTTCCTTTTTAATACTCTCCATAAATATGTCATTCTATTTATTATTTCAAATTTCAAATTAAACAAACAAACTGAATTTCCTAATTTCCCAGACACACATATCCTTTCCCAGCTTCGAGTCAAGCACTGATTAGAAATATTTGCATACAAATTAATGCTCTCCAATTGCTAATAAATAAAGAGGAGGTGTTTGCAATTAGTGTACTTTGCATTAATAAAAAAACAGTAATTAGACATTAGTGTTTGGAAATATTTAATGAATGGTTAAATTTAAAATTTAAAATCATTGTAATAAACTCGATTTTGTGATGTTTGATTTGCCGTTTGAATTTTTTTATCTCGTGATTTTAATTGGTATCCATGATACCTGTTCGTATCATGCATACCAATTAATATAACGAGTAAAAGTGCTAATATTTTTAGTAATATTTTTTGTGATCGAAATGTCGCATAGTTCGGTAAATTCGAAATTTACCTAATGAAATAGTATGACTAATTACTTTTTGAAATTTAGGTAGGTTTCAATCTTTATAAAAAAATTCGATAACAAACTGCAACATTCTCTCATTAAATTATCGAAACAAATTCAATGAATTATTAATCTTCCTGATTTAAGCTATTACTGATAATGACTTCTATAATTTATTTTGATAGTAGCTATCAATAATTTTTCACCGATAAATTCGAAAAAGAACTCATTAGCGGTTAGAACTCATTTAATATGATAACACGATAATAAAATTCAAGATTTCAAGGGATTGAAGCCCATTATATGAGGGATGGGGACCTAGTATTGTTTGAGGAATTAAAAAAAAATGTTCAATCATATTTATATTACAATATTGATAAAGGATATCATAAACGTTCTTATTGAAATAATTGAAATAAACATAAAGTTATATCTGAATTGGAACATTTTTATGTATTTTTCCTTAGTTTTAGGACATCTAATGGATATAAAGACAAGATGTTTTGTATATATTCCGTTTTCTCGTATATCTAATTGCTATTTAATTGCTTGACATATATATTTAATATTTAATTATATTGAATTGCTTGACAATTGCTATTGTCAAGCATATGTATGATAAATAGCTATTACTTGGTAAATATAATGGACCTTACAAACGAAAAATATAAAGTTAAATGACAAACCATTGATTGATGATCGATTGCATGTTGTTATATTTTATTTCTGATTATTTATCAGAATTAAATATGTGATTTCAATTTTGGTGCTGGTGTAGATAAGGTATCACATGGAAAGTAATAATGATAAAAAGAATCAAAATTATTAACTCCTACCTGTGTTACCATGTCTGTACCTTATAAATGCCTGATATAAGATGTTTAATTATGTTGTAATATATTTGGTAATCGTAAACTAATATAAGGCGTAAATTAGAAGCAAACCAACATAGCGTACTATGATTTTCACTTTTCCGATTTTTCTGTTTCAAGTTTTTTTTCTGTTTTTATTGTCACCATTTTCCTGATTTGGTTATATTCTGATTTTCGCGTTTCCTGAATATTCAGTTTTTTTCGAACTTCTCTATATTTCCTAATTTTTCTGCTTGTCCAAATTAAGAAGTTTTCTTTGCTTTTCAGTCTCCCGAAAATATCTGTTTTTCCTCATTATTTTCTAAATATTTCTGTTTCCCGAATTTTTTCTACATTTCAAGGTTTTCCATCTTTCTGTTTTTCGGTAATACAGATTGTTATTATACTTTAATCCCGAAATTCTGAATTTTTGGTTTTGAATACGAAATATATTTTTGTTTCAAAAGTTAAGAAATAGTTACGTACCGGCGTAAATCAGCGTATATCACGTAAATTTATTGTAATATGGTGGCGTGGGAGTTGGGAATATGTAGGTATAGAAATAAATAAATCTTGGTACCCGCTAAGCACACATCAGTCCAAACTTTTTGATGGAGAAAAAATAATCGAGACAGAAACAAACCCTCTCTTCCAATTAATTACAGCTCTGCTCTCTTTCTTGTCAATGTCTTACATACCTATGATTTTATTTTTCCTTATATGTTCAACATTTTTTACTTGTAATTTGATACACAATAGTTTAGTTAATATACTAACAACTCATAAAAAAACAGTACCGTAGGTTTACAAAAAAGACATGTGTTTCTAAACACATAATCAAACCTTTCGACACCTTCTGAACGTCAAACTCGTTGAGGCTTATAACTTCCCATTTAGTGCACACATGCTGCATCTAAATTATTGCTCTTGAATAACAAGCATCTAATCTGCAGATCATGGCAACGAGTTATTTTATTGTGAGAAAATCCTTATTTATACCAACTACTCGCCACAAATGGAAGGAAAGAACGAAGAGTGAGAACCTAACTGATTGAAAAGAGAACGTAAATGAGTAAAGAGAAGGTCACTGGCTGAAGAGAACGGAACTGAAAGAACAGAACTTATATGATGGAAGTGTTTTAGTCTGGTAACCAAAGGTTACATCCCTGAACTTAACTAAATGTGAGTAACTGCTTCATTACAAAGTTCACCTCCAAATCCATATTCTAATGTTCATCCTATTGCTTCATTTTGAATATAACGAATTTCTCCTCAAGAGGTTGTTCTGACTCCTGATGAGCTGCGTTAGCCTAATTAGAGTTGGTGGAATTATACTCTGGTGATGGGATATTAGGAACTGTGAAACCAGTGCTGTGTGTACTATGTATTTATATATTTGTTCACTCGTGAATCTACATTAGCAATTAGATGCAACCACTCAATGAATTAAAAAAATTAAACACTGGAACATGATAACATTACAGAACAAACGTATTTCAAGAATATCTGATTGTGTTGACAATACACGTATATAGACAGTTTGCTCATAAATCTTAGTATCTATCATTCTCTTTATTATAGAGTACCTCTTTCTTCTCTCCTGTTATCTGATATCCTATTAATAAAAGAGTAATTCTTAAATCTCTTATATAGAGATTGTTTTTGATGTGCAATTTCTTTTTGTTTGATGCGTAAATATTTAGTAAAGACTAAATTAATATGGAGTGACATATAGAAAAGCATTTATTTCAATCATTCTATGAGATATAGCCTGTAATGAAAATCAAACACGTGGTATTTTTCGGATAAGAAATGCACTTTTATGAATATTTTAGTTCAATAATTATAATCGCATACAAACAGATTCTATATTGAAAAATTCATGATTCCCAATGGATAATTTTATAAAATTATAATTAAAAAGATTTATTAGTTTGTGAAAGTAAAGAGATAAACGAGAATATGAACTATTTCCATATATTCGTGGCTTTCATTATTCAGTTAATGTCTAAACTTATGTGCCGTGTAGGTTACTAATTACATATTTACTACATAATTTTATTGCAAATGGACGCCAGAATATTCGCCAATATCCAAATCTTGTATTTGAGTCAGTAACATCATAAGTAGCTTGTAAAAAATCGAATAATTAATCTAACTCAGTTATCGTACAGGAGAAAAGAATGATCGAATTCAATATGAATACTTTAAATGATGTGGTATTGTTAGTGACTAAAGTGAAATATTAATTAATAACAATATTTTTTTTCAATTGAATCAACTGGGCGAGAGTAAGAAGGAAATATGGTAAACTATCAATCAAAAATTGAAATTACTTCCCGTATTAATAATAAATTCCTTAAAACAAATCCCCATTATTCATAAAAAATCTTTACAATAGACATTCAACATGAAAATTCATCTCGTATGATAATTTAATATCCCCAAATTTCATTTTGTTTCTTTTTCCCAGACACCCCAGAGACTGTGTGAATTATTTCAGTTTTGAATTGATTGAAGGAAACATTTGCAACTGTTTTTTATTCTACCAACAATAGATACTCTGTAAGAAACCGAAAATAAATAAATAATATAAAAGCAACCATATACCGCCTTTAGTGACAGAAGAATACAATTCACTTTTTTCAGATCTGGAAACATTAGATTTGCAAATAAATATGAATCGAATGAATGAAAGATTGTAAATAATGTGGTAACATATTGTAACAAAATGGAATATTTCAAAATAGGTTTATTTTTTTGCATTTCGAATCTTTCTGATAAATCGAAGGAAATAGTCCATCATGCAATTTAACATTCATTGCTAATAATCATAGGTATTAAAAGTTACAATAAATATTAAATTTCATGAACAGGTTTCCAGATCTTCAGCGCTTAGATTTTGTTACCCTTTTCCTATACATTTTCTTTGACATTAAAACTTTTCTGTAGAGTGGTAAAAACATACACTGGTGAGTAAATATTATTTATTTATAAAAAAAATCAGAACATAATTTTGTTTGTATCTTATATTTTGTGAGGCTTCTATTAATCTTAAATTTTCTAAAAAAAATCTTCAGTTTAATATTTAGATTAATATCAAACAATTTCCCTCTCTTTCAAATAACCTCTTCATTACCATTCTCCATTCCATTTTCAGTTCATTAAGGTAAATCCCAATTCTCTCTCGGTTCACTAGCTGTGGCTGAACAATAACATCTCTTTTCTTGTTTTTTGTAAGGTGACACTCGAAACACAATTGGCGGATTTAATTCAACTAATGGAAACACAAGTGACGATAACAGAACTTTGATGGTCGGAAAAAGTAACTGCATTTGATGTTAAATTACAGGTTTAGTGAAACTAATTCCTGATTAATTATAAGAAAACAATTTTGTATTAGAAACTGATTACATATAAACCTAAATAGAATACACACTTACTAGTCTCATTTTTTTCTTTCAAGAATAGATTAAGAAATAAATAACCTCGTAATATTAACATACTGACTACAAATAGTTATTTATTCTCTAATATACTTTCCATTTGACACATCAGTTCACACATTAATTGCTATGATTTAATAAATGCAATTCAATTAACTCTCAGTTCTGCTATAAAAAAGATATAATCACATCATTTTCTCTTTAATTATCTTCATTAACATTGATTATTTTTTTTACAAATAATGTAAGGATAACAGACTACGGAGAATTGCCGCTCTGTTTGCAATCTAATAATGGGGTTATTCGTTAACCAGATAAAAGATATGGACTATAGTAGCAATGGAGGAAATTATGGTACTTGTTATACCAACAGAAAAAATTGTTGTACAACTTTTATATACTATTTAATTTACTGACATTAATATACTGTGAGTTACGTCTTATTTTGATAACTGAAATTGAAGAGGGATAAAGAGAAAGAAAAAAGTCGTTGGAAGAGATCCAACAATATTTCAATCAACATAATATCAATATTTTATTATTATATGATAGAGTAAGAGCAGCAAAAATGTGCAATTTTCATTTCTGATATACGTAAAAAGAATAAACCTCTCGATTTACCTGATCTAAATTCTCTTAAACTGCAGTAACAGCTCTCGCTGCAACTCTACAAAATATATCCATTTTATTTATTGATTTCATTTGCATATTCCGTGTGAATAAACCTTGACATTCTTAGAAAATTCTTCCTGAAGGTGTTTGTCGATGAAGTCATTCATCTGCCCTATAGAAATTATATCAACTAGAAAAAAAAAGTATTTTACAACTTTCAGCAAACAGTTATCTCATAATGTGGAGGAAGAAGACACGTTATGTTCTGATGTTTTGTATTGGATGACATAATGCTGAGTCATGTTAAAATGGCCTTTGGTTTCTAATGATCAGAAAATTGATTTATTTGATTGTTGATAATAACTGTTTTAACAGCAATCAATCAGTTTTTTTTTCTTTTACTGAAACTTCAGTTTTCAAGATCTTCATCCTGTAATTACCCAGAAAGAAATCTATGAATGGGCCATAGAAGATTATATTAAGTCTCAACTCAATCATAAATAGCACCTCAATAACATTCCCAATAAATTTTCTTTTCCGCTCACCATGATACTTTGACCTAGATAAGTCATTTTCTTGATTCCCTCCTTACCGTTCTTTTCAAAAGTATTTGACACAAGATGAAAAATCTTCACAATTGCCAATAAGTGTGAATCTACAAAGATAATTCTTGAGCTGAATGGAATAAAGGAAAAAATGAATTAGTTAAGAAGAACACATAACATAACTGTCACCATTTCAGGACATTTTAGTAATTCAAAATATAGGTTGGAAAGAAAATGAATTAGTTTATGCACAGTATACGTTGAAATATAAAATGAAATTAACTAATTTTAGCCCAAAATTTGTTATTATTGTACATACAACCATACAATTAAATAACTAATTCATCAAATATGATATTTAACTGTGTTTTTATAGCACAATCATTGAGAAGATTAATTGCAATGCACAAATCACAGTTTTAGTTACTACAAAATATTATAAATTATTATTAATCTGTTGGTCGTCATATATCCAAACCAATATAAAAATATTTACAATAATTAAAATGATCAAAGTTTATTTTTGAAAATGTGAAGCTTGTAAACAGCGAAAAAGTAGTCAAATGTACATTTTATTTTGAGTGCATTTAAGATTTTAGGAAGAAATTCCGTTAATCTACAAATATTCCCCAGTTGCTGTTTTCCAGATTCACTTCATGTTAATCATCTTCAGAATTCTTTTTTTTTTCGTGACAGCTGGCGTGGCAATTGGACTCATTTTGGAGTTCGAATGGCAGAAGAAATTCAAATTTTAATCATGGAGATTGAAATTCATTGATTTGTGGATGGAATTAAAAGCTTTACCTGAAAGCAAATAATACATCAATTAGTCGGTACTATTAAATAAATTTATTATTTATAAGTCAGAACAATTTCAAAGAATAATTGTAAATAAAATTTAGAGATCATAATAATAATTTAAACATTTGAAAACATGTTAGTCATTGGTAGATATCTAAACCATAAACACCAACTCAAAAAATATAATTCGCAGATATCCTAACCATCTTTTTCTCCTCTTCATCACCATAGAATATACTAGGCTTACCTCCAAAGTATTCCTTATCTTCTCAAAGGGGACTTTTAATGCGTTTCTCAGTCTAAATGGAGCTTTGCCACATTTTGCCTCTGTTAAGATAACCTGATGGCTTCAAACGCTCTGATGCTGAGGTCACGGATGAGATCCTTGTATTGAAAGACATTTCAGTGTGATGAAAAAAAATATATATATATTATTGCTTTAAAGCTATATATAATTAACAATATCATATGAAACAAATGAATAAAAAAATCAATGTAATCTTTCCCATTCGTCTTTATGAAATATGAATAATTCACTATATCTTTTTATAATTAATTCTTTTATAATTCCATACTATAAATGCTAATTTAATAATGCTAACACCTCATACCTCCTTGGAAATTAACTGTCTCAGTTCTTCATTTCTGCATCCTAATAGAATGGTGTCCTGAGTTGATAGAGGAGAGGTTTATACAGTCACTTAGTTGATGAAAATTGGTTACTTTGAAGAACATTTGTCTAACTTATTAGACTTTCAGCCAATCCTGATGATTTGTACAAGTTGTGAATATAGACAAGTTAACAATATGTCGTGGTGAAATTGTACACCAAATAATTTATGTCAAGTTACCAAATATTTCACTTTAGGATATCACAGAAAAATGAATAAACTCAACATAGAAACTAGATTCTTTATAGTTTATAGGCAATTGATTTCGATGTTAGAATAGTATATACGAGAAATAATTCAATTTCAATCAATTTATATATTTTCAATTTAAATATTTTAATTTTCAAGATTCGAAAGAATCAACCATCGAGTGTTTCCCATTGAAAATAGGAGCAGCTTCGAGGCAGCGGTTAAGCTGATCAGAATAGTCACCACGGTAGTCAGAGAGCAGTGGGAGCGCAGCGTGGGAGCCAATCAGACTGCTCTGGACGATAATTCTACTCCGGTGTAACTTCGCAAAACTACTCTGGGCACCTGCTCCTATTTGCCTAGCACGCTACCCAACTGCTGATACGCTGCCTTTAGTCAAAACTGCTACAATAGTAAAATATTATTACAGTTGTACGGCTACATACATCGCGCTAGGTAAATAGGAGCAGGTTCCAGAGTGGTTCTGCGCAGTTACGCCAGAATATAAATAGCCCGTAAAGGGTTCAGTTTGTCTCCACTCTGCGCTCTTGTTGCACCCTGGCTGCCACGGTGACTACTCTGATCAGCTTAATCGCTGCCTCAAACCTGCTCCTAATTTCAATTGGGTTTTTCTATGTGAGATTGATCAACAAAATATTTAGGCAGGATCTAGAAAGAAAGTGATTGTGGTGAAGGGAGTACAGAGGGATATTTTTGGAGATGCCAAAATAATAAGACAATTGAAAGTAGTGTACACGAAATATTTCCTTTAGAGGTTTTCTAGAATATGATCAAATATTTGGTATATTCCCCTCATATGGATTTTACATTCCAAATGATGCATCTCCTCTACAGATTTCAGTTCAATGAGCTCATTCATGGTGAAAAAAAATATAGAAAATGATCAGAAACGACATAATGCCTAATATTCCATCAAAATATGCAAATTAACTCCATTGAACCAATGGGAATAGATATAGGAAATATATTCCAAAATATTTCGGGAATTTTTCCAAAATATTTCGGGAATTATTCCAAAATATTTCGGGAATTATTCCCCAATTATTCTACGAGAATTTATTCCCAATCTATCTCTAGAATTATATTCCCAACATATAATTGGATTTTTATTCCCTATATACCAAGGAAAATCTCTAATATAAGTAAATTCTGATTTTACTATCGTAATTCATATGCTAATATTCCCTTTTTGAAAAATTCCCTTTTCTCTCCCCTCATCATTTCTCATCAATTCAACTCTCTCCTCATCATATCTCCCCGCATCATCTCTCTGCTCATCATCTCTCTTCACATCATCTCTCTGATCATCATCTCTCTTCACATCATCTCTCTGATCATCATCTCCCTTCTCATCATGTCTCTCCTCATCATCTCCCTTCTCATCATATCTCCCCTCATCATCTCTCTGCTCATCATATCTCTTCACATCATCTCTCTGATCATCATCTCTCTGCTCATCATCTCTCTTCTCATCATATCTCTCCTCATCATCTCTCTCCTCTTCATCTCTCTCCTCATCACCTCCCTTCACATCATCTCCCTTCTCATCATCTCTCTCCTCATCATCTCTCTTCTCGTCATCTCTCTCCTCATTATCTCCCTTCACATCATCTCTCTCTTCATGATCTCCGTTCTCATCATCTCTCTTTTCGTCATCTCTCTCCTCATCATCTCCCTTCACATCATCTCTCTCTTCATCATCTCCGTTCTCATCATCACGCCACTCACCAACTCACTCCTTAACTCTATTCTCATCTCTCTTCTATTTTTTTCTGTTTAGGAGAATTAGCAGACTCGATAATAACCAGTTAATTGAATCAAGTTTTTGGGGAGAACTGAAAGCATTGCATTGGCTGTGTGTAGTGAGATATTAAAGGGAACATTTAGTTATTAAAAAACGTAATTAATTAGCCAGTAATGAATGAATGAATTATCTGAGAGAAAGCAGATGGAATAATTTAGTATAACATTGAATTAAACAATTCTCTCTCCTCTTGCCTCCCGATTGTCTCAATCTAATAAAAAAATAGATGGTCAGTAGTTGGAATTTACTTCACGTATCTTTTGGAATAAAGTTCCTAATTACTTAAACTTCTCTCCAAGTTGAAAAAGGGGGGATGTGAGTCGAAAGTCGCAGTGAACTATTGAAAGATTTTCGATGTTAATTGGTTCATTATCTCTCATTTTCTTTCCAAAGCTTGGAGAAATTTAGTCAGTATTTAGTTTAATTCTTTGTCCACATTTTACCGTATTGACATTATCACAGTGATTTCTCATTTGAATATATAACTCAATATAAATAATAGTCAATGCTTCAGAGAGTGGCAATTAAAGATAGAAATAGGTGTGTCTAGGCTGATTTTCCGTAGACGAATTGGCCGAAACCAAATTTGCCAAAAACTAATTTACCGAAAAGGATTTTCCGAATACGTTTTTTTCCGAATCCCAAATTGGCCGAAAACGGATTTTCCGAAATACGAATTTGCTGAAGGACAAATTTTCCGGAAGACGAATTTGTCGAAAATCAAATTTAATGTATTTAAAAATATCATTATGTTGGACTCTGTAGTTCTCATCATTATATCTTATGCATGTAAAAACACATTTCAAATATGAGTTTGACATAACTATTGCTATATAAATATATATTCCGCTAATTCGTTATCATTTTGCTAAATTCATATATCTAACTGTATATATAAATATATTAAATATTAATAAATATGGCATTACTAAAAAAGTGTTGATTAAAATCAATCTTTTTACCTGACACAAATTTATTCATGCAAATGACACTATCGTTGAAGCTAGAGGTATATTGAGAAAATATAAACATATTTAAAAGTTATGTAATTACTAACACATTTATATTTTAAACGCAATAAAAGAAATAAACATTAATAACGTAAGCCACAAAACACCTTCGGTATTGTATACTATTAACAACTGAATAAAATATATGCAGTAAACATGGAATATTCACAAAAAAAGAATAAACACGCTAAAAACACACAATTTAAAAACAATCAAACGCTCAAATGAAAGAAATGCAACATGCTACCATAGCTGACTGACTGATTCTGACTGAGTAAAGCTTGAACGTCTTTAAAATAAGAAAAGACAAAGAATAATTTAGTGGTACAAAAATTAACTCAATGATTAACGAAGAGATAGAATAATTAAAGGATCATTTATTGTAACTATGGGTTATGATTTCGTTGTTTCGTTTCTTTTCTGTAATTATTGTGTTATTTTAAATTCTGCTTTAAATAAGTCTTTCGGTGAATTTGTCTTTCGGCAATTTGGCTTTCGGTGAATCTTCATTTCGGCGAATACTTTTTCGACAAATTTGGGTTTCGTCAAATTTTTATTCGGAGAATCCGGTTCGGCAAATTAGTTTTCGGAGAATCCGGTTCGGCAAATTAGTTTTCGGAGAATTTGGTTTCGTAAAATTCGTTTTCGGAAAAACAACCGGATACCATAAAAACTATTGATAATTATATTATATAAACAATTTTTGAATTTCCCCACATTATCCTCACTATTTATTCCCCAACTAATGTCCCTCTGTGCAACTTTTACATTTTTTAAGTGTAAAAGGTTAGTTTTTTGTTCACAATATCCCTTCACATAGTTACGAAATATTTTTTTGTGTAAGAAAAGTCGCTTTTAAAACGTTTTTCCAATTATTCTTCGGAGAGGTAACTGTATATTGAATGACTTGCAAAATAGTCTCTGTACAGTTTCTTGAGCAATTCCATTGTAGTTCAATTTGCATTTGTAACGAAGGTACTGATTAATTTTCTATTCAAGAATATTGTACACAGTTTAACCCAAATGAGTTTGACTATCAGAATGTATTGGAAGGTTTGACTATGTGTTTTTAAAACTCATGTCTTATTCATAAACCTACGACACTGTATTTGTTAGTTGTTTATACTAATGTGTACTAAATTTCCAGTCAAAATATTGAATATATCAGGAAAAATAAATATATATTACATAGGTATATAAGTCATTAGCAACTGAGAGAGCTATCTGTGATTGGGATGAATGTGACCCAATCACAGCTCACGCATGTGTGTGTGTACTCCATGATTTCCTAATTTCCTAATTTACTTGATTCAAGCCGATGCGTAAATATTTTTAAACTTTTAAATACGAAAATATATTTGGTATTTTTATATGAACAAAGTCAAGAAGGAACGGTTTTTTTTAAAGGAATGAATTGAAAGATATAAAGTAATTCAAAAAGGACATGTTTAGTCCTTTAGTACAGTCCTTAGTACATTACTGATAACTACGAAAACTTACGATACAATCAGTATATGTTATTAGGTTTTAATCTGTTTTCAAGACTAACATAATGGAAATGGTTATAAACTCTTAAACGTAAAACAAAATACATTTTATTTGGGTATAACAAGGACAATTTTCCTCTTTTCACACTGATATCCTTCTAAAAATCCAAACAGAGAACTGCATTTGCAAATGTATTTTCGGAGTCAATTAGTTCACCATTACTCTAATTAGCCCCGTGAGTTGTTCGTCCCAAAAATAATTCAATTTTGACATCAAATTCACATCACTAATTTTAGATTTCCTTAATGGCCTATTAAATAAATATATTTTGCAAATGTGTCCATTAACGTATAGAGTTCAATTTACTGATTATTATAACAGCATGTATATAAGGTTTTAAATTACGATCATTTTGAAAATAATTTGGGCATTTGTCATCAGTAGATTTGGCTGTTTTCCTACGTTTTCATTTTACACGTATTTTAATTTAGAAAACTCAACGGATTTTACTTTTGATAAGAGATATAAGAAGGGAAATAGTTATCTCACGCACCTCCAATCATTTATTTTCTTCATCACAGTATCACAACTTCCAATATCGGAAATTTTGTTCCCAATATTCGAACTGCAAAGGATTCAGACGATATCAATCTGTTGCATAAAATTTAGATCTTACAAATTGTTATGCATGGAAATATGAAATTCTGTGTACACTTTACAACTCCAGTGAAATATAACAATGCACCTCCACTTTTATGAAATAATTTTACGAGATTATTGATCTACTTTGCATATTCCGATTGAGAGAATCTCATGCTAGAAAATTCACCGAACAAATTTTCGAACATCTTCCGAGTCCAAAGGAATGAAATTACTGCAACGAAAATATTTCATCAAATTCATATTTCAGTAGAAGTTATTTTGAACAGTTAATTGCTTTCTGCGTATTGATTTACTTTTAGTTTAATTTTAAAATCATTTTAAGAAATATTGAGAAATAAATTTATAATACGTTAACGAAGCTAGTAAATGTGTATATGATGATGCTGATGAAATTCATTGATTAATGAATTTTCATAGTTAATTCTCCCACATCGTTATTTACATCAGAGATTATGGAGTTCAACTGTCAATTGAACTCATGAATAAATATCACAAATTATTGAATGGAAAAATCTATTGTAATCAAATTTTTACTTGTACAAATTTTTTTGTTGCTATCTTTTCATATACCGACTTTGCATCATATTTCAAATTGTTTGGTGTTACTTTTCTCTTCCACTGAATATAAATAGAAGGTAAGTTTGATTTTCCTGCAAGTATCTTTCTTGTGTTCCGAAAGAGTTTAACAGGAATGATAAATGGAATGTTCCGGATAAAATTCAAAAGGCTAAGGTTACATAAAAAATAATGGGTCAGAAGTTAGCAAATTGGATTTATGAAGTATTATTGTCTAACATGAAAACAAAGGATTTCAAGCAGTAGGACTATAATAAGCTATTGATGTTATATAACAACTATATTGACGGTGCTAGGACAATTGCCACCCGCGGACAATTGCCACCCGCGGATAATTGCCACCCCCGGACAATTGCCACCCGGACAATTGCCACCCCCGGACAATTTCCACCCAAATGAATAATATCAGGCATCTTAACTTTAAAAATGGTGACAATATATGTATATTATTGTTGTACGATTAATTATTAATTATATACATTTTAAGATAAAAAAAATATTATTATTTGATTTCTGAATGTGCATTTTAAATCTTATATTTTAATGTTAATTTCACATATCTCAGTTTTCTAATTTCATATTATTTTCAAATTTTACAAATTTGTCATCGTGTACTCAAACCAATTTTAAAATATCTACAAACATAATAATTATAAAATTTATTTTTAGAAATGTGAAATTAGTGGAAAATCTTTAGGGATACATCTCTCTTGACTGCAAATGCATTACGTCTTTGAAATATTATTTTCTATTATATTACATCTCCTGGATCATTTCTTTTACACTCACCCAATTATATATATTGAATTTACAACACTAATAGATTTTCTTAAACACCACGCATCTATAATTTTAAGCCAATTAACTTTTTCACAGATTATTAGTTAATTTGAAGCTGCACTAACTTATCACATAGGCCTGTATGGGATGACTGCTTATATGCCAATGAGCATCTCAACTCATAGATATCCTGGAATATGGATATTTGTTATTAATGATAGTATTGATAAAGGAAGATATTTTCAATTAACTAAGGACATGATCAATTGAATGATGGAAATAATTCGTATAATGACAACTTATAATTTATTAAATCAACTATGGGAATAATTAATTTTATAAAAAAATAGTAAATGTGGAATGAAATTTTTTATCTTATAATGTATACAATTAATAATTAATCGTACAAAAATGTTATACATATTTTATCACCATTTTTAAAGTTAAGAGACCTGATAATAAATATTTGGGTGGCAATTGTCCGGGGGTGGCAATTGTCCGGGGGTGGCAATTGTCCGTGGGTGGCAATTGTCCGCGGGTGGCAATTGTCCGGTCACGTTTATTGACATTGTTGCTGAGTCTTAGAGATAGAACATATGATTTTATTCCATTTAATTCCCATCAACAACTATCAGAATTCGTTTTGCGGAATGATTCCAAATAAAGAATTTCGTCTTGCAAAAGTTAAACGTTCAAAAAAGATATTTTTAAATCATTCAATTTTCCCAGCAACGATATTACAGCTTCCTAGTTTTAGAACCAAGGTGTTACGTGTGTACATTGAGATTGTTTGGAGAGGGAAGAGAAGACAAGAAACCGAATTGTATTTCTTCTTCCCTACATTCCAAAGGCTAGAACAAGAAAAGGAATTTGAAACCTAAAAACGATTGCAATATTACACGCTTATTGTATTAATGTAAAACTAATTAATCCGAAATATATTTATATAACGACGGCAAAGTTGAAATTGACCATTTTCATTAATTGGCTTCTAGTACTGATATGTCCTTCATTTTTTTCTGGCCTCTGCATGTCCATTGTCCAATTGACTTCAAATCAAAACTCGATTATTTGCTCAAATGAATAAATTGTCACCTAAATTGTATTGTAATTTCGTCAAAAGAAAAAGAAACACTTTCCTGCAATATTAGTCTACAAATGATCAGAAACCCCAATTATTATTTTTCTAGCTATTAGTTAGTTAAGTTAATATTTTTTTGGTTCCATAATTCAAAAAATTCAGTAAATATTAAAATAAAATATTGAATATAAAACTGTTCGTATATTGTTCATCATTAAATGACCAAAAAATTAAATCAATCTTTATAATAACTATGAGTATCCAAAATTTGGATACGTGATCACAATAGAGAGGGATATTAAGTGTAATAATATTGAATTACAATAATCTGTATCAAATAATTTTGAAACTAACGTCATAATAAGGTCAAGTTATGAAATATTACAATATCAGATGACAGAAGTTGAATATAGTTACAGTGTATGACCATAATTATTATGAAAGCTACGAATTATTGGACGATTGTACATCTTTCATAATAAATATTTTAAATGTGTAATTATTTTTAGTATATCATTTCAAATTATGTGATCGAAGAAGTGAAATTCCCTGATAATTAGGAACCTAGCCAACATCAAGACAAAACTTTCATGTGAATATTAAAAATTGAAGTCATTTTCATCATAATGACAGCACCATATTTCCTTTTATTGCTGTAAGTCAAGTTCATTACTATACTTTCTCTTCAAATCATGCAATTATTACGAAAATTATTTTGTTATGTAAAGGTTTTACAAGTATTGGTTCACCTAATTTGAAATATCATACATCAATCAAACATCCTAAATTTAATTATTCGAATTTAACAAAGAGTATTTCAAGCGCTTCCCCCCACAAGGGGGAAGTTTTCAGAACATCTCTCTCTGGAAAAACATCCTCTTTCCGAACAGTGATTAAAGGGAGCCCGAAATTCCATTGAATCCCTCTAACTATAATCGAAGTCACTTTACAGTCATTCATCATGTTGGAATCGATTCTAGTAAAATGAATCCATTCGAATATATCGCCATAAATGATATTCAGTCATTGGAATGTTTTCAATTGCCATAACAATAATGGATAGAAAAAAAAACGATATATATACATATTTGACACACCTGTAGGTCTCATGGATACCAATGTCTAATACGTGAAACCTTCTAAAAAATTGGAACTTGCCTTTCAAAAATAATTATTAAAAAAAAAAAAAATTCTTGACTCAAAAAATGAATATATATAAAATAAATTAAACAAAAAAATATTATCCAATATCGAGAAAATTACAAAAAAAAAATTATAAATAAAAAAAATGATTAAATTCTTTACCTCTCTAACTAATTAAGTACCATATTAACCGTCAAATGATGACTCAATTTGATTAATATTGATCAGTGAGAGTTTGTCATTATCATATTTATGAAGTATCTGATAGGAATATAAAATATTTGTCTATTTGTGAAAACTGTATTGTTTGAGGAAAAGGAATCTCATTTATTGACAATTAATGATAAGAAAAGAAAATTAAGATAATTTACTATCACTGATAGTATCTCAATTATTGTAATTGCATATGGGCAATGGTCACTTGATGATCATAGTAACTGATTAAGAAATACAAATAATTAAATTAAATAGATTTTTTCATATATGCAATCGAAATCATAGTGCTTCGATAATTCGGAACTAATCCTTGATGATAAAAAACCGAACGTGTGATTCAGTCTCCAAAAATATATAAATTTATTTAAACAGATTAAAAGTCCACTGCACTAATTGTTATCTTCACTCAAAATTTATTTAGCAAAATAGAGGGATCAGTGGTTCTCGTATTTACGAACAGAATTGGATTGTTTGGATTCAAGTCGACTGTTTCGGTTCCGTCAAATAAAATTTATTTAATTCACCCATGCGTGGAAATATGAAATGAGAACCTTTTGGCAACGTCAAAAAGTTAGGTAGAAAACAGATGTTTAGTATCAGAAAATATATCTATCAAATTGGATTGGTACAAAATTTAATTCAGTTTAGTTATACCTTTTGTTAGACAATATTAAGATTTTCTTTTTTAGAAAACGAATTTGGAAATACGAGCATTTGTGAGTGATTCTGGTTGGTGTAAGTTAGTATTCGTGATTGGAATAGTTATCCTCTTATTATAATTGAATGCATTTCTGTCTTCCAAAACTATGACCTATAAGTTAAAATGCTCTTGGACTTTGAATACTACTCCAATTCACTATCTTTCTTCAACACTCTGATTACTTCGACATAATCTTAATACACCTAATATTTGAATGCATAGGTCCGAAATTAATAACCTAACAGTTATTATTACTTTTTTTTGATAAATGACATAAGAATGCCAAGTATATTAATTTCAACAAGTTGGTATCCAAGTTACAATAACTTCGGTAATTAAATTTTTCTCACATACATAAATCTATAAACAAATTATTGCTATAGAGTTTATGTGTAACAGTGACTGGAAATATATTCGTGAGTACAAATTTAAATTCCATCGAATAGAGTCAATGGACCAACGATTTAACATCAAGAGACATTTCTTATCTAATTAATCCTTCACCTCCTTGGTTGAGATCGATAATGTTTTTCCAACCTCACTCATTTTTCTTCCACCAACTGTGAATGTTTTGGCATTGGGTTGATGGATAGTATTGTTTCTCAAGTCAAACTTGATCATTATTCTTAGCTCTGCAAAAGCATCCTTATCCACAAAAGAAATGAGGTTGTTATTCAACTCCAGGCGCTGCAAGTTAACAGGTCCAGTTTGTAAACACATCAACTCTTTCGAGTCAACTCTTTCGAGTCTTTTTGAGTCAAAATAAAATCATTAGGAGTCAACACAATCTCTTTGGAAGTCAACAAAAAATACTTTGGAGTCAAATCAACACTATTGGAATCATCATCAACTCTATTGGAGTAGAAATCACCTCCATTTGAATATACACTAAAAATCAACTCCATTTTAGTCAAAATAAATTGTTAACTACGTCGGAGTCATCATTTTACATAACATTATACATCAACTGAATTGGAGTCAACATCGACACGACTTGAGTCGACATCAACTCCATTTTGCCAACATTAAACATCAACTCCATTTTAGTCAACATAAATTGTCAACTCCGCTGGAGTCAACATTTTACATAACATTATACACAAACTCCATTAGAGTAAAAACTAGACATCAATTACATTGGAGATTATACCAATGAAATATTACACTAATAGTTGTTACTTATTTCTGTGATTTAAATAATTTATATTCTTAGATAGCTGAAAAGGAAGTTTGACCATACCTCATCAATAAACATGACATGTAGCTGAAAGAGATATAGAGCAACAGTTGATCGTTAAATAGGGAGGATAACGAACTATTTTTTTAATATTTATTTCACTAACATTTTATTTGTTACAAACACAATACATAGCAAAGTCACATGTGTGAGCTGCAATTAGTTCAAATTTACTATGTACCCTATTAAATTTTTAGGTGCTAAAGAGAAAAACAGAAAAGATGTGCCTTTATGTATATACAATTGAACATACTTAAAAGTATTTTATCATACAACTCAAAAATCAAATATATAAAAAAATTCTAACAGGAGACATTCTTTTCTGTCTCTAACTATTTTGCATGTTGTTTAATGTTTATGCATAATTATATTCTACTTACACACAATACATGTATAAAGATAAAATTGCAGGTTCTATCTGCATGAAGACACTAATCATAGGTTTTCGTGTCTGATGATTGGATATTAGAAGAAAATCTGCTGTCAGCAACTCCCCATTATCTGATTGGTGTATTATACTCTTCCTTTTTATTTAGTAACATGGATTGATATTAGAAAAAAGAGATTTTGAGATGAAGAATGTTTACAACATCCACCGTTTGATGATATAGTTATTGCAATATATTTATAATAATAGTGATTATTCTGCATTAATTAAAAAAAAGTCAGATTGATTCGTTATCTTTGTTTTTCACCTACTTTGTGATTGGTTAGTATAAATGGATTTATCACTATTATTATAAGCTATTCGTTTTTAATCATCGGAATAATTTAAATTCACGTTATCAGTATATAATCACAATATTGCTTATTACCTATACAAAAAATCATTTTTATAATATAATTTTAGTATTCAAAATATTGATTCTTTATCAATTTTCGTTGGCTTAAAAAATACTCTATTTGAACACTTTTTCTTAATCTAAATTGTTTTATAGTTTAGATAACTAGGGAAAAATAACATTACTTGGAATAAAATCAATTTAGTCTCCGACAATCTATCAGAAAAGAAAGTTTGATGGGGCCAGAAAAGAAAAAAAGTATTTCCAATATAATCTTCAATAATTGCCATATTAGCTAATTTCGAAGAATCGTATAGAATTATATTGTATTAATCTTACAAATGGTAATACTGTATACTATCAAAACAATTAAAAACTATTATATGATCTAACTTTGAATTTTCTAACACAAGAGCGAACACGAATTCAACTTTTTCCTCTTCCTGATTTGAGGTTTTCCTCACATCTGAGCCATTGCAAATTCCGATTTCAGTTCTAGAAATCGTTTGATGTTGGAATTGTATAGTAAGATGTTGGAATGTGTCAGAGTTCGAATAAGACTGTGACTTCTTTCAGGGGTGGCAAAGTTACAGATTATAGCATAGGGAACTAACAACATAAATTTGAATTCAGTTTCAGACGCCAAACAAGATCGAACGATCAAATTTTTAATTACAACCTACTTTTCAAATTATTGATATATATTCAATTCAATGAAAAAAAAACGTATTAATTCAAAAAATAAGCAAAAAAAAAAAGAAACTATGATATTAATCCAAAATTGAACTTCGAAGTACTCAAATTCCAGTTTCTGAATTCAGAAATAGTTTACGAAGAAGATTGATCTTCTACACAACAAAAGTGTAAGAGGAAAATATGATTAGTTTATTTTAAGACTAATTTTCAAACACTGTCTAATGTCTAACGAAAGCAATCATTATTGCACAAAAGCTGATTCGAATTATTTTACTTACCATTCAAAAAGATGGCAGTTGCGATGCCAAATGAAAAAAACAACAACAATGAAATAGGACATTGGTTATATAAAGAAATATTATGTACATAAAATATTATAATACAATGTTTCTGATGAAAGATGCATTGAAAAAGCTCATGGTCTTAACCACCATACTCACGAAAAGAAAAAAGAGCTAATCAGAATTTAGAATTTTTGAGACCTGGCTCGACGTTAAATATTCAATACTCCGTACTTCAGCAGGTAAAACCTAAGGATCCCATTCAACTTTTTCGTGGAATATTCAATCAAAATCAGAAGAGGTTTATTGAGAAAATCATCACGTGTACTATAATCGAAAGCAACCTCTCCTTAAATATACTCCAACAAGAGAATGAGCGACCCTCAGAGAGAACATAAATGCTAGGAACTAAACAAAGGTATTAATAGATAGATATAGATAAAGGGGGGACAATGTAATAACTAATCGCTCAAAATAATGGAAATTTTATATACAATTAACAATTACTTGTTACGTCATGCGTCATCTATCAAATTAAAAAAGAAAAATGTGAATTTATAAGTATTATGTATTGTAATTCATTAGTAATAAGCTCATTTAAATTATATAATTCTAATTCGATTAAATTTGAAACACAGATTTTTAAATTAAACATTACGTATCTGGTTCAATGTTTCCTAAAGTAAGTTACACGGCATTACGATTTTTAAATTTATGCAGCTACAAATCAGGACAAGAGAAGATGTTACAATTATTGATTCTAAATCCCAAAACACAGAAACTTCGAATATTTATCCGAATAATTTAAGGGGACTCAATGGTTTATTTTTTATTTTTTTTTATTAATAAGGATAGAAATTTGAAACTTCACATACGTTTGTATCATGAGCAATGCAGAAATTCTATTTTGGGAAAAAAATATGTACGACCCCTTCTTCCTGCCCCCCCCCCTTCTAACCTCCCGTGGGGGTACTTTTTTAAATTTGCTGTTTCTCACAAACTAAACGAGATAGAAATAAACCGATTTCGGAAATGAATTCCTGAGACATTTTCACATAATGACTATTTGGTTGGGTTTTTCTTATTATATGCATTCAGTTTTTTTTATATTTTGGAAATAATGAAAAATAAGCAAAAATAAATAAAAGTGTTTTATTTTATTTTTTAAAAAATCTGTATGCAATAAATTTGAAAAAAAAAATAGCAAATGTACCTTATATACAACTGATCATTATGCACTTTACAGATTTTATCTAGGTTATCTATAACCAAAGAAATAGGCTTTTGAAGTTTGAAAATGCTACTTTTCACGACAGGGCAATTTGTCCACATATGAAGAAATTCACCTTCCCGACTTATTATGCGTTTCACTTTAGTTAGTTTTAAAAGAACTAAGACAAAGTTTTACCTACCATCATCCTTTGCGTCTTTTTAGAAAAGCAAACACACAATACCCCCCCCCCCCCTCCCCATCTACCCCTATCCCCTCAAAAACAACCAGCAGCGTAGGAGGTAGAGAGCTCCATATGTACGTTTGTGAGTGTGTAGCTTGCTTTCTAAGCATCAGATCCTCCTGAAATTTCGTGTACATCTTCTCTACACTATAGTCTTTCATATTAGAACATAAAAAATATTGTGAAAAAAATCAATTTTTTACCATTGAGTCCCCTTAAGTTAGAATATTTCTATTCATAATGAAGAAAAAAAATTTACCTAAGCTTTTCAACTTGAAAAAAATTAGTCAGGTTCAATTTTCTATTTAAATTTTTTTTGATTATAATTGAATATACACTTCTATATATGTAAATTCATTATTTGAATTAACCTAACTGAAAAGGGGAAAGGAAAGTTGTATCAAAAATTTCTAACTTATTGAGAACTTTCTTTTGGTAGAGTAAAGGATTTAACAACTAATTATATTAGACTCTTCACTCACTCTAAATTAGACTTTTCATACTAAAACTTTACCAATTTGCTTTCAAATTTAAGGCATTACACTACTCACAGAAAACGTTATGGTGGGGCCATAGAAATTTAATCGGGGATTCATCACAGAAAAGAAAAAAATATTATTATATCAACTACACTATTGTATCAAGCGGTTTTTCTCTGCGCTGAATATGCCCCGTCACTACTCTTAAAGACTGCTTCACACATCGCCGATATCCATCCGGCACGTCACCGGTCCGTCTCCATCACTCTCCTCTCAGTGATTCGGTGTCAGTGAAAAAAATATTGTTACATTAATTTCAACGGACATATTCACACAGTATCGGCTCTTCGCAGTGATAGAAAAATCCCGGATCGGTGACGTGATGGACGGAAATCGGTGATGTGTGAAGCAGTCTTCATGCACCCCTAAATTACCCGGTGATGGTTCTTCGGTGATTTCATTGCCTGTTGTACATCTTTGGATGTTTCTCCTCTCCTAAGTCCTAACACCTCCTTTTGGAGCACAAATAACAGCCAACAATTTGATATCGAAATGCAATTTCAATAAATTGCTAAATTTCTAAATACATCGGAGTGATATTGGATTTATATTGGAGTAGTTAATTCATTTATTTTCAGTTCGTAAAATGGTCGCTGGGAATGAATTGATTTAGTTTATTAATTCGATGCTTTCGCCATTGCCGGACTGTGAACATTTAATCATCGGCTTTTCAGAGATGCGTCATTCATTTCGGAGTGAAGCACTGAATGCAAAATATCGACTGAATATATCGCTCCATTTAAATAGGCAGTGTAAAGTTACTGTATTGATAAATGATTTCTGATTATGAATAGTTGAACCAGTTTACTTACATAAGAACAGAAATATTTAGTGAATACAACCGGTAGCATTTTATTTCTTGATAAAAGTAAATTAATTTCAATCTATATTATTATTAAACAGTAAAAACATTAAACAACTATAAAACCTGTTCATTTTGAGTCTATATAAGGCAGGCAGGAATCTTGAATATGCAACACTAGCGCAATGTATCCTGACTGAAAGAAGATTTCCACTTTGTATTATGTTCGTGAAATCTACGAAAAATTGTACCACGAGTCTCAAATTTCTCGAACGATTGAAAAAGTAAATAAAAGTAAACAGAATTTGCAAATGTTTGAGAAACAAAATTCACGTGAAAGAATCTCTAAGGAATCCGAGAAAATGTATTGGATTTCCTGGATAGAAATGGCATCTAAGATAAATTTCAATGTTGTAAGAAACGAGTAGGAAAAGTGAAATATTCCCAACTGATAACAGTGAAAAATCAATATATTGGAATATGAATCGAAATATTATTATGAGGTTTTAGTTTAGAGATATCAGAATTAATCTCTTCTCATTGGTTTATTCTATTTGTATTGTACACATTTATAAAATGTATAATTCGGAATATAGATTGCAATATATACCGTGATCATAATCCTATGAACTTACATATTCAGTGTATACTTACTATACAATTGATATCTCAGGGCACTCAGTACCAAAAAGGTTCGTATTCACTATAAACTGCGTTTATCGCTTTATTGCAGATCACTATTTTGTGAATAATTTCAATAATATTGATCGCACAGTAGTGAAACTTTGGTCACTGGAAGATTGCTTCTATGTTAGTATTTTGCTGAAATATTTTTTGAATCCATGAGAAATTTGGAAAGTTATGATTGTTTATGTATTTTGAAGGCATTTTAACTGTCCATCGCTTTATTGCAGCTCTGTGAAAAAGCCAAAAAATGGGCGATTAACTTCTACCGAGAGGGTAAAATTGTAGCAGGTCCTGCAGAAGGGAGGACTCTTCTATATTTAGCTTTATAACTTGGAAGGGATAAGAGAACAATGGTTTATTTTGTGGAAAATCCTGACACTAACCCAAGGAGAGATGAGGGTACGAGGAAAAGCTTTTTGAAATAGTGTACAATTCGTTAATCAAACTATATTTAGATAATTCAAATGGTCTTCGTGTACCTTTATTGTCATTAATGAACAAAGTTAACATTAAACCCAGTTTACTAACAATTCCAAAAGCCTCTATTTTGCATCGAAAAGCTACATATTCATTCTCATCCATATCATCTGAATAAAACCCATTCAATTTATCAGCAATCATTGGGATAAAAATATGCAAACCCAAAAGAAAAATGTTAAAAATGCTTCTAGAGAAATGGAATAATAATTAATGTTTGGATTGAAGAGATGACCTTGGAAAAAGAACTTACGGTTTGCTGGTGGTGAAGAAATTTATTTGCTGAAAAAATACGATTGCTACCGATTCCACTGAACGCTATATTACAATAGCAGCAACTAAGACAAAACTCGATATTTAAATAGCAACCTACACATTTAAACGCTATATTGCGTAGCTGCCTACACGAATTAGAACTTTTTTGAGTAAAGTTCTATTTTTTTCTTTAGTTCAATTTGTTTGTTTCGAATTACAGAATTTGATTGAGAAATACGTTTAAAATAGTTAATTGAGGTAGGTTTGATTTCACTAATAACTTCGACACAAAAGTTTGATCTATGATTTATTTGAAGAAGTAAATATTGTTCTCATTGGAAAGATAAACTGAAGTAAAATTACACAATGTTTAAAATTATTACTTTTCAAATACGCACAATAATAACCCTAATGAGTTTGACGTGTGTTTTCTAGGTACATCTTCTTTTGAATGACTTCATATCTTACATGTCATTCATTTAAATTAACTGGCCTTTATCAACTTTGTTCCTACATATATACCAAATATATCTTTGTATTTAAAAGTTAAAAAATATTTACGGATCGGCGTATGTCACGTAAATTATAGAATTAATTGTACTTTGGTGACGTGTGACAACGTAGAAATACAGTTTAGTTAGCCAATACGCACGAATTTGTCCACGTTTATTTGGAGTAGAGACACATGCGTGAGCTGTTATTGGTTCACACTCCACCTAATCACAGTTCAGCTTACTCTATTGCCAATGTCTTTTGTATGTATGTATTTATTTCTCCTTATATATTGAGTATTTTACTTTAAATTTGGTACACATTAGTTTAGTTTAAATACTAACAATTTGTAAAAAGTACTGTGCAGTAGGTTTATAAATAAGACATGTGTTATTTTAACACATAGTCAAACCTTCCCGTTGATTCTGACAGTCAAACTCATTAAGGCTAATTTTTTTTCCTCTGCAGAATTAATTTATCCCTACTTATTTTCCATTCCTCAGTAATTCGATGAAACGATAATTGCCTCGTGAAGACCATGAAAAAGAACCACGAATCAAACTCTCTCTCACTGTCTGATACCATGAAATGGTGGGATTCTGAAAGTGAAGAATGTGAACACAGAAGGAAAAATCACCATCTTCGGAATTTATTCACACCAATTTTTGCGTCATTATTTAACACATTTATCGCGGCATCATTGAGAGAAATCACTGTTCCCATGTTGATATGATTTGCTGCGCCCCCATTTACAATATTTAATACGCCACAATGTACAGTTTTTATCGCTATACTATTCACAGCATTTACTATAACACCATTTATAGTATTCACCGCATCACAATTTACAGTATTAACTGCACATCAACTTACAACATTTGAAGCGTTAACTGGGCCCACCATTTGCATCATTTACCTACACAAAAAATTGGAACTGCAATTTCCTGCTCATTCCTAACAGTTCAGAATCTCAAATTACCAAAACACAGGTTCAGAACACCACAAAGGCACATAAAAACAGTTGTAATCTCCAGCCTCCTAACGACTCATATAATCTTATTTTAACGCAACGTTCTCTAATTCAAAATACCTTCTGAATGACAATTGAAGTCATTGGAAGGAATTGAATGGCTGTACTCTTTATGAGAATTTGAATAGATTATGAATATTTCTAATTGGAGTTCCGCAAGGTAGTTTACTTGGTCGTTTAGAATTGTTCATGAATATAACAAAATACCTTATTTTCAAAACAATAGCCTATATGATTGAAGCAGTTTGGAGATAACTAATTTTAAGAGAAGTTAGCAATGATTTAAGGATATATAATATAATAAATGGAATCAAATTAAAATTACACATAACAAAAATATGCAGACCATATTAATAAATTCCATCTATTTTTATTTTTGTTTCATTCATCTAAACTCAAAATACACAATAGGAGAAAGTGCCCAATGAAGTTCTGCACAGTTACACCGGAGTGAAATTAGCCCCAAAAGAGGTGAGTTTTGCTCCCAGACTACTGCTATCGGCTAAACCGCTGTTGCAAAACCTGCTCCTATTTTCAATTTGGGTACAATCTGAATACACAACCTTTACTTCTCAATGCACCACATATTATTTATAATAGCATGTAGCTACCTACACAATTATGTACTACTATGCAATCAAAAACAAACTTTAATTAATTAATATTTGAACATAGTTATACAGAATTCAACACTGTACAACTGTGAATGAGAAACATTGACTAATTAAAATAAAAAAATAGGCACGGGAACACCTAAAGGAACTGTTAATTACTGTTCTTCATGATGAAATAAAAAAGACTATATAGTTTAAAAGGCAAGTAAACCTTATGACAAATTAAATCTCTCCTTTTGATAAATCGATTGATGGATATTAATTATTACATAGAATGTTGGCATTTTATATTTTCAAAATTCACTTTAACAGAGTCTATTCGATTATTTCTCAACTGCAACGCCATCTTCTGATGAACATCTTTGGTACCACAAATATTAGAGCACATGCGCACGATATCACTAACCTTTCACTGTTTATTTGTACTTTTTTCACGTTACAGTTGAGTTTATATTTAATCTACATTATATTTAATAATAAATCTTAATTAATTTCGTGCATATAGGCTCGAGTTCAGTTATTATTTAAAACCTCACCATCTATGCATAAATGAACACCTTGAAAGTTTAAATTACAATTATCTTTTATAAAAGCAGTTTATCGGGGAATAAGTACACGGGAATACGAAAAGAAAACATAAAGAGAATGAAAATAACAGTTAATCAGTCAAACGCTATAGTTATTTTATGAATAACTACCGAATAAATATTTTATTGATGGTGCATTTGAAAAAAATTGTAAATTAATGTTTAAAAAGTGTTACTCATTCTAAGTAATTCATTTCCTTTCCCCAAATGTTCACTTGCATCAATTAAATTGAAAGATGGCCTTGACTTCTAAATTTAATTCATGAATTAGTATTCATGTGATAGAACAGCAATTCTGAATATCGAACTAACTAAATATATCAAAGTTATACAATGTTAACAAACCCAATTAGTTAATTATTGAGAAATGATACATGAAGTATCATTAGCTGAGAATTAAAGGCATATATAAGAATAGGGTGAGGGACCAATCTACCATTTTGAATATTTTTTTGTTATATGTAGACACTGCACCCGATTTGTTTTCCCAATAATTTCACTATCAGCAAAGTTGACCAGATTATTTATCACAAAAATATTTCTCCTCAAAAACATGCAATGTGTTCAGAAATTCAGATTCGAGTAACCGACTGACCTGTGAATTCGGACAAATGTCCTAATTCTATTCCCGCTGTTGAATTTTATACGGAATTGTCGAATTTAGTTAGGGATTTGCTATGAAAATCAATAGATGTTCTTCAGACTGAATAACTGAGCGCGTGTTTGAGGATATTTGAGAAATATTTTAGACAAATATTAGGGGAGTTATGAATGAAGTTAAAAATTTGTTAATGATAACGGTAAGAAAATATCTTCCCCGTTAAAAATAACGGGTTTTCAATAGTATTAATATTGAAATAGTTAAACTCGTTAAAAGTGTACTTTCTTTATTAAAATAAAAACTTATGAACTTGAAGATCTTATCAATACTTTTAATTAACTTGAAATTAATATATTGCCAATAAGAAGAAAATAAAAGAGGTTCAATTCATTTTAACAGAATACTTATGTATACTTATAATTAGACATGATGAGTTAAATCATGGAGAAATGGAATGATTTTTTGGTTTCTCATAAAAGAAGAAGCATTCAAGATGGATGATTCACAGGGTAGCTATCGTTTTAGGGTCTAAATTAAGATTTAATGTGACTTAGTACGTGCCTAATTAGGAATACTGAAGTGTGATACATTCCTTCATATAATCTGCTACATTTATAATGATATATAAAATTGTTTTATCCGTGATGTTTATCTGTTTAAATTTGCATTACCGTTATCTCTTTCAAAGAAAATCAAGTATACTTACGTAATAATTTGCTGCAATCAATTTTTTATGTAACTATGTTAAAAATTATTGATTTATAAGTTACCCCATACAATCTCGGGAAATTTCATTTTTTCCACAATTCGATTCTTCTTTTATTAGTTCATATTCACTGAACTGAAGAACAAGTAAATTATCCAAATACATTTTCGAAATATTGACCTTGTCACAATATAACTTTTTCATTTACACTTTTCATGGAAAAGGCTTCCAATACAGTATCTATCAATTACACTAGTTAGGTCCGTGATAATATTTCGGAGAGATTTTCGTTTGTTTTGTGTCTTTAATCTGATATATGGCCTGGTGTTCTTCGTAAATATAGACACGGAAGATAAAAGAGATGACGGGCTCTTTCATGGCCTCTGAGAACAATAATTATTGAGTTGATTTTTAACGTGTATATAAAAAAGCCCTGCTTATGTAAGATTGAGAGTCATGAATAATAGTGACATTTATTATCAGCTACTACAATAGTGAACGAGTTACAATTTGAGTTCATTTATTAACAAAAAGTTACCAATATTTAATATGCATTTGTCTCTTCTTGTCATATTCATCTCACTGGCATAGTTTTTCCATATTAACTGACGTAATATAAACAAAAATCGTAGGTGCTAAAAAGTGTTCTCTATTTGATAGCTAATTTTCATTTATAATGTCAGGGAATTGGCTGTTGGTCGTTCTTGATAACATTAATATGAAGAGAAACATTTGATTTGTTTACGTATATATAGTCTTATATCAATTAAATTTCATGAACTGGTTCATTGATGTTTAAAGTGTTTATGCATTTCTAATAACTGATCATATTTTTTACCTCTCTGAACACTAAATCAGTTCATTGAAACTCTCTTCTATCAGCTGATTTGTGTTCAGTCTAGCGTGACTCTATCCTCTTAGTCTTCCTCTCCAATTAGTTTCTTGTGATAAAATTACAGGTAAATTCTCCACACTGACGTACAGTTAGAAGAGCGAAGAAAATAACAAACTCGAGGAGATTTGTTTCTTGGGTTTTGACAATTATGTTTAATATCATCGAATGTAATAATTATTCTAAAAAAATCTAGTCAATAGTTTATATTATAAAAATTAAATAATAAAAAAAAAATATTGTATGTTGAACCCTCACCCTCTACCGTCTGTTGTTTGACATCCTCGCCCGAACATAGATCCATATGAGGAACTTTTGGATAAACTGTAAGAGGAAAAGGAAGAGTTTGTTCCTTTACTTGATAGTCAGCTCAACCTGATACAACAATGTTTTTGTATAAAGTAATTTAATCTATGTAGGTGATAAGATATAGTTAATCTACTTTGTTGTATCCTCTATAAAGTTGGTTGTACTGCAAAATTCATGATTGCTTGATGAAATATTAAGATTGAAAGTTAGATAATAAATTTGTATACTCAATTAAAGATAAAATATTTAGTGCCTTACCGTTCTAAACACCTGAAGATGTTGTTGGCCGGTACACAGAAAACTGCCAGGCGGAAAACTGCCAGGCGGAAAACTGCCAGGCGGAAAACTGCCGAAGCGGAAAACTGCCAGGCGGAAAACTGCCAAGCGGAAAACTGCCAGTCACTTATTGGCAATTTATATATTTTTCACCTTTGATAAACACACTCTAAGAACATTTCAATTCATAAAAAACATCGTTCGCCATTCTTCAAGTGATTAAGGAGACATTCATTTCTTACAGTTATAACTAAAGTGTATAGATTATTGGATTACTTATTATTCAATGGAAAATAGTATTTCAACAAAGCTACTTTATTAAACACAAAGTAAACCAAATTAAGTACACACAAAGAAATTATAATTAACATTTTTAACTTATTTGTTAAATCACGTACATTTCAAAAATATGTATATATTTATATATCTATATAGGATTTTATATGTTTGTAAGATTTATAATTTATATCTTGTTAATTATAAATTAAGTGAATGTTAAATCTCTTAATTATATGTATGTTCAATATTTATTACATTTACAATTTTATTCTCCATAGCATCAACACCTTCATTTTTACAATTTTCATTTATATGTAAAAGTATTATTAATTTATATCCAATTCGAGCGAGTGAAATTGTCAGAGATTTAGGTTGGTATAATATCACTTTGATAATCATAGACATAGATGTTGTGTTGCAAATTCTAAATATTTCACAAAAATCGATTGAATTTGTTTTATAATGAGTACAAGCGAATATTAAGCTTGAAGGCTTGTTCAATTATCAAATTATAAACAAAAATGAAATAATTAGACACTAAACCCGTTATGAAATGATAATGTAGAGATGAGTTGTGTAAACAAAGAAATTGTACTCTGTCCCTAATATGTACAATCATTTCTTTGTTTCTTCTTCTTTTAGTATTTTCTATGAAAGGTTTTATTTTTCAATTTATATCATGTATTTGATTTTTACTGTAATATTTATATACTAATATATTTTATGTATTTTTCTAATGAAGAAAAACTATTTTTTTGTTTTGTATACTGAGTAAAAAAGAATGTTCCAATAAATCCTTTTAACTAAGAGCGAACGTAGTTTTTTTATAAATCAAAATGTTATTACTGACTAAAGTCATTAAATTCAATAAGTGACTGTCAGTTTTCCGCCTGGCAGTTTTCCGCCTGGCAGTTTTCCTCTTCGGCAGTTTTCCGCCTGGCAGTTTTCCGGACACCTTGTTGGCCTTAATGAAAATTTATGAGAAGAGGTCAATTGAGTTTTTTAACTACTTGTTCAAGAAATAGCATCCTAATGTTTGGTAGAAGAGTTAACCCTAACTTAAAAAAATGAAACAGACAGATGTCACACAGCGTAAAAGCCAAAATATCGAGATATTGTCTAACATATATAAAGCTAGTATAGCAATACACTCTGAATGAAACAGAAATTTTTGACAAATATTACATTGCTGAAAATTTATTCTTCATTTTTAATTATATAGATAACATAATATATTAGTTACATAGAGTACATTTTTCATCAACAGCTATATAACTGCTGAATAAATGTATTATTTTCATCTAACTAGATTTTATGCGACTGCAATTATCACTCATATATGAATATTGTTAACACATTCCATATTTGAGAAAACGGACCAATTTTCCGTGGACGAATTTTCCGTGGACAAATTTTCCGTTGATGAATTTTTTGTGGATGAATTTTCCTAGCACCGATTCACAGACATACACTGGGAATTAGCGAGTGATTTTTGGTAAAGTAACTCAATAATTTATCCAACATATTGTTTGTATTTTCAATCATATAGTAATTGTTGATTGGTATTTATTTCCATATCTGATTATTCCCGATTGTTCCAAAAATTATGATTTAAATACATACTATGGATTAATATATGATAATAAACGTCTATTACTTAAATCAGAGTGCTTATTAATTCAATTTGTTTCAAGAAATGTGTATAAATTAATACTTTAATAAATAGTATCAATTTAACTGCCCCATGGTTAGTTTATCAGATGATATAAGTCAACACTTCCTATTTATTCAAGACAAATATTTATTGAGAAGCTATAAGATTGACTTAATACATTTATTCAGGCCAGGGATATTGTATCTATCAGCAAATCTTTCTTATCTTTTAATCATAACTTTCTTATCAAATTAAGTTGTTATTTGGAACGTACCTAATAAAATACCTTGTTGTAAATTGTTAAAACAAAAAGTAATATTATGCACTATCCTAAAAATTGTTGAAAATGTTTCATAGTAAACTGTCAGAAATTTATAGATTATAGACTATATTTTTTCGAGAATTCAGACGATATATGATATACTGAAGAGGTTTCAATTTCATCATAAATGACGAATGGAATTGCATATAAATATTTATTGTAGATTACAATTGCCAACATAATAAAAATATTGGCGAGCAAAATTTTCCACGGGATCTACATTACTGTTGTACATTACTCTTGTACAAAACACTTGTTAAAATTCCTAATTCTAATTACTCACATGAATTATTGTACTCAACATCCCTCTGCTCTCCAACTCTGACGTGTGTCGGCAATTAATTAGGTCTGTCCCGGAAAATTCTCTGTTTGCTTAACTGCGATTCTTATTTTCTGGCTATGGAATTATTAAGTAATTTGGGAAATTGTATTAAAATCTCCGTAATTCACATTCTATAGATGAATAATTATGTAAAATCATTTCCAATTCAAACTTACAAATTTACAATCTAACTCTAACTTAAAAATTTACATCTATGATTCAAATTTTTTTCTCGTCTCTCAAAGTTGAGTTTAAAAACAAACTTCAAAATCACGAAGTGGAATCTCCACAATTCTGCTGATGTGGCAAGATGTTTCAGAAACTTGTATGGCATTCAGTAAAGATTTAATTTATGACTCAAGAGGAAGAATAATATTCCCTTTTGATGTCTAGAAGCAGAGAATGAAATTAATAGCTTCGGGCTTCTATTTCTATATAATATAATTCACATTATCTATACAAATACATATGTACTCTAGATTATTTACAATATACTATCTTTTTTATTGAAAGTATCGTTACTTTATTAAATCAACTATTTTTTTCATTATTTGTGAATACCTCACACACCAACATTTGGCTTTTCAGTATATTGGTATTCTCTGAAATTTAAAAATTTATTGAAAAATATTAAAAATCGAATATAACAAATTATAAACATCATAATTCTCGGTTTTATATCAATTGAATTTTCATAAATTTCATGATGAAACAGTGACTAATCACTCTACACCTTTCTTTGTTCCCATCTAATAAGAAGAGATCACCACACATTTCCTAAACCCCATTCAACTATATAATGGAGAATTTTCATTACTTTGGAATTGGGATTTTCTGCAATGAGGCGAAAGATAATATGGTAAAATATGTCCGATATATTCCAAAAATAAATTAATACAATCGTTGATGATTCAATTTTTTATCTATGTTTTGATTACATATACTACATAATTCATTCCTAACGATTACCTATTTCACATCATTTAAACTTTTATAGTTTATAAGAAACTACAAATCCTCAGATGGCTTGAATAGTGATTATAAGACAGTTTAAAATAATCATTGATATCATCAGTAGGTTTTTATCGAGCCATTTCCATTTGTGTGCCCTAATATTTCAAACCTGGCTCACATCCAAGGAGGATATACGATGTACTTATTCTTCAAAACGGAACACTCAACTACCTACTTTTATGTAACATAAAAGATTTTCCTTCAAGGCAGTGATTTAATATGGATATCTTTTCCAGAGCAAACATGATATTCATGAATCTTATTGAAGAAAAAGTAACTTCATGATCTTTTATTTGAATTAGGGTTCAAAATCTTGATAAAAATAATCGTAAAGGTCTCAACAAATGAAATTGAATAATGTGTAAATATCTTTTTTGCATGCCCTATTGTTCATGTGAATGAAAAAAACATTGTGCAACTGTCTGAGTATGAGACAGACTCATAAACATGTATAATATATTAAAAGAATACTGTGTCGGCAACTAATCTGAATTTCGAATTTCTAAAACAGCAATTTTAATGATCAAATCAGAGACCTCTGTTGTACATTCTAATTTATTTGTAAGTTTCTGGAACATCTGCTAGAGTTTGTCAATTTCTTGTCAGTAGACTGACTTTGATGGAAGTTTCAGCGTAACAGATTTAGGGAAGCAACATATTTGCCCTTTTTGTAGCAGCTTGATTAACGAATCTTAGTTGTTTCTAGAAACAAATTGAAGGAAGAAAATATTTTTCATAAAAAAATACTGGCAATGTGTATAATTATTATCAAAAAGTATCTAATAAGTGTGTGAGATATTGAAACAATTATCGTAAAATATTTTAAAATTAATAAAAAATATTATGACTGAACCCTAATGAATTTGGCATTTAGAAGGAATCTGAAGGCTTGACTTTGTGTTTTAAAAACACATGTCTTATTTATAAATCTACTATACCGTATTTTTAAAAGTTGTTAGTATATATACTTAACTAATTTGTACCAATTTTCAAAAAACTATTGAACATATAGTGAGAAATTAATACATAGGTATATAAGACATTGGCAACAGAGAGAGCAGAGTTTTGATTGGGTGGAAGAGAGGGTGTGTTTTCGCGCATGTATTTGATCTTCATGAAACAGTATGGACTGATGTGTCCAGAAAAGCATGTTCTATGAAATTATTTCAAATAATTTTGGCTGAATTGGCATTATATTTTCTCTAATTGGAGTTCCAGTACGTACGGGGTAATTAAAAGCTAGAACAATAAATAGACAATGTCATTCAGATTGGAGAGAACAAGGTAACCTATTTAGAAATAATAGATTGCTAATAAAAGTGCGTATATGCTATTATTGGACAATTAACATTTATCAACATATGTAAGAAAAATATTGTTTTTATTTTATCTAAGTGTACGGGTTGTAAAATCTTTGTTAAATTGCATAAAGGATATTACGACAACAAATTTAATTATAATTCGACCTTATAGAAAATAGAAAATGAAATATTTGTAACAGAATTAAAAAATCAGTCATTCACTTATTGATATATTCATAGAATAAAATTGTTGTCAGTATATATTTTGGAAAAAAATACTAAAAACGAATTTTCTAATGCTCCACAGTGATAAATCTTTACTTCAGTTTTATCAATTTGTGGACAATTTCCCTCCTGTTTCCTTCCAATTTCCCACCTAACTGCTGTTTCCAACAGACTAATTCACCTGGCAATTTATTCATTTTTAAAATTACTTCGTTTGAAAAGGATCAAAAAATTTAAAAATTATAGTTTGTTAGTGGTGATTCTTTTCACCCCCTCTCTGCTTATAACACATTGATGCGAAAATTTGGAAAAGGGAAATTATGAGGGGGGAAATTTATTGTCAAAAGTTATAAATATTGTTTAAATGTTAGGCATAATTTCTTTCCTAAGAGGATTCAATAATTCAATATTTTCTATGTACTTTGCATTATTATGAAACTTTACAGTATAAATAAGAAATTGGAAAAGCAGCATATCAACAGTGTGTTAAAATTTAAATTGATTTCATTGTGATCGAAGTATAACATATAGAAAAATTTATAATTTAACAATTTGAGAATCTTCCTTTACCTTATCATTTAAATTACCTATATACCACTCATTGTCGATCCTTTACTCTCCATTAATGTCGCTCACTCAAACTACAATTCCCTGCAGTAAAGGTTTTATCTACCACTTAGTCCCATTCCTCACATATGACAGATTATTTATATATATTTTTATATTCCTTTCAATTCTACCTCACCATGCATCATATCTGACTTATTCCTCCACGCTTATGAATGCATGTTAGTGCAGTTGGTCGTGTGATAGTTCCTGTGCGGTGATTGCTTTTCCATCTCAATGAACTCTCTTCAGTTTGCAACTCTGAACACAGAGGAAGGAAGTGAACAAAGTTACTGAGTGATAGTCTGCTGAGAACTAACGCCTAGTACAGTTAATTCCTAGGGTAAGTTACGAATTAGCAGAAAGCTATAAATTTTCATTCAAATACGAACATTTTTTCATGAATTTCAACTCGTTATTTCATTCATATTGCTTTGGAAGAGTGGAACTGTCCGATTATTCTTATCTTACTCATCTTACACATTATCTTACTCATTTAGGTAGTGAGGCTATTTTAACAAATAGTTAATGAAATGTATGAACAACGTTAATTCATTAATCATGTAATATTTCATACAGTGTTTTATTATTTTAGCAGTCCGTATTTGATTCTAGAAAAGTAGGAATAAAATAATTCTCTGACGAAATGTTTGCTATGTTAGATGAACTGAACATATATAAATTGCTCTTCTATTCTTCTAATTGAATGGACATTGCCAAATAAATTCATCATTTCACAAATGATAATATTGCAAATATCGTAAATTACGAACTGCACTCTAAATAAATCATTCTTGTTTACAATGGAATTACATTCTTTAAATTTTATTGCCAGTTACCCAAGTCCATTGAAACATTGAATAAAATTTCGATGAAAATAAAGAAAGCCATGATTGCAATCTTCACTTTTGTCGCTTTTGTCAGAACGTTTGCTCCCTTTTCTGGGCAATTGAAAGAAAAAATACAGAAATAATCTGAATGATATCCATTTATTTCTGTAACAATGCATATTTATGTGTAAAATAGAATCAGAAACATGATTAATGAATTATGCAGAGATAGGTACTTAATTCAGAAGCTGTTATAATGAATTTTAACCATAATATATAGATACTACTTGATGAAAATCGACATCGAATTATAGTGTAATAGCTATTTTGATCTTATAAATAGTTATGAAAAAAAAAATGGACGGAGTAGATAAATTTTGTTCCTCATTATCGATGTTATTAAAACAAATTTCTATTTTTTATTGACTGTAAATAAATATTGTTCGAAAATTCTTCACCGTAAGAGTTCAACCCTAATGTAAAATTATTTGTAACTTCATGATGAGACAAATTTCTTGATATTCTGCTTTTTGATTCGAAAAATAAAAATTGGGAAAAACCTTCTGTAGCATAACTCAATTTCAAATGAATGAATCAATTATTTTTTGGTTGTTTAATGTAAATTAGTTTGAATCTTTCAATATTATGTCATCCCCGTTCCATCCAACCACCTAAATGAAGACGATCTGAACTGCCTTATCTCTCCAGCAGTTCTGATAAGTTTCACAGGCAGAAATTTGAGAACACATTGAAATGTTTCTCCCAAAATCCTTACATTTATTTTATTCTTCAAAGTTGGATATCTTGAAAAATGATTTAAAAAATAATCGAAAAATAATTTAGTTGGAAAATTGATTCACCTCATATAATTGCAATTTCGTGAGAACAATTTATGATAAAGTAATAATCAAATGGTAATAAAGTGAAAGAGAAAATCTGAATTTTCATGATGGAAACTTTTAAAATAATTTGAATAAAAATATTTCTCCAATAATGTATTGGTATTTATTTTCATATATAAGTATTATTTATCAATTTGATGCGAAGAAATAATTATTATAATTATTCTGCAGAATAATTATTTATAGCATTGTTCCCCATACATAAATATGGGGAACAATTTTTCACAGTCCTTTAATAAAATGATCGGCAATTAAATATTAGTCAAGGTAACAGAACTAATTAGCGTAATTCTTATCAGTTCATTAACTGTTCTTATGTTTACACCATTCTATCTTCAACACCACTAAAGCAATCCCAAGCGTTTACAAACTCTCTTTTCTAACGGACTCAACTGTAAGCTTTATAGACTTAATTGGTACGCTTTATGAACTTAACTGGTAAGATTCATGGATTTAACTTGTAAGTTTTTCATTATGGAATTAACTGATTAGCTTTAGGACACTCTTAGTACTCAGATATTGTACATCCATAACTCATGAGCTAGACTCCACTATCATGGCCAATATTAACACCTACTTGGTAGGACTGATAGCCTAACTGCTTAAGTATTGCTACATCACAATATTTTTTTATTCAATTTTAGTAAATTAGGATCTATTAACCATCACCTCCTCCTCCCCTTCTTTTATTCCTTGAGGATGATTTATCACCTCGCTATAAGTTAGGTGGTGTTTGTATCAGTTGGTGAACTATAAACCAAAGCCATTGTTCGCCCTGAAAAAGGACTATAAATTCCTTTGTCTGCTTCTCTCACTCACGTGAAGGAAGAAAAAAGACATGGAACTCTGACAGCAACTTCCTGATGTGGAATATATTCAAAGAATTGTGTCCATTTTTTATTATTATTAAGAATGTTACTACTGGAGAGATTTATAGTTCTGTATGCACAGTTTTACATCATTTAACTTATATTAGTTTATTACTCGGATGAATAGGAAAATGTGACTGCCGATTTCACATATTTGTATATTAAATATTCTCCTTCTTAGAAACGATTAAGAAGGAATTAAATTATTTCTATTATTTTGTGCAGATATTGCAATAAGGTACTGCATTCATATGTAGTTACCACACTTGAATTCGTGTGTCACAGGTACATTTGGCTATTTACTTTTATATTTGGGCAGTTATGGAGTTTAAACTTTCAAAATGTTTGAACTATAAGAGTACCGATAATATCCTGTGAACCAATGAAGATCATTTTTATGTAATTTAAATCATAAGCTAACCTTAACATTTCCGGCTTTTAGAAATTTGTTATGTAGATTTTGATCTGCTACTGTTTTATTATGTCATCTTCAAGATTGTTTAATGACCTGACAGGGGGTTAGGGGGTTGGCACGCCCTACGATATAGGGTCAGACGGGGTATCACTGAGCACAATCCCGCAAACACTGTATTTACTCGAAAACTAAAGGTACTCAAGAAACTCTTCTTCTCGTGATGAAATGGTCATGAATGAAGATGATTCTCAACCAGTTTCGAAACAATAGCTAAATAAATAAAATATTTATTGACAATTTTTTGTGCGTAACTTTTAGTGAGTGCTTCAGGGTATCACTGCGCACATGAAACGGTATTACTGCGCATTGCATAAATACAAAACTTTTCTCTTCCACTAAAATACCTCCTGTCCCCATTTTAATGCCCCTTTTTCCAACTATCTTAACCCCCTTTCTTTCCCCATCTAAATGTCCCTCTCCATCCATCTTAATCCCCCTCTATACCCATCTTAATCCCCCTCTCCTACCCGTTAAATGACTCTCTCTCCTCATCGAAATCTCCCTCTTTTCCCATCTAAATCCCTCTCTTCCCCATCTATTTCTTTCACTCCCCTATCTATTTCCCCCTCTCCCACATCTAAATCCTCCTTCTTCTCATCTGTGTTTTCCTCTCTCCCCAATCTACTTGTCCCTTGCTTTTTAAACACATATTTAATGAATCTGCAACAAATTTAATTCTTAAATTTTACGCAACTAGTTAACTACTTATATCAAGTAATATAATACGATCGTAGGTTTATTGTTAATCAATATTTAATTCAAAAACCTCTCACCCCCCCCCCCCTCTTTAATACCCACTCTCCCTATTTAAATACCCCCACATCAAGTTACATAGCCACTACGATCGTAAGTTTACTGTTAATCAAATTTAAAATTAAATACCACCTTATTCAATATTTATGCCTTTATTAAGATCTAAAAACTCATATTTTTTATATTTATTTACATACAAATATGGTTATTAATGATGTGCAGTGGTTCCCCTCTACTTCTATAATATCTGGTTTATCATTGCGCACGGTTGTGGCGGGATCTTAATATCATAAGCGCAAACTGTTTTCAGATCGCTTTGACAGCACCACATAAATCACGAATTAGCAGTAGAAATACTTATAGGTTAATGGTGGGTCATGATGTTTAAGGGAGAAAAAGAAGATGCTTGAAATGATATTGTAATCAGATTTAGACTAAAACAAGTGGTTTTATGATTATAAGAGGTGCGGAGTGATACTCCATAAAAAGGGTATGAGCAGTGATACCCCGTCCGACCCTACATATATAAGAATATTTATCAGTAATAAACTGCCAATGTACCTGTGACACCCGATCGGGTTTCTCATGTACATCATTTTTAAAACTTTGTTTTGCTTATTAATATTTCAAATTCAAATTAATTGACGATATTTTCACATGATATTACCGAAATTAGTATAATTCAAACATCATATAAGTTTTGACTTCATAACTGCCCAAATAATAAGTTACAGGTTAAATGTACCTGTTACACCCTAATGCGGATGTGATAACTACATATGAATGCAGTACCTGACTCAGATATTGACTACCATGAAATAACATCATATTCCAGAAATTATTCGATAAACGTGCTGTATAAGATTTATGAGGAGTAACAATTTGAATACATGAAAGACTTGCTAAATTCTTGGGGAATTTGTTTTTCTATAATATTTAATTAATGTCATCACGTAAAGATTATTACCTTTTTACTCACGGACTATTTAGTATCAACCCTTCACTGCCTATCTACTCTTCACTGACTATCTACCCTTCAGTGCCTATCTACTCTTCAATGACTATCTACCCTTCACTGACTATCTATACTTCGAATCATAATTTATTACAGTTTTGAAGTAGATTATTTATATGATGTCATAATAAAATAATTCAGTCGGTGTTTCATTTTGTTAAATAAAAAAATTATCTGACAAAATTTGTCAGATTTGTTTGTGCCAGAGAAAATAAATTATAACTATCACTCCATTTCCAAAGTGGTCTATGTTTGCTCTAGAATATTTCCTAAGATTTGCAGGAGATTCGAAGGTGTTCGTGTTCGGTTTCCCCAATTCCCTCAATTTCATATTTTAGGTTTTTTATTTTCTGTTCCAATCGCAACAAGAAATTTGAGACCCAAGTTTTCATTTTCATTTTTTGTGAATTGTACAAGCATAATAAAACAAAGACAGACAATGCTAAGAATTGATGCTCTGCTTTGTTCAAAATCAGATTTAGTATGTTTGACTCGAGATGAAATGAACAAAATTGTATTTCGTGAAATTTATTATAATAATGAGGGTGACTTGTGAGAAACTTCACGTAGTTCATAAATCATTTCCAATTAAATATTGATATTTATCACAAGCAAGATATAGTTTTCAATAACCATTATCTAATATGTATACCGAATCAAAGACTTTCAGTTACATATGAGTTAAAATATCACTAACTCGTTACTTTTAGTTGATAAAAAGATGGATTATCCACCACATATTTCATTTGGTGAGCAAAAGTGCCCCCATCCTTCTCACTCTTTTTCTTCTTTCTCCAGACATCTCTTAGGATTAGTGTCAGATTAGAAAGAAGTGGTAAGAAGTTCTTTATTTCTTGATCTGAAAAATGCTTCATCGCTTTATTTTTCATATCATAATTTCTATCTCTCCGAAATAGGGAATTGAGTGGTGTAGATATTCAGTTATTTACCCTATTACAACGGACCTCGTTGAAACTGCTTTGTAAATTATTTCACCAAATAATAATAATATGTATTGAGAAAAATTTTGAGAACGTGGATAAATTTTAATACTATACATATACTTATATACATGAAGGGAAAATTTGCCAACTTTATTAGTGTAAATTGCTCATACGTACTCTTTTATAATTTAAAATTAACACTGTATAGAGGTTTTAATTGGATCATACAATGAAGGATCGCAGCTCCATGAAGGATTTATAAACTAAATCAATTTATTCCCGTCTAGTATTGTACGCACTAAAAATAATTTAATCCACAGTTCCAGTAACATAGCAATGTTGGGAAATATTTAAGAAAAATAGCAATAGATTGATATGATAATTCGATTTTAAATTATAGTTGGTTGTTACTTATGATTTGTGTGCAGTAAGTTCATCGCGCTCCCCATTTACCGGAACTCAATTCACCGCAGGGTAAATTCACCGCGATACAATTTTATAAACAAAGGCCTATATCTTAAATAGAATGAAGGTGTCATTACAACTTTCAGTCATATAATAGCTCTTGCTACTAAAGAATCGAGAAAATATCAATTATAATATCGAACGTTGGCACAAGGCATACAACAAGCAAATGACGTGTGTTTCTCCCTAATATATAGAAGTTCTTCGATTGCATCAAACATGAAAAATATCAAGCATTTCTTATTGAATAATATATTGCTGAAGTAATAAGAGACCGAAGGAAGAAATGTCTTTATTTAATATGCTGCCGGTCAACGCTGTTTGTTCTGGCTCATGACGATCATAGAGATGTTTTGGAATATGTTGGAAAAATTAAACGTATGCAACGGATACTCTTACATTAAACTTATAGTAATGTATCAAGTGTTTGAATGAAATGTTCCCTATTAATTACAATAAATACATACACTTGCCGAACCCTTCTCTTGACTTGATTCAAATATATTATCATCACATATTAGTAAAAGGAAATTTAAAATGTAGTGAATTCATCTTTCGGTGGATTGAGTGCGATGAACTTACCATAGGGTGAATAATTGTAGGCGTTTACTTCAACAGATTAAAATAAAATTATTTTCATCTAATGAATAATTACAATCATTCGTCATTCTAACAATATGTAAATAAATTATAAATATGGCGAAAATAATACTTTACATTTTACTTTTTACAATATGAATCAGTTTAAATCATTATACCTTTTCCTTGTTAAGTTCGAATGGATTTTTTTGTTCTTTCCAGATTAGAATTTGTCTGATAGGTTCAGTCTTCAAAGTTGATACAGTATAAGGACCAGTAGGATTCCAGTGGAAGATTCGAATTAAGAGTGAATGCTAGAGGCTAAAACTTAAATTAACAAAGAGAAGTAGATCATTTAAGTAGAGTTCTGAGAAGAGAAGACAATCTAAGTATAGTGCTGGGAGAATTAGATAATGATTAATACAGTGCTGGGGAAAGAAGATCATAATAGTACAATGCTGGGATAAAAAGATCGTCATGATCGTCCAATGTTTGGGAACGTAGAGTATCATTCGTAAGGTACTTTTTGAATTTTGAGTTGGTATTTTGTGATTTACATACGTCAGCAAAAGGAAAGTGAGAAATCGACTACGGATCAGAGGATAAAATTGTCAATAGTCTAACACTGATTATTCAATTAGAACTAATCATTTGTAAAGGAAAAGAATGTCCCTTTCTTCGGATACTCAACATATTTGAGAAGAAGATATTATAGAGGTCATGGTAGATTAATCTAAACTATATGAAGATAAGATTGGTCCATGAAAATATAAAAACCCACTTTCTGGTTACTATGAGTGTCCGAGTACTGAGACTTTTTGATAAATTATATTTAATATAATTTTACCATTACTTTAAATTATTGATAGAGGTAATGTCCCAAATGTTGTAAATTATTCATATATTACACTAATACTAATACTGAAGTAGGAGAACACGTATTTCAATTTTGACTCAATCACTTTTATACTTGATATATCTAATCATTCTAATCCAAGTGCTACCCCTTCTCTACCCAGGAAACGAAGTCCGAATTTGCAGATTTCAAGTACATTCCTGCATCTTTCAGCGCAGAGATCCAAGAATTGCTTCTGGCAGACCATCTTATTAGCAGAGTGAATGCCCTGGAGTTTCATACGGTTAGTTGTGTGAATGATGACAAACAGTGCCTAGAAAACGCTGGCTAAGTGATTGGGATATAAAATTGTATTAGTTACATTTATTGCAAATTCTGCCAATACAAAACTGTATATTGAAGTACTGTAAAACCCCTGAGATATGAAGTTTTTTTTTATGAAGCACCCGAGTTATGAAGGACCTAAATAATGAAATGCACCTCAGTTTTAAAGAAGTTTTCTTTTTTTAAATCATAGAGAACTATAGTTCTAGAGGTATAACTATACCTTTTCCAAATCAAGTTGGCAGAAGTGAATAATGAATTGGCAGAATTGAAAAAATGAACAGGCACAAGTGAAAGTCATATTGCAGAAGCAATTACAAAATTAAGTGTTTTTTATGACAATTACAACTTCAATAAAATAGTGTGTTATTGCAATCTTCTCCACTAGAATAAGATAGAGTACTCAGTATTATAAGATAATACTTTATTATACAATAATACTCTATTATAGGATAATATCCAATTATAGGGTAAAAGCCCATAATTAGCTATTATAAGATGATACTCAAATATAGGATACCACCTATAATTGTGTATTATTCTATAATGGTGTATTATATATGAAAATGTAAATCAGAATGGCAAAGATTTACTGTATCAGATTAGGTTATCAATAAATCGGATATATTGAGTGTTTTCTTTATTGTTTGAGGTTTGCTTTCCTTTCCTTTAATCATTCTTGTCTTGTATTGTAAGCTTAAATGTAGTGTGATGTTAATTTAACTTTTTGTTGCCCGAAAAGTATTCTCTAAATACTTATATCTGGGCTTGATTTCCAATATTGTGTTGTATTATTTACTTTTTTTATGAATAGCCCACAACATATCCTACTGTGAGCTATGTTGTAAAAGGACAATATTTTATCAATAAAAATGTTTCAAAGTTTCAATGTTTCAAATGATGTGTATTTTTGTTAATGATTTAAATTTAAGCATAAATGACTACTACCATGATATATATTATTTTTTGTACAATAATGAGTTGCTATATTTATTTTCCACAACAATAACCTAATATTTGTTTAATTTAATCCATATAAGAATTATACCATAGTTATCCCTCAATGACAAAAATTCTTTATGATTATAATCACAGAAAACTATCACTGCACACGAATTATGAAGTGGCTCTGAGTTATGAAGTAACCAATACTTCATAACTCAGGAGTTTCACTGTAGTTAAAATTTTCCACCTTTCCCTCAACGCATCGAAAAAGTTTAACACATCATAAAGCATTTTAATGTAAAATTCGATAGTTTACTTAAGTATCATAACAATTTTAGAGCAACTTCGATTATTTTCCTGTATTTCAGTTTATTTTTCTTGTAGATGATGTATAATGTTGAAGCAAATAGAGTTGATGTATACTCTGTACGGTAAACACTTAGACATTTTTTTATGCATCCAGGTGTTTCGAGTCCATCCTATGGCTCTGAGTCCAAAGCGAGACATTAAAGTGCATCAAACAATTGTTTGAATGCACTTAGTCTCGAAAGTGCATTAGTTCGATGCCCTTTAGTGTGTCAAATTTTCCTCTGATAAAATGAGAAAAATATTTCCTCATCATTTTCACAAAATTATAGCTGAGACACTAAAGTGCATCGAACTGATGAATTTTAGTGTATCCAAATTATAGTTTGATGCACTAAATTAAGTGTATCACTTAGGAGACAAAGCTACATGGTGAACTATAAACACCTGGGTACATCAGTTGTAATTGTTTACTTTATTCAGTGTAAAGTTGAATCCAATTGAGATGTTGTATAATAATTAAACCCATGGAGTTGATGTATAATGATGACTCCAAGATAGTCGATGTATAATATGTTTAAAAGCCGGACTTGTTATCTTGCAGCGTCTGGAGTTGAATAACAACTTCATATTTTACGTGGACGAGGAAGCTTTTGCTTGCCTAAGAATAATGATCGAGTTCAACTTGAGAAACAATGCAACCATCACCTACATTCTACTTCTGCCACTACTGTACTTTAACGAGTTAGTGAAAATATACAAAAAACAGTTCAATTAGAGGACTTTCAAAGAAAATTAGTATTTAATATTTATGTAGATGATTTCCCTTCATTGTTGAATGTTCAGAGTGTGAGGAAAATTCCACTTCATTTGTATAGTAAAAAACATAACTACTATCTAGTAATTATCAAAATCTTCACTATGGAATAAGGAGGCATAGAATAATACAAAGGATCCGTTCTTGATATTCTATTGGCTTTCGCTAATCATTATTTGGCTATTATAAATATTTTCGTTGTTATAAATAGGTACTGGAGATATAATATAATGTAATTGAAACTCTAGTGGTCAGTAATATCTGTACATTCTAATTACAACCTCTTGAATTTTCAGTGTGGAAATTCATTGTCAATTATGACAACATCCTAACTATTCCAATCAGGAATACTAACTTACACCAACTGGAATCATTTTGGAATGCCCATAACAACAGATATAATAGTCAAATTATTTTTTGACTTAATATTGTATAACAAAGGTACAATGGAGAGCATAGCTAATCACAATAGGAATTTCCTAACACTTCTGCTTACAAGATTTCATTTCAAATACCAAATATTTTTTTTTTCTCCTAAAGGTGACATTCACGGTTTTTAAATTTCATAAATCTATATTCAATTTTTAAACTGTTCACATGTTTGTATTATGTCTTATACACAAACTTTCACTTAGTTTATTTTTTTTGGTGCTAGGATTATTGCCACTGGGATCTGATCTGTTGTGAAAATTCTTGGTTCTCGATATAAAAGCACAATCAATTTTCCGGTAGGCTGATTTTGGTAGGGGGTCTGTGAAGATACAATTATTGAAGTTTATATCTGATATAGCATCAAAAATATCTATATTGAGGGCCATGCCGCCCCCATTCCCCCTTGCCAGGTCATTAAACAATCAAGAAGTGTGCAGTACACTAAAATAACGGATACAACAACCTATCATAACGTTTTCACATCACAAAACGATTTTATCAAAAAAATCTAGATGGCGGAAATTCTAGAAGAAAGAACTAGTAGCTAAAAATTATGCGTAATTTTATTTTTGTACCGGAAATTTAATTGCATTATATCTCGTAAACGAAGAGTTTCCACAAAAAATGGTATTCATAATAAACGTCTTAAAATGGCTCATTTTATCTATAAAAGTGTCAAAATATTGAAAATTAGAAGCGAACCTAGAGCACAAAAACATATAGCTAGGTCCAATTTTTACTATTTTTCAAATTGAATGAACGTAATATTTCAAAAAAGAAACGAACCAAATTGGTTTAGATATAAATTTCAAGGTTGATAGCTTATTTGAGAGGGGTAACTACTATCTGCTCATTGTTACGCATCTATGGCCCATGAATTTGAACATGAATCTGAGAAAATATCGGGATAGTATTTGGGTTTCTAGGACAACTCGCCACCGTACAATTCGCCGCCGGACAACTCGCCGCGGACAATTCGCCGTGAGGGCAATTCGCCGCTAGGACAACTCGCCGCGTGATTTATGTTTTGTCGGCGTATACATCACTTACATATATTTAAAAATATTATAAATTTGAACAATGATTTTTTTCAATACGCTCAAGACTGACGTCAAACACTAGTTGACAAATTTCATTATTTCAATTAATTAGTTTATTTTGTTATATCTGCGAAATTATTTCAGGCCGCAAAAATTATTAGAGCTATTAATTAATATAAATTTAGAATCATTTAATTAAGGTCTGCTTTGAAACGAAGGGCTGTCTAATTGACGTCAAAAGGAAATTAAATACAAAGGACAGGAAGAAGAAGTCAGAAAGCAAAGTGACTCCTTAAACCAAGGCACAAACCACCAGTCCGTGACAAGCTCATGGATGCAGAAAAGCTACTTCGTGGATGCAATCACTTACCAAGGAATAATGTGAAAAGGAACACAAGCACAGATGACTGAGGTGATAGCAAATGTAACTTACTTCCTTTTAATTGTGATCATTGCCTAGTGACTATCGCTGAGCACTAGTTCAATACTATTCCTATGGAACTGTTTTGGAACAAGCGATTATCGAGGAGTTATACTGCAACTGTCAGTAGCAATCTGACAGCTCATTTGGTTTCACTGCGATTTTCCTTGTCTGCGGCTAATAAAAAAGGTCTTGTTTAATAATAAAAAGAGTGTAAAGAAAGCTCACAAAAACATTTAAATCAATTATTAATTAGTTTAAGTAATGCAAATAAAGAGGTAAAAAATAAATATTATTGTTTTGCTGAATAAGTTAAATGAAAACAAGGCAGGATCCCTCAAATTAGGTACCTACTTACGTATTTAATATTCTTTATTACTACAGTTTTACATATCTCATTTTTGTGCAGCATCACTTCATGCCTAGTGTGTTCACACCGAACACTTCTTAATGCCCAGCCATGTGGCTGATGTCCCGCATCTAGTAAGTTTTAGTGCCTAGTGTGTACAGGGCATAAGACTTCGTAGTTAAATATCCTTTATTTACACTAATGTACTAGTTCTAAACTGAAGTATTTTTATAAGTCATTAAACGTATTAAGAAGACACCTGAACTTGTTTTCTTTACAATAGCAAATTATTTTTAGCAGAATACTTTTAATTAATTTACAACATGTACCTTATATTTAAAATATGTTTATAAATAAATGGTGAATACGGTGGTAAAACATATATCACGCGGCGAGTTGTTTTGGTGGCGAATTATCCTAGCTGCGAGTTGTCCTCACGGCGAATTGTCCGCGGCGAATTGTCCGGCGGCGAATTTTCCGGCAGCGAGTTGTCCGGTCACCAATATTTGGACTTGCCTGGGATAACAAAATTGGTTCAACTGTGATGTCCCATTGTTGGGACAACATTTCTCCCAAGTACACAAGCAAGTCCCTATAACACAACCTTGTCCCAATCATGTCCCAAGAAAGTTATGCTGCCTGGGAATTTTGAATATAATAGGAATCGAATCAGTATTCGGACCCTTAATTCGGTTCATATAAATAGTATTCGAAAAATAGGTGTTAATTAATATGGTCATGAAAGGACAGTCAACACTTTCTCATAAACCCATTAATCTTAACCTATATTGATAATCGCCTTCTTTCATCAGTTTAAGGTCAAATATGATAAAGGACTATCTAATATTTTAAGTAAAGGATTCTTATGAAATAGGCTCTTCAAACACTAAAATATTTGTATATTGAGTAAACGTGGGTATAGTGTCTAAATGATAAATGGGCAATTTACTATATATGCCAGTGCGACGTAAGAAATTTTTGTAGATGCTAGTTAGACCAGTACTCTACTATTCCTAGATATCTCTCTTTCGTGTTCAAATGGTTCCTTCTATTATTGACTCGGAGTGCAATCAAGAAATGGCGAAAGTTAGCTATGAAGGTCACTATGCCATCAAATTTTGTACAAGTTAATTAATGAGAAGATATCATGTAGCCTGTACCCAGAGAAAAAGTTATGTTAGGGCCATGTACGATTGAGATTAGATATTAACAGGGATATCATATATTTTATATAGTTCGATACCTTAAATTTTAATCGATGGGAGCGATAGCGTTAGTTTCATAATTTAGTAATGATTTAATCATAAACTAGATTAATTAATTCTTAACTGTTCTCTTACAGAAATTTTCTTCATCCATTACTTATTACATTAAGTTACATTAATTACTTCCTACCTAAATTTTCAATAATAATTCTCCACATAGCCAATGCTTTAGTGCTCCACAAAAAAGTTGATTCAATTAACTGGTTATTATCGAGTCTGCTAATCATCCCTAAACAGAAAAAAAAGAAGGGAGATGAGGAGAGATGATGATGAGAGAAATGATTGGAGTGGAGATTGTGAGGAGAGAGGATGCTTTGCAAGACCACAAGGCACAATCACATGTCATAAAATTGAAACTAATGTAATATCGTAAGTTTGACACCTACAGTAATCGGAAACTGGGTCTTGACATTGGCCAAGAACCAATCTGAGATTCAATAATGCTGATGTAACAATCACTTTCTGGTTTCTGTGAACCCAATGCGATGCCAAATAATTGCAAATGTTACCTTGAAACTATTGATAAAATGATATGGCGATACTATGTAAGATTTTTTTGTACAGTCAGTCATTAATCTTCTGTGGCCCTACCATACTCTCATCTCAGAAAGACATACTACAATAGAATTGTCTTTTCTTAAGATATTATTCTTTTAGCAAATAAAGAACTGTGCCATTTTATTCAAAGAACAAGTCAAGCATTCACCTTTGACATTACCAAGAGTGTTGTACCATAATTTCAGTAGTTTCCTCTCATCAAAAACTCATTGCAATGTTCCTTTTGTGAGTGGATTACCCTTATCTTTTCTTTGCGAGTAGTCACGTACCATCAGACTAAATAGAGGAAAGCGAATGACTTTCAGCAAATGAGAACAATGTGAATAAACAGAGGGAAGAATTTTTAAAACTAGAAATGTAATTTGGTAACTTGTACAGTGACGAGACATATAAACACATGAAACTTCTGACCCAATCTGAGGCACACGATTGTTCACGTTTATCAACGTGTTCTTTGAATTCCAATGAAAGTATCTGGCCATTTAAATGATGTCTGTGATTTGCAATGATTTTTTTAGCCAACATATCACCTCTAGTGCTTGGATGCAAAGCTGCTCTTGAACATTCGGTGAACAGTAGAATATCTGATATTAATTTATTTCATATACTTAGCGGTAATGTGACAAATTGATATTACTTTTAAATAATATGTACCCAAACTTATTCTAAATAACTCATTCTAATTTGAAATCTCGATGCATCCCTGATTCCTGATAGTTGGAGTTTGTTCACGTTTCAGTTGGAATAAAGTTCCTAATTACTTGACCTTTTTACTAAGTTGAAAAAGTTGGACGTGAGTCGGAAGTAGCAGTGAGGTGAATGCTATAAATGGTGTCAAACATAATGAAAGATATAATGTCGTGTAGTCACATTCACTGCTAACAAAGTTATTGGTATGCAGACTGTTTATTGCGTATTAATTGATTGAAAAATAAGTTTAGGCTTACGTCTTTGAGAAGTAGGTATTGATATTTGTCTCTACAGGTCAAACAAAAATATTTTTCTATTTTTCTGATTAGTTAATTACCTAATCAAACACCGTTTTGTGGCAGCTACTTTAAGATCTATTTAGATTGTGAATAAATAATAAACGTTCTTTGTGTATATCATACCAAATTATATCAGTAACGATTTTAAAACTATTATTAAATTGTAATTTCCATCAAAATACTATAATTTTTGAAATTCACCAATTTTTGAAATTCAATGAAACGATAATAGTCCAAATTCTCAAAATATGATTTTTCTAACCGTTCAAGGCTATATAAATTATGGATTATAAAACGCTATCTTGTGAATGTTTTACATATATTATTAATGAAACAATATATATATATAAAATTTTGATTATGTGTTTAAAAATTATTCGTCTATGGTAATTAAATTATGCAATCCTAAATTGTATACTCAGTACTATCAATCAAGCATACTTCATTTCAAATACATATAAATAATAATGTAATGTTTATTGTTCAAACGTTACACACTACACAGTTTATATTCTATGTTTTCTATGTTTTATGAATATTCAATGTTTCATTTTCTATTTACAGTTAGATAATTTCCTCCTTCAGCAAATTATTCTCATGGAAAACCTTTTGAAGATTAGGCGTAGAGATTGAATTCTTGCAGAGAATTTAGTAGCGAGCTAATGAGGTAAATTTGCATAGACCTAAACATTTTGGGAATCTTAGTAGGAAGAGGAAAAGGAAGGGGAAAGATTGAATCAATTCCCTGTCACGTTATCGAAAATTCACTGTATTCTAATAATAAATTTTAAAATGCTCTTGTTTGTATCAACGGTCTTGTTTAATAATAAAATGTTATTCCCTGCAAGTGTGTTGCTGTTAACAGAATCGATATTTAAAGATAATATAATATATCAATGGATTCATGACGGTAATCTTATCCAAACTAATTTAAAACCATAGAACATTCCAAGTTGTCAAGAGTCCCTCTATATATTGCTGAGGGAAATGGCCGAAATCCTCACTGAAGTTACGAGACATTCGCATGAATTCTTTACTTTGCTTAGATAGAAATATATTGCAGTTATTGGATAAAGCTCATTCAGACTCAGTAATTGAACTATGGTAAGGTACAGCGGTTGGAGTAGTTTCAGCTTGAAACGTGGATGTGAAATTTGTGAAATCTTCTATTATCTCCATCAATTTGATGGAGATAATTGAAAACATACATAGAAGAAAAATTCTAAATTAGGAAATCAACTATTAAAGTACAATATGGTAAATATTAATGGTATTTTATTGTAAAATATTATAAGTTCAGAAATTATCACTGGTCAATATGTTTTGTATTTTAAGAAAAATGTGTATAATTCTATGTATTTTTACAATCGATTTCAATCTTCCTAAATAATTTCATGCATATATGAATATTATTCCATAGTAAATTTAATTCTTATTGTATTTCATTGCATGATGGAACAGATAAAAGATAATTCATTTTATGTTCGACAATTCAATTTATGCGAGGCTAAATAAATTATTCCAAAGTTTCAATCCTTTATACTTGCAAATAGATCCATTTTCATGCCAAAACTGGGAACGTAAAACTTTCTCCAAGTCTTGAAATTCAATCTCCGAAGCTCTTAAAATTGGGAGGATTTTGCATTTTTCTTTTTTTCTGGAACTAATCCATAGGGAAGATAGTTTTTTATATTGACGTATTGATATATGAATTGAATATGAATCAGTTTTGAATTAAATAATTCAATTGACTTTCTATGTTGGTTCAAAAATTTAGTAAACACGGCACCAAATTTTTATTGAATCCAACATAATTTTTATTTATAGTCCCTGTGATCATAACAAATCATACGATAATATTTGAAATAACGATAATGTACAATGAAAATAATGTAATTTTCCATCAGGGAAGTAAACATGGTATAGGGAAACTCGATCGCATAAATTTCTGTCTCAGAAAATTCATTCTGTGTTGAAATGACTTTATTAAAGAACAATAATAAAGAAAATTAAAATTATGAAAATTAAAATTCGTGTAGTATCATTATTAAAAGCTGATATAACATCATTAACCATTGTAAAATGATACGTAACATCGGATTTTTGACATGTTTTAACAGTGATTTCAACATGAGATTTGAGAGGAATATTCGGTCTCGGAATTTTTGGTTTCGGAACATTCGGTGATATTGTGAATTAGTTGTGTCCCTGCCAGGTATTTAAACAACCATAAAATGTGCAATACAACAAACTAGTGAAAATAACAAACTAAATAACGGCCATTTATGTTAAGAGGCCATTTATGATACTGAGACCGAAAGTATATTCTGAGATCGAAATGTGCTCTATAAATTTCCTATAAATATTTTACTAATAGTGCGTTTCCTTATCGGATTCACTAAATACTATTAAAAAGTCAAAAGCAAACTTCCATTACCTCATATTCATCCCTCTCTTTTCTTCGTATTCCCCATAACTTTTCACCCCACTAATGTCCCTTCGCGCAAATTTTACATTGTTAACAATGCGAGACTTAGTTTTTTGTTACAATATTCCTCTTCATTGTTACGAAATATTTGTCTGTTCCAGTTATTCTTTGTGAGCTAATGAGTCCAATTATTTTGCGATGAGATAATTGTGTATTGAAGGTCACCCATAGCTTTTCATTTCATCTGATATGTAATAATAATAATGTAAATGATTTTGTCCAACATTCTATGTATCTTTATTCATATCGAGTATCAGAGCAAACCACCACTTAGACCTTATTATTTACAGAGTTGCATGAAAGCTCTAATTACGATTGAGTAAATGATCTATTGACGATTCTCGTATACTTACAACTATTATATAAAAAATTCAATTTTTATGAGTAAATTGTCAAGTGTTATGAGATACCAGTTGAACAGAAAAATTTACAACAATAGCTCTCATCTGTTTTCTTCACTGATCTGGCAAGTTAACATAACTCAGCATTATGTTATCCAAACCAAAACATCAAAACCTCACTTGTCCTCTTCCTCCATCCACATCAAGAGATAACTATTTGCTGAATGCTGTAAAATGTTCTTTTTTTTCAGCTGAACATAATTTCATTACTGCAGTGGAATGACTTCATCGGCAAACACCTCCAGGAAGAATTCTCTAAGAGTGTCAAGGTTTACTCACACGGAATATGCAAATGAAATCAATAAAGAAAAGGGATATATTTTGTAAGGTTGCAGTCAGAGCTGTTACTGCAGTTTATGAGAATTTAGATAAGGAAAATACATAGGTTTTTTCCATTTTTATAAGAAATAGAAATTATGTATTTATGTTTCACGTATTCTATCAAATAATTATAAAATATTGATATCATGTAGCATACAATTTTTTCAAAAATTAAGTTTTAGATAATAATCATTGTTATAATTGTTCAACTAGAGATAAAGTTATGTTAGGAAGAAGAGTTTGTCGGGTATTCGATTTACCATAATAAACATATGAATTCATTTATCGTATATTTGTAGCTACATATTCTGACTCCAAAAACTGGTAAAAAATTTCAGTATTAGGATAAGTCATGAGTTATTGGAAAATATTAAACAATTATTATTAGCTTCTATGTTAAATTTTTAAGCAATTTTGTTCTAAGAAAAGTATTATTTTATTAAGATTCTTCACTTCCTCAATTTTATTTATCAAAACAAGAAGTAATCCACATCTTATACATATCAATGAATTATATCGTATTTGAAATCTTTCAATTTTTTTCTGTAAGATAACAAGTTACATAATATCCTGCATTACTGCTGTTATCCATTTCTTTTATCTCGATAACAAATCACCCCATTTGATAGGTTGCAAACAGGGAGGTGATTCTCCGTAGGCTGTAAGTCTTACACTATGTTAATGAGGATAATTAACGAGAAAAGGAAATAGCGAGTAAAAACAACTTTAATTTTCTATCGTAGAACTGAGAGATAAATAAATTGTCATTATTAAATCATATCAATGGATTTATGAGCTGCTTATATAAATTGAACACATATTTTTTTTCGATTCATTGTCAGTGTATTAATGTTTTTAGGTTACCAATTTATGCTCGATTCTTGGAAAAATTTAAAATTGAGACTTGAAAGGTTTGCATTCTATTCTATTTAGGTTTGCATATTATCAGTTTCTTATGTAAAAATGGTTTTGTTAAATTTAACTAAATAATTAAATTTACGATTGATTTCCTGAATGAAATCACCGGTTGACAAAATGTACATATTTAAATTAAGTCATATTTAATTATACAATTCCTATAATTACTTACTATTCATTTATATTGATTGTAAAATATAAACTTCACTCAAAATTTTTTAACTATTCACACCATCAAAGTTCTGATAATCGTCACTGGTGTTTGCCTTAGTTGAATTAAAATTGCCAATTTTGTTTTGAGGGTCACTTTACAGACAAAAAGAAAGAAGATGTTATTGTGCTGCGTCAGCTACTGAACTGAGAGGGAATTAGGATATACCTCAGTGAACTGACAAGGAATAGAGAATGGTAATGCAGAGGAAATTCGAAAGATATAAAAATAGTGCAATGATAACCTAAGATTTTGTTTGTTTGTTTAAAAAGACAATATTCTTCCATTAAAAACAAGAAGGTTAAAATCTTTACAGAAGGGGAAATTCTTGTACGAGTGATCTATGATTGAATGCAGGTAGAATTGCAGAATATCAAAATCAGACTGTAAGTACTTTAACCACAAAATTAGGGCTTCCCCTTTTCATCTTTAACTGTAATGGATGACGTTTTCATCATTTATTTCATAAGTTTTATATTGTTAAAGGAAAATATGTCATATACTCGCTAAGAAAAGTAATAGTATTCATTTCAAAATAAGTATATCTACATTAGTATAATTAAGTTTATTTTGCAAAAAACTCTTTGTTCTGCCATCTCGTCTCAATTTTCTTTTCTGTTTGTTACTATAATTGCCAAATATGTTCACTCTATTTTCTCATCTTAATGTTACTCCAAGATCCAAACACGTTCACTCTATTTTATCTTTAGTTTGTTACTACAAGTGGCAAACATGTTTAGTCTATTTTCTCATCTAATTGTTACTCCAAGTGTCAAACACGTTCACTCTTATTATTTCTCATCTCAATCATCAGGCGACCACAAAACGCCTCACATTATTTGTGTTATCTTTATCTTTGTAAAGATAAACACAAGTAAAGAGAAAGACTCTTACCAATTTCTAATGAGATATCTGCAGGTATTAACAAAATAGGCTGCATTGTTTTTATTTGGAACCTAAATTAAGAAAGCAGCTTGGATACAGTGAGTTTATTATTATTTAATAATAGCGGCTCTGATTAAAGTTATATTAATAAAATAACTCTGAACACAACAGTTTGTATTGACTGTATTGACCAAAGAAAGAATTGAACTGATTGAAGATCCGTAGAACTAAATGGTTAGTTCATTTTCCGGTATTGAAGAGAGAGTTTGACTTGTTCTTATCATCTAAATGACATCTTAAATAGAAAGGCTGTCTCTATAGAAGTTTCCCGATGACTTCCCTGCCTTCCGATATTACAATATCGTTACGATTAAGACGGACGATATTTGCTCTAGAGATTTGATCCTGGAAGGATAACCAATTGATTATATGTAGGGTCGGACAGGCTATCACTGCGCACAATCCCGCAAACATTGTTTTTACTCAAGAACTAAATATACAAGAAAAATTCTTTTTCTCGTGATGAAATGTTCATGAATGAGGATGGTTCTCAACCAGTTTCGAAATAATACCTGAATAAATGAAATACCTATTGACAATTTTTCGTGCGCAACTTGTAGTGGGTACAATAGGGGTATCACTGCGCACATGAAGGGGTATCACTGCGCACATGAAGGGGTATTACTGCACATTGCATAAATATAGCACTTCACTCCCCCATCTAAATACCTCCTGTCCCCATTTTATACCCCTCCTCCCCTTTATCTAAATCCCCGTCTTTACTATCCAAATATCCCTTTCCTCCCATCTAAATCCCACTCTCTTCCCATCTAAATCCCCCTCTCTTCCAATCTAAATTGCCCTCTCCTCTCATCGAAATCCCCCTCTCTTCCCATCTGAATTCCCTTCTTCCCCATCTAAATTTTATCTCTCCCCCCATCTATCGCCTACCCCGCTCCCCCCTTCCCCCATCTAAATCTCCCTGTCCCCATCTAAATGTCTGTGTTTCCCTATCTAAATGCCCTCTCCCCAATCTAATTGTCTCTTACCTTTTTAACACATATTTAATGAATTTACAACATATTTAACACTTATTTAACACTTAACACTTTACGTAATAAGTTAACTATTTATATCAAGTAATATAATTCGATCGTAAGTTCATTGTTAATCGATATTTAATTCAAAAACCTTTCAACTCCAACCTATAAATACCCCCTCTTCCTATCTTAATACCCCCCCCGCATCAAGTAGGCAAGCTACAACGATCGTAAGTTTAATGTTAATCAATTTTATAATTAATTAACACCTTATTCTATATTTATGCCTTTATTAAGAGCTAAAAACTCATTATTTTTATATTTATTTACATACAAATATTAGTATTAATGATGCGCAGTGATACCTCTCTATCTCTAAATTATCTGGGCTAACACTGCGCACGGTTGTGGCGGGAAAACTGTTAAAACTGGGACGTTGAAAATTTGACATAATGTAACTGTTAATGTTTGTGTTAACATGTCAAAACAAGTTGAATATCCATATCTCTCCTCTAGAGTTATTGGAAAGTTTGCGGGAATTAAGCTCTACATACATTGCGACTTAGCTCTAGAAATATTTATAGGATAATGGTGCGTCACGATGTTTTTGGGAGAAAATAGAATGCTTGAAAGGATGGTGCAATCAGATTTAGGCTAAAACAAGTGGTTTTGGAATTATAAAAGGTGCGGAGTGATACCCTGTAAAAATGGTATGCGTAGTGATACCCCGTCCGGCCCTATATATTTGGAATGCAATATATCTATATACCACAATATATAATATTTTGTGGTGTGATGACGTTATTATATTTTCTAAAAAATCTCCTGATGTATAAATAACATCATAAGATGAGATAAGGAAAATTGTTAATGAATAATTGTGAGTTTTCAAAATTGAATAATTTGATCTGCAGTTTGATTCTTTCCCAATTTTATCTTGAAGTTATCAGACAGATTTTGAATACAGAAATTGAACTTATTTTAATTAATAACTGATTAAACTAATAATTTTCTACCATTTGGTGAACAGTCTTCTCTTCATTCCATTCATATATATTTGCAAATCTCATATTTCAGGATCTGAAGAAAGTAAATCGAGTTTTCTTGTAACTGGAGACTGTATATGGTTACATTTCTTTTGTTTTCATTTAAATAATTTCAAAGAACAGCTATTGTCGTTGGAAGAGAAAAAATTGACAGTGTTACATTTTAAATTATATCAAAAAGTGAAATAATTCACACAAACTCTGATGGAAAGAAGAAAAATGGGAGAAAGAATAAGAAGACGAGAGAATTACATCTGGAATGTCCATTGTGAGGAATTTGATGTGGAAAATGGGAATTTATTTTAAGGTATTTGATGTGAAAAAGGGGAGTTAGTGTAAAGAATTTGACGAGAAGAATAAGGACTTCTTTTATGGAATTTAATGTGAAGAATGGGAAGTTATTGTAAGGAATTCTATGTGAATAACGGGTAGTTATTGTTATGATTTGATGTGCAGAATGATGGCTTCTTTTATTGATTTTAATGTGAAGAAAGGGGAGTTATTGTAAGGAATTTGATTTGAAGAAAATGCAGTTATTGTAAGGAATTTGATCTGAAGAAAGGGCAGTTATTGTTAGGAATTTGATGTGAAGAAAGGGGAGTTATTGTTAGGAATTTGATGTGAAGAAAGGGGAGTTATTGTTAGGAATTTGATGTGAAGAATGATGGCTTATTTTATTGATTTTATTGTGAAGAAAGGGGAGTTATTGTTAGGAATTTGATGTGAAGAATGATGAGTTAGTTTAAAGAATTTGATGTGAAGAATTATGAATTCTTATGAGGATTTTGATGGGCAGAATGGGGAATTATTTTAAGGAATTTGATGTGAAGAATTGGAATTATTATAGAAATTTGATGTGATGAATGGGGAATTATTGTAAGGAGTTTGATGAGAGAATTGGGACTTACTGTAAGGAACTTGATGTGAAGAATAGGAGATTAATATGAGGAATTTGATGTGAAGAATGGTTAGCTGTTGTAAGGAAGTTGACTGTGAAAATTCGACAATTATTATCAGTAACTAATACTGTTTCATTGGAATATGTTCACAGAGCGTTACCAGGTGTGCTGTAACATGTGTGAGGTAATTTGCTGTCCGATATGGTAATTATTATATCACCAAAAGCATTTGGAAATGAATAGGATGTAGTAACTAGATAAGGGGAACATATATGAATATTTACATATAATTTAGTGTACTTCTTCAAAGGTTTGGGATTCGATCACTTATTATGAAGTTGAATTCTTTTTTTTCATTTCTATCACGCTTGTTTAATGTTTAATTCCAAAATTTCCAAAATTTCTTAGATTATGTTTTTTAATTGAAAAATTGCTATGATTATTGGATGCAATAGCGTAACTACCGTATCAAACTAAGCTATTTTACTTGTTGTGCGCGCTGTGAAGAAACGTTAAAAGACTTCAAAGAAATTATTGAAAATTGATAATGTTCTTGAAGCTTTAGATTGAATGGTGAAAGCGTTAGTGAATTCATGAGAGAAAGAAGTCTGGAAATGAAGAGAGTTTAGATCATCCGGAAATTTATAAAAAATAATTAATAAATTAAAGTTTTTATGATATTATTTGTTTTATGACCGAATATTCCAGACCGACCAATAACTCGAAACTTACCATATAAATGTATTTAAAATCATGAAATTGTTGAGGCAGAGCAATTTCAAATGATATTTGATGAATACGAAAAAGAAAACAAGATGTAATCAGCACATACAGTTTTCCGTATCTAACAAATAAAGATGTAAAAAATGCGTAATTTATATAATTTTTAGTTGTAATATTTGATAAAAAAAATACAGATATTAGATTAATCGTTAAAAAATATTAAAAACCACTATGATTTTGCAGAAGAAAACAGTATGTGGCTATAAAATATTACTATGAGTCTCTTCCCAATCTTCTATGGCCTACCATATTTATTTTGAAAAATATCATAAAATAGAATCAATAGTTGAGTATTTTATCTTCAATTATTTGCATTTTTAATAATAAAGGAAAATGAACTATTATGTTCAATTAAAGAACGATATAACAGTAATGGTATAAAATGACGAGACCCATAATTCATTGTTGACAATTTTCTTTTATAATTATTTTAATATTATTTCCAGAGCTCATTGAGAATTATTATTTGCATTGTTACATTATGCGTCAACTTACAAAACTATACACGTTCATGACATCAAAAGTTATATCATTAAAACTCTCACTAGGAAATATAATCAGGGCCTTCCATAACTTTTTGAGTTACGATCGCACTTTCCTAATGAAAAAACTATTAAACGACTAATAAATGATGAAAGGAAGTAGTTGATCAACTTTTATGATAAAGTAAGAGAAAAATTATTTTCTTATTTAACTTATATTTTTCTTTATATTAATGATACCTGAAGACATCATTGATACCATCATGGAGACCAATTTTTATAATTATTACATAAAATATTTCCTATTAAGTATTTTCTTACTTGACCGAAAATTTTGGAAAGTCAGACAACTCATAACTTGTTTTTCAGATTTTCAATATGAAAATGAAAAACGGGTAATTATTATGTTTTTTTAAATGTATTCTTTGTTAACTCTTTATACCAAAAATTAATTTTAACAAGAAAAAAAAATGATATTCTTTAATATATAGAAAAACTAAGCAAATATTTAATTGAATAATAAAAAAATAAAAAAATAATCACAATTATTGTGCTCAACCAATAAATGAAAGAGTACACACGCCAATAATACATCACGGAGAAGGAATCATCATTTGAAATAGCTAAAAATATTCTTACGTTATCACTTATCTGATAGATATCTGGTGAGCTACGAAACTATAATAGTTACCGAGAATAACACTGATTATTTCGGCGCAATACTGTCTCAATATCGTAACAACAATGCTAATATTAGGAAAATGTAGCGCGAGAATCATTGCTACCTGGAATGTTCCCGAACCACCTGGTTCACTCGATTCAATCCTTGTAATTCCTCAGACTCTGTTGCGTCTTTTAAGATTAGGTTTAGATCCAGTGAGAATGAAATTTCAAGGGAGTGACTTAAAAAAGCTTAGCAGAGGCAGTTACAATGAAGAAGAGACCATCTGAATGAGATTAAATTGATATCACAACTCAGATGGAAAACGATAATCTTCGGCTTTTTGTCGGTGATTATAAGATTATAATTTATATAGAAAGTTCATCAATCTACGACCTGTGTATAAAATCATCTATTTCAACGGAAATTTAAAACTACTTTATCATAAATTTAAATTACTCACATTTTGTCTATCTTTTTTTTCGACACTCGACGAAATTCAAATCAGAATCTATCATAAGTTTGAATTACTTATAGTCAGTTGTCTTTCTCAACATGAAATTCCACCGATAATGTCCAAAAATTGACATTATCAATATCATTAGCCGCTTCAATATTGACAGCCACTTATATAATTTTCAACTTTGTGTGATTACTAAGCGTATTTTGCCCGCCTTTGAAAGAGGACAGTTTAGATCTAACGCTGCGCACTAACTGCTTCCAGACTGCCTTCTTTGATCGCCTTCAATTTTGGCATATAGAGCATTCGAAATATATAAGAGAACAAAGTTTGTTTGAAAGGCAAATCATAATGAGTATATGAACCTCCGCACGCCATCATAAAAAAATGTTATGACACTTCAGAGTTCAAACTTGTATTATAAGAAACCATAATGTCATAGTTACAAAATTGTAGTATCCATTAATTAATTTACACACTGTTCGAAATTTGTTCGAAATTCGAATAACTCGTTTTCTATGGGTCGAATCGAAAAAATGTCAGAACACAAATACATCTTAGAATTCATTTTATATATGTGTACAAAGTTTCACAACCGTAGCTTCAATAATAAAAACTTTTCAAAATCTGGGAACGGTGCCCTTAATTAAGACATTATATTATCACCAATTTATATCCCTTACTTATTGTACTGGAAAAATAGTACTAACCTCAATCATTCGAACAACAAAATAAAATAATTTCGGTGAATTTTGAGTAGCCACAATTCTATCAAACTGCTCGTATATTTGTATTATAAGTACAAATGTATATTTGTATGATAAATTTCGATTTATTCTTTATTCCAAGTTATTTTTTTAAAGATTTTTTGACTGTGTTTAGATATACAGTGAGTTGATAAAATGAGGACTTTGTCCCAATGTTGCGACAGTCTACAGCAGAGGTGTTCTCCAGACGATATCCCCATGGTCCACTGGTTTGACTTATAATTATTGTCATGTGTCAAAATAATCACTCGACTGGTAACACATAGGTTCTAACATCAAAAGACTGAGAAGAAACTCTCAATGACTCACCTAAAACTTGAGACTGTATCACATTGAAATGGAGGATATGATGATTAAACTGAGAAGTTATGAAGCGTCCAAGTGTTGGTCTCTCTCCTTTTATGAATCCTGTTTAATTCAAATTTTGAAATAAAATTATTTTATACTTGATTAATGTCAAGAACATATACTGTGTCATATTATGTATTCAAAATTATTTAAATAGTTGTATAAAAAAACTGAAATTTGTCATATTCGATCATTATATCTCAAAATTAATATAGCGACTAGGAGCTGGTTTCCACATATTAAATATTACTATGTAATTTATCAAGATAAAATACCATAGATTGGAATCAAAATATTGATAGCAACTCTTCAGATCCTATAATCAACTAAACAATAAGACACATAACATTTGCTCGGAAATCTTTGCCCAATAAAAAATAAGCAATTTGGATAATGGTTTAGGTTGAGAAGATTTTTTTCCGTTAGTGAAATCTAGAGCTGTAAGATGAGATGAACTTCGAGCGGAAATTGAATGACTTGAAAATTTTCATCGCCAATATAATGATGGACGATAGATTTGACATATCGTTATATTTAAAATATTCAATAAAAATGAACGGTATTTCGGATGAATTCCTGGTGTTACCTTAATTCTTTCGTTACTTAAATATTTTCACCTGCACGGGAATAAGTGACTATTCATGAGTCTACAACTGTTTGAGAATACGTAAATAAGCGGGAATAACAGTGAAAGAATATCTAACTTCCTCTACTAATACAATTTTACCAAATGTGAATACTGTAGTGGAAAATTTGAATACTGCTATGTTAAATGTGAATGCAATTGTGTAAAATATGAATATTGTTGTGTAAAAGGTGAATACAGTTGTGTAAAATGTGAATACAGTTGTGAAAAATGTGAATACAGTTGTGTAAAATGTGAATAATGGTGTGTAAAGTATGTATACTGTTGCACAAATTACCTAATTTACTGGCAAAAATTAATCACATCATAAATGAACCAGAAGATAATATATGTAAGCATTCAGCATTTAGGGAGAATTGAGACTCTGACTTAACAAGAAGAAAAACATTGGTATGCAGAGTGATGAGATGAGGCAGAGATTTTAGGACTTGTGAGATTAATGGAATGGTGAGATTATAGGACTGGTGAGATTATAGGACTGATGAGATTATAGGACTGGTGAGATTATAGGACTGATGAGATTTTAGGACTGGTGAGAATATAGGACTGGTGAGATTATAGGAATGGTGAGATTATAGGACTGGTGAGATTATAGGAATAGTGAGATTATAGGACTTTCGAGAGTATATGACAGATGAAATTATAGGACCAGTGAAAATAGAGGACTACTGGGCTAAAGAGGTTATAGCACTATTAGACAAGTTATTATTACCCACTAATTATAATTCTGAATATGAATATTAAAATAAATTGAATAAATTAATGTTTAGATTATCATCACTATTACGATAATTGCATTGCACGGTCAAATATATAACATTTTCGGAAATATCAATAATTTTTTTGATATGAATTTGGAAAATAGAATGATCAAAAATGATAAAGAAAATTCAATAATTTCGTTAAACACTAACTAATATGCATATAAATTGAGTTGCCGCTATGTATGTCCCAATTTCTCAGAAACTCATTACTCCGATTGAGTTTAACAATTTCCATCAGTTGAGACTATTCAGTGTTCATCAATGTCCAAATTGTTGTAAGTCTCTCACAAGTTGACAAAAAAAGTTCTGCCAAATGATCCTAAATTCTTTCATTATAGAAAATATTATTATGTTCGCTCCTTCGGAGTAAAAATATTTTCTGAAAAGTTTTCAAATCATTGAATCATTAACGAGAGGCAAAAATTTTGCCGGTTTGAATGACATAAATTTTCGAAGATATTTAATGCATTTTCAGATTGTGTGGATTGAGATAAATGAAAATCAGTTATTCCTTACCTCCAGACACAATATACAAGAAGTGATTGAATCTTTGATTTATTTGTATAATGTATTTGTTACAATCAAATCGTGGGGGATTTGACATATAGGTATTGAATATAAATAATATAAATAATAACGATAAGGAAGATATAAACTAATTTAAAAAAAGATGTGCCAAGAAAATACACGTCAAACTCATTACGGTTAATAGTAAAATAAATTATGTTCAAACGTGAGAGAGGACTTCGATCAGTGAACTCTTTCTGGTGTATTGTTAAAATACCTAATACTTTGATTGTACCCAATATGATACACAACGCTGGGTATGCTATTCCATTTTTGAATTTTGCCGAACTTTAAATTTATTACAACGTTACAAAAACCAAATTTTGATAGATAGAAAGATCTGACTATAAATTAATGGCAACAGTCGATAAAATTACCATTGCCTTATTTTACATCCAATTTCAATGGAGGTAAATCCGCTGGAGCCGATAAATTCGGCACTAAAAATATTGCTGGTAATTTTCTTCTTACATGAGATCTTTTCCCAATACTATTGTGTTGCCTTGCAATGTTATTATATATTTATACATGTAATGCAGAATGAAATTTATCTACTAAAAGAATGAGTGTACAATCAAATGATAATAAATTGATAGTTTGGTATACATACTGTCGCAGTAAATATGTAGGCCTAAATTATTACGATATAAATTACTCCTTCCTTCACGTCACTGATAACTATTTCTTGAGAATAATCTACCTTGAATGTGTTATTATTAGCACAGTTTGTATAATTACTCTGCATCATGCTACCTATTATCATCTGTCAAACAGTGGAAAAAAGTGAGACTCTAACGTTGCATGAACATGAAGAGATAATTTAGTTTTATATAGTAATATACATATTAGATATGTAATATTATGGTTAACCAGGTGATCATAATTATTTTCATATACGTAAATGCTATAGTAGTTATGTATTTGATTATAGATTTTCAACATGAGGGTAATAAATCCTCCCTTCTTTTAAAAATATTCAAAACCATAAAAGATTCGTTTTTTCTTAATATAATATAATTTTAACAGAAAGACTAGTCTACAATGGCATCCACTTTCCTAACTTTGACCTGTCATTGTGGTCACCGATCTCTGTGCATAATTAAGCTGACAAAAACACTGTAAATGGAGGGAGAAATTCACCAAAATAAGACCAAAGGAATGTTATATAACCGATGAATTGATAGGAATTGACAAGAGGAGAATGTAGCCTGGAACCATCGACACGACTTAACGACGGTGAATATCAGGAGAAGATCTATACATACTGGAAGAGGGAATCGAGATACAGGAAGAAAATATTGATTTTCAATTATATAGGGAGTAGGTATTTATATAGAGGTAGAGGGTATTGATATACAGGTAGAGGTTATTTATATGCAGGTATCAGGTATTGATTCACAGGTATGGTGGGTAATGATAAACAGCTACAGGGTATTAATATAAAGGTAGAGGGTATTGATATACAGGTATTAGGTACTGATATACAGGTAGTGGTAATTCATAAACAGCTATAGGGTATCGATATAAAGGTAGAGTATATCGATATAAAGGAAATGGGTATTAATATACAGGTAGAGGGTGATGATGCAAATGTAGTAGATATCGGAATAGGAGGGTATTGATTTACAGGTAGAAGAAAAGGAACAGGATATCGAGATTCAGGAAAAGGGTATTGAGATACTGGTAGAGGATAAGCCTAAAGGTTATGGGTATCAATATACACGTTTAGGGTATTGATGAGATGCAAGTACAAGGAATCGAGATACAGGTGGAAAAATGGATGAAAGTATCTCGAAATAATGAGATATTCTTATAACAGCCATTTTATATTTCCACGCCCTTATCCTTTCATTACAGAAAAATTTAGATATCCGAATATATCTAACAGGAATGACCAAGGTAAATTAAATGAACATTCTCCTAAATTCAACTTCATCATTTGCATCCAACTCAGCTTCTTTTTTTTACCTAATTCCCAAGACGTTACACGCCCTCAGTGCAAATCAAATCTCCTACCCTAAAATGCACTACTCAATTACTTCAAAGCAACACTTATTATCATTTGGGCAACACTTATTATCAACGCCATTTTTCCAACTATTGTTGGTAGAATTTGGATTTCCAGACGAAAGTTTTACCGCTGAGACCTCTTCCAAGTAACTCAAATTAGAGGAAAATCAGTTTGAAATTACGTTAGAGGAGATAAAATCAGAAGAAATGACCATATTTTCGGTTTGTTTAATAAAAGGAGATGATAGAGAGTCGACATTACACGAACTGCAGCCGTGACATTTATTTAATTTCAGTGAGATTGTGTGAGTGGAGAGAATTTCATAATTTTCTGAATTGAAGGTAAATGATGAAAGGATTGGTTTAATACTAGAACCTTTACTCACATTTAACAACGCGGTCATTTTTGTTATATTTTTCGGTTAGTAAGGTATTTATTGGACGATAGACTTTTTACTCCCAAACATTATATATATACTTTACCTTATTTAATCATTACTTTTCCTTTCGTAGATTCAATGTGAAGATGTATTGTTCCTAAATTTCATCAGGTAGAAACATTCCAATTTAGTCACTACAACTCATTTACAACAGTTCTATTTCCACAGGGCTGTTGCATTTGGTCAGACCTTTTCTCCTGTGCGACATCAGAGTTTGATTAATTATTCGTGTTTTTGAAACTACTTCTCGTGTTACTGACTCAATTACAAGGTTGGGATATTAGCGAATATTCTGGCGACCGTTAGAATAGTCAACGGAAAGCAAACCATATTTCCAAAGTGATTGAAATATAACAAGACATTTTGGAGTGATTTTTATCGAATTTTAGTGATAAATCTACAGATATCACTAAGAGTATTTCATTTACTTTATCACTAAAGTCTCATATGACCTGAATTAAATGAAAACGAATGAACCGAATTCTTATATATCAGTTTGTTCAAATAACCGCAAATCAATGACGAATCAGAAGAACGAAAATGTTACACCAAGGATCTTAATCTGATTACCAATTCCGGTCTCTATAAATATCGAAATATCTGAAGCCATTCCGAAGATTCCAATTACAAGAATTATCACAAATAGGAAGAATCTTAAGATATATATAATATCCTATGAATTTTCGTACTGAAACAAGAATCAAATCTTAAAGAATTTGTAGATTGCTAAAACTTTATCTAAATTGCAAAACTCTGAAATTTTTCATTCTAATTCTACATTGACGGGAGATAAATATCCATTTGTTAAATTTGAATCCCGTTGAGTTTGAATTTTTTCAGTCTAATGATTTAGATTGTCAGATGTAAACACACTTTAATGCTCTGAATATGAATAATGTAACCCAATTTAAGAGAGTAAATGTATTGGAAACAAAATAAATAAACAATAATTATAACAATAGAGTTCAGTGTAATTTCAACTCCCTGTTCCTGACTGGTACAGACTTTTCATGTCATTGTTGTTGTTATTTATCACCTGCCTCTCGTTGTATCTCCTCCTCTTTCACTCTGATGAGTTTGACGTTCAGAAGGTACTGGAAGGTTTGACTATGTCTTCAAAAAAACACGTCTTATTTATAAACCTGCCACTCTTTGAGTCTGCTCCTCTTTATCATCCTTCAATAACCGCTAATGAGTTCTGATTTGAATTTATCGGTGAGATATAATGATATCTACTATTTCAATCTATATCATCGACGTCGTTATCGTTAATCATGGAAATCGTAAAGATTATTATTCCATGAATTTCTTGTCGATAAAATAATGAGTGAATATTAAAATTTGCTATCACAACGAGATAGAGAAATCAAATCCTTGCTTCAGACTGACAATAATATTTTTTTCAGTGAATAAAATTATGAACATATAAATATATATATATGTGGCCACCTAACGAAGCCACATATTACAAAATATAATAAACATCAAAATTCAGATTTTATCTAGTTTATAATACCGAGTTAAAAAGTAAATACTTATTTTTCATGCATGATCGTAAATGCAAAGCAATTCAATAACTTGGAACTTACCATATATGAATTTTTTTCATTATATAAATCAAACAGGTCTATTTCAATGAGTTTCCAATTATTTATTTAATTTCCACCTTCAATTGAATATTTCCAAACACTATTGACAAATTAACGTTTAAATTAAAGTACACTAATTGCAAACATCTCCTCTTGATTTATTAGCAATTGGAGAGCATTAATTTGTATGCAAATATTTCTAATTAGTGCTTGACTGGAACCTGGTAAAGTATTTGTTTGTTTGGGAGCTAATTAGGAAATTCAGTTTGTATATTTAATTTTTATTGCGAAATATTATTGGCATCGACATTTACCTGCGATAAAATGGTTGAAATGTGGATAATAATTAAAAGGCAAATAAGCTATAAGTACTCTCTAGCCCTTGTGAGTAAATGGTCTAAATGGTAGATAGATCCTTTACTGGATATGATTGAGGAAAATATCTAAAATTTTCGATACATTATTTACCCTATTTGCGTTTTAATAACAATTACTACGTTTATAACTAATCAAATTGACTGTGTATTCATTCTAAAACACTTTTAATAAATAAGTAAATAATTCATTCGGTGGAACATTCAAGGAAATTATTCAATCTTAATTTGCATCAATATCTTCATTTTCATTCATATTGAATTGGTATTTATTAAAAATTGGCCCATTCAATATACATATTTTCGAATTTGGCTGATATTGCCGGATATATTTTAGTATTTAATTGAATTGAGATCTGACGTATAATTATATTTATAATTATACGTCGCAAATAATTATTTATCTTAAACCTAACAATGGGAAATTATCTATCACCAGTTAATTTTAATGTCGTTCCACTCATCAGAATCATTTAAAATTACTAATTCAAATCCTAGCTTCAGACTGACAATACTTCAGAGAAATTAACATCAGGCAATAATTTCCGGATGAAATATACTTCGTGAATGGTTTATGCGAAATTCACAGTGAGAAAATTATTGTTGGTCCATAGAAGATGAAGATGGGAGTATCATATTTGTCTTCTATGGCCAAACAATAAAAAAAATTAGTCACCATGAAGTAAATTCCTTGGTACATTCTTAAAATACTAAGAATACTCAAATTTAAAAACTAACTTCATTATTACAAAGCTATTCGTACAAATGAAATACATAAACTATTGATAACAATAAATTGATAACATATTGCTAAATGTACATTAGTTTTACAGATGGTTAAAATGCATTTAATTCAATATATAACTCTAAATATATAATAATAATTTATCATCACGTTTTGTTTCCCATACATCAAACATTTCCAAAAGAGAAAGTGAAGCGTGAATAATTGTAGCAATCCAATCATTTTCAGTTATGAATTTCACGCATCTGTAAATAAAATATAAACTACACGAAGTGGTACGAAATAATATGTTAGAATTTGCTGCAATTCATCAGCAGAATAAATAAATAATATTCTAACGTTTCCTCACAGAACAAATATTGGCTTATTATTCCTCATTGCAATATTTGAAATTGTAATTTTCTTTCCATATATCTGTGCAAATGTGGCCACTGTTATAATAAATTACCAAGACTATCTAACCGTCGAAACTGTTAAAATGAAGACTGTTACAACGGTTCTGAAACAATAATCGGAATTGAGACAATTTTTAAAGTTATGTTGGGTCCATAGAAGAAAATACTGTTCGATGGCCCTACAATAACTTTCTCCTTTGGTAATCATTCTCAATCTTAATTAATGAAAATATTCAATAATTTCTAGGAAATTATTAAATTATTCTTTTCTGGCATCAAACATGAGATACATTATTACTATTCTAATATATCTACATCAGGTATATTATATAAATATATATCAGTTTATTAATATCTCCCTTCACATTTCATAATACAAGCAGCGTTTCAAATATTGAGACTAAATTGCTTTCACCCTCATAATATTAGCTTTTGATCCCCTTTGAAGGAGGGGAATTTAACGCTCATGTGGCAAAGATTGTAATAAAGTATTATTGATATCATTTGAAAACTTTGTTTACATGATTCAATGTTATAATAATCGTTTATAATAATACAAAATTGTTATGATCAGTTAGTGAATAAGTGAGAATATATGTAAATATACACCTCTGAGTGAAAATGGTAAAGCCTGAACATCAAGAAATGACATAGTGCAAAAAAAAAAAAAATAGTTTAAATTAACCTGCAGTCTCTAAGTTAGTGTTTCTGTTTGCTGTGCTGGCTGGTGGTGGGAGAGGGGGGGGGGTGGTGGATTATATTCCCTATGTGGTAAAGCCATTCATCTTCTTTATGATATGTTATTTTTCACTGTTCAGGTGTTTCCTTTCTCACTCTGAATTGTAATTAGATTATAATTTTGTTTATGGATTGTTCTTGAGATAGAAATTCACCTAAATAAGTAAAATTTGAATTTTTTTTCTTTCTCTATATGTCTTTTAAATTTAAAAAAAAGTATGATAGTGATTACCATATCCTGTCTCACACTCACTCAGTTCATTAGTTACGAGGTTATTCAGGGAGCTGTTTGGGTATTTTAGGTAATATATCCTGTTCTTGTTCATTAGTTCACATCGCATTCAGGTAGCTTTTCAGGTAACAAATGAACCATTGGCTGATCAATAATGTGCGATTACTGTGATAATAACATTGACGTCAATTATTCTTTTTGCAATCATCCTGTCACCTTCAATCACTGTGTGAGAATTACTCCACTAAGTGACAAAATTAGACGCAACTTACAGGACCATTTTCTTTGGAAGTTCTGGTGTCTGATATTTATTATCCTCTAATGAACCGTACAGTAGTCCAATGGTAAATCAGAAAATCAAACCATTGTACTTTTTATGTGTGATGGATAGTGGTTCACAATTTGAAAAGTATTTAAAGTGAAGTAATTAATAATCTGATTCATATTGGATGAAGAAATAAAATAGAGTCAAATGTTTAAATTGCAGCTAATTTGTTTATGTTTCATAGTTAATTATTGAAATTTGCAAAATGCAATGTAAATGTGTCACAACATATTTCTCTCTACATATAATCATTTTCTATATCTAGCAAAATAGATAAGTTTATTATATTATAGGTTATATAATGCATTTATTACGTTGGAAATGATTTTAAATGGTGATTAATTATAATAAAATATCAAATGAATAGAGTAAATTACGTATTATTTAATCATTTTCCTGGTGATTTAGAACAGTGTTACTTCTGGACAAACTGGAAATATAAAAATATATAAACTAATCTTTCAATTGATACTTCCAATAGAGGATATAATAAATGGTATCTATTTGGTCTGAATTGACGAACACTGAGACGTTATTCCAAATTATCTTCACAATTAAGGGATATTCGGATTTAATCATTAACAGATATACTGATTGAATCACCTCTCACTCTTCCTATAGCAATTAATCTCAGAGATTACAATCCTGTTATTAATCCGTTAATAGAAGCAGATCCGATTAAATAGTATTCTAATCGAATAAATTAATTGAAATATAAAATGGATCATCTGCGATAATTGTTCATAATCGTTAATTCTTAATTGATATCATCAAATTATTTTTATAATAATTGTATTTATCAGTGAACAGTGAAAATAGGATTCAATAATGATTTAAAATGGTAAAATGTTGAACTAGAAATGAAACATTTCTTTAATGATTACTAGATGTATTTCATTGTGAATGTTGATTCAATTTATTATTGTTTATGAACATCACAATTCACCATATCTATCTAACAATAAGAACAATATACTGATTATGATTAAAAGTTATAATTATACTAAAATATGGTATTGTGATATTAGAAGTAATATTTGGACAAAAAATCTGATGCAACGTTCACAAGAAAGCTTGAAGTAACATTGGAAGCAATATTTAAAAATATTTTTGAGGTAATATTCAAATAAATATTGAAAGTAATATTTAAATAAATACTGATAGTAATATTTAAGTATAGTACCGAGTAATATTTAAAGTATCGAAATGCAAATAAATTCACTCAGTCACTGTAGGCTGGCTTTTCTCTATCGAATTTATTCTTCCAAAACATCTCAAAACTTCAAACAAAGAATTGAAAAAAAATATTTAAAATGTGTTTGCTTTGCCTATAAAAGTTTTTGGGGTCAAAGTTATTCCTTCACTTTAAAAGTGAAGGAATAAATAATGCAGAAATTGAAAGTTTGCCAGTTGAAAAGTTACAAACGATGATACAAAGATCATTAGATTTACGACAATGAATTATTCTAAGAAAATGCCATCGTAATTTCTTCACTATATAACACTTATTGTCTTTCTTTCTTCTGACATTCCATACAAAAATTCTAGAAAGAAAAACAAAATACTATCATTATTTACCGGAATGGACAAAAATGGACGATAGACCAATTTCAATTTTTCTACAAGGTATTTTCTAATGTTATTCTAAATGCAAATTAACTTTTATAATTAGTTTGTGTGAAGTACAGTCAATGAAAAGAGCGTTCATAGTTATTTTAAAAATTTCACTAACAAATCAAATAATTCCAATTCAACATTTACATTTCATTTTCATTTAAAAAAATACCTTAATGTATGATATTTTCGAAGAGTATTACCATAGATCTCTTTTGTTGTATATCCATATTTTCCATATTTATTGTCTTTCATATAATATCTGGTTCATTTCTAGATACTAACATTAAATCAAACCAAAATCAAATTTTATATCCCCAAAAATCTTTGCATCTCATCCATCAATGGAAAGAAGATCAGGAAAAAGACTTTAGTGGTAATGTAAAAGATTTTCTTTCACTGTGCATTTACTATCCGTTTCAGAGATTTGAGACGGTTATGGCATATTAATTCTTCAGTTGCACAAAACTTTGCAGGAAAAGAAATAAACATGTAATCAGTAATTAAATTATATTTTATAGACATATATTATTTGCATCATGGATCACTTACCACTGCATATAATTTGTACAAAGATAAACAAAGACACGTAGCTATGTCTAGCTATCATTTTTCAGGAGGAGCTGGATTGAAATTGAGTTAAAAATTAGTTATGATAACTAACCAAAGCCACACTTTAGCAACTACTCATTTGTATAGAAATTCTAGCTAAGAACATCCAAGGTCTGCAGCAACCACCAGGTAATCTAAATAAAATATCTTAACTGGGAATCTCTCATGAAGACTGTAGAGTAAATATCTCATGCAGACTATAGAGGAAACACGAAGACTTTAAAGGAAATATGATGATTGTAGAGGTAATATGAAGACTGTAGAGGAAATATGAAGACTGTATAGTAAATATCCCATGCAGTCTGCAAAAAATTGGTGTCAGCTTTTCCCCGGTGGGTGCATTAATCATACCGAAGGGCCATCAATCACACTTTTTCATCTGCGCAGCAATTGAAATTTGCAAAAGCTGCAATAAACTAAAAACTTCATCCATCGATAACCTAAGAAGGATGTTTAAAATATATATTTGAATAACGCTGTTATAGGGTTTTGGGGTGAGAATGTTTTAGAGTTTCAATAAAAATAAGTAAGTTTTAGTTAGAATATAAAGAGTTTTCTAATATACATATGTCATAAAAAGAAATTTTTTACGATGAAGTTAATGTTTAATCTTTATATACAATTGGTATTTCTTTTCTTTTTAATTTATGTACTTTTTCTGATGATGAATTGGATATCAATTCGAAAGCTTGAGTTTAATAAAATATTTTCAACGCTGAGTCTACGAAACCTTACCAGATATACAAATATATTATTTAATGTTCATGAGAATACTATATGTAAACACTATTTATAATATCAATAGCATTTGTGTCGTTGAAGTGGACTCTATCCACTCACTTCATTCTGAACAATCTTTTACGTGTGTAATGTCACTATTAAACAAGAAAAAGACAACGTAAGAGCAAAGTGAGCCAATGCATTGTAACTAGTTGTATGAACTTTTAATGTGTTTAGAGATAGGAAAAATTTATATTGAATATTTATTAACTGAAAACGTTATCGAACGTTGAGCCAGACTATTAAATTTGAGTTTTATTCATCATTACTTATTTGTTATCTTATTTTGTGTGCGATATCTAATAAAGAAACTTTATCTAATTTAGTGCAAACTGATTTTCTAGTATTGAACCTGTTATCTAACTGTGTACCTATTATATTATTCTATATAATCATCATCTCATTACGTTCCAATTATCTATTATTGTAATTACTAGATACATCTTTCAGACATGATATTCGATATTTTTTTATTTGGAATTTGAAGCAGTTTTATAACCACATTCGCCAAAATATCGTTAGAATCATTCAAATCAAAAGTGAATTCGGTAGTACACAATTACATTACTGTAGGATATATTCCTGCAAATTAGATTAAACAGTCAATAATTCGAGGTAATTAAATCTAACATCCAAACATGGCTTTTGTTGTGTTCTCATCCATTCTGAATTCTTTTTGCGAATCCGAATAAAATGTAACACGAAACTGATTTTTGGAATTAAAAACATCTTGCACACTAATAATCACAACCACAATACTCGTATAATATGTAATATTACTTTACCAGCATACTCCAGAGCAAAATCCCAATTCTGTATTTACTACTCTGGCTGAAAACTATGGAATGATATTCCGCACGTGGTAAAATCTTCCAATACTCTAAACCAGTAGTTCTCAAAGAATTTTTCTCGTGCACCGCTTGCTTTTCACAGGCACCCCCTGAGTATCGTATTGCATTGAAATAAATTGGAAAGATACTATTAAATATACGTTTTTGGTTACTATGATGCTAGAAAAGTTCAAATATACTTCATAAATATTCTGCATGATATTAATAGCAACCATCGAGCTTTTAAAGTTATAAATAACACATACAACAACAATCCCAGGCACCCCCTATACACAATCCAGGCCCCAAAGGGGTGCCACGCACCCCACTTCAAGAACCACTGCTTTAAACAAATTTAAAATAAATTATAGATACCTTTTAACCCATTGATTTTTTTTTCTCTGTATTTGTCATTCACTATATTTAGGCTACGTAACTAGCTATATTTTGAATTTTTATAGGATGCCCTAGAAGCTTACTGTTGCATAAATGGCCTTAATGTTCTTCATATTTTATTTTGTCTTGTCAAATATATTAATGATCTTGGAGCTCCCAACTCCTGGGTCAAATTGTATGGGAACATTTTGTTAAATAAATAAACAAATAAAAAATGGAATGTTAGAATGTTTGAGTAGTCCTATCTACACGTCACACATTAGTTTCCGGAAACCTAAACGAAACTGCATGTTACACTCAAGGCACTGAATATATTTAATTTTCAAACTCAGTATAAGAATGAAAATTCCTAACAGTCACTTTATTGCAACAGATAATCATAAAATGAATATATGATGAGGGTTTTATACTTCATTTACAAAGCATTTTAATACTTTCACTTCCTCGATTCGAACTCTTTCTTGACCTTGATTTAAAGAAATATCAAAACACATTACTTAAATTGAAATCTACCATGCAGTGAACTTACCGTGAGGTGAATTGAATGCGGTAAACTTACTCGCGTGAATTGAGAGCTGTGAACTTACCTGTTACTTAACCATCTTACGAAGAACATTCATTCAATATCTCTTACAGTAAAAAACATAAATAAAATATCTATTTACAAAAGGTTTAAAAAAGATTAGAACCGGGGCGAGAAATTTAGCCACCTTGTCCATTCAGGGTTAAATGATAAAAAAAGAAAAAAATATATCGTAAACTGACACCCATAATCTCGTATCGAAAGTAGTATTCAGTACCTCCTTCATCACAATTCTTTTTCGTTAACCATTTTCCCGTGGGATTACAAGGTGATAGAGTATCTGTGATACTCTGGATAACTTGTGGCATCCATTAGATGAACTGAATAGTATCACAATATACATACAATATTATACATAATATGCAATTACTAATTCTTCCTCTTAATATCTTTTCCCAGTGGTACTGGTGTATAATGTTATGGTTTGGCCATAGAAGATTAGGATATGATTTCATCAATCTTATTTAATTTCTTCGTATACTTACCTTTGGAAAATATCGTAAACTTAAAATGAGATAGTATTCAATAATTTTCTTTATTTTGTCTCTCTCATTAAACTTTTTCCTAAAATTCTCCTAACTAGAAATGTGAATCATATTGCATGAAACTTGGTGGGATGATTGATCATTATACAGGAACCATTTTGTTAGATTTTGGGAGCGATCAGGTTAAAGGTCAAGGATCGAGGTCAAGGCCATTTGTAACTCAATAACTCGAAAAGTATTCAACCAAATTGTCTGAAATTTGATGGTACAATTGGTCAATGTCTAGGAACCATCTGGTAGAATTTTGGGAGTGATTCGTTCAAATGTCGAAGTCAAGGTCATTTATAAATCATTAACTCAAAAAACATTGAGCCCTATTATATGAAACTTGTTGGGACGATTGGTCATTATCCAGTTAGCAGTTTATTAAATTTTGGGAGAGAACGGGTCAAAGCGGCGGCAAAGGTATGCGTTCTACAGAGTGCATATAATCTAGTTATATATGTAAAAGAAGTGTTTATAACAATATTTATATGATCATTAATAATTGTTCTACAATTCTTTCTTATACATATTATCTAAGATGTGAAACCGTCCTGAAATTCGGAAGTTCATGTTCACTGAAAATGAAAAGAGTATTTTATTTATCTCTTTGCTGTAGCATCAGTTCTTAAAAATTCAACATATTATTTTACAAATACAATTAGAATTATTCCAATGACTAAATGACGATAGCCATTCACATACTCCTCCTCTCTTGTTCTTTAAAATGCAAACTGAGTCTCATGCACTTTATCAATATGATCAACAGTAGAATGCACATTGGTAAGTTGAGAGAGAGATTTTAGAACTATTGCTTTGTATTGTGTGTTTGCAATACAGGAATACATCTTTTCCATGATCTAATTCTAAATTTATTCCTATATCTGTTGCTAGATATCATCCTAGATATGTTTCAAGAGTAATGATTTTTTCCCTTGAATGCATCAATTGATACAATAAATATTTATATATCTATTTCCATAATTCCTATTTTTTCTCCTTTCTAAGAATAAATCTATCACTATTTTTGTATTTACTAATAATAACAAATAACTATGTATAACTTTACTTACCATTATTATGAGTAACTACTGTCAATGTTACTTCCATATATATTATAATATAAAACTGCTTTTATATCAATAAATATGAATACTATATCTATAAATATTGCAGTTTCTTTGATATCGTATCTCAAAAAGTAAATCCCAATATAATTTTTTTATTGTGAATGTTTATATCTTATAAACACCCGTTACAGCGTTGCGTTGACTGAGCGCAATTAAATAGCGATATACCAAGATCATTCTGACACATCATTCAAACCCTCTTAAATGTTGTTGCTGTTGTTATTCTTGTTCTAATTGTCACTCGAGTGACATGTACGACAGTCAATATTGACAATGACAGCGATAAGGTAAGACTTTCATCTACACAAATCATGTTTGAACGAATGGCATAAAGTTCAATGAGAAACGGATGGAAGTGTATGATATATTGGGGATAATATGGAGTCAGTTAGGCAGAAAATGGAGTTTGGGTGTAAGGAAGTGGAGTTAGGTAGGCAGGAAGTGAGGCTAGGTGGAGGGGAAATGAAGTAAATTAGGAAGGAAGTGGAATTAGGTAGGGGAGAAATGAAGTTAGATAGCGAGGAAACAGAATTGTGTCAATAAAAGTGGAGTTTGGTTCTTAAAGAAAAAGAAGAGAGATATTATATCGATGCTAATTATTATTAGTCAACAAACATATTGAATGAAATGATTGAACTATCCGCCATTTTTAACGATTTCATACATAATAACGGATCTATCTATCACTTTCACCCTATACTCTCCATCGATTAAGCTTACTCAATCTCCCATTCCTTGCGAGTAAAGGATCTATTGGACTATTGATTCATCATTTCAAATTTCATATAGTAACGTTCACCCAATTATATTCCATTTTAGTACAAACTGTAAGATGAAAAATGTCATCATCATGCTATCCAAAGCGAGATATCATCCAAAATATTCACCTCACTTTCAGTAAATAAATTCCTCGTCACAGATTTCAGTCTTTTATCGAGCTGATGTTCCGACAGGGTGACAATGAGTGCCTACAGAGGAAACACACATGTCGAATGGGGATTTGAATTCTCTATCTAACTCGGAAAAATACGATATGCTTGAAATTTAATGCATTCAAAGATTAAAATTAAAAGTCAATTGATAAGTAAACTGCTAGATTTATCATTTTGAATATTTAGAACTAAGCGCTTTGTGAAAATCAACGAAATTAGATTGATATCAATTCCAAAATTGGCTGTAAATCAAAAACCGAGAAACTTTAAATGGAATTCTTTGTTTATTTACTATTATTGAAAAGACAGTTGGATTTAATCCTATTATCAATATGGCATCACGAACACAAAGGCTGTCTCTATATAAATAGCTTTATGACTTCCTATATTTATTCACTTCATTTATTCATATTTCGTTAAAAGCTATTTAATGATCATTCCGAATGCTTTTAGTTTATATAAAAACTAACCTGCATAGTCGTCATGTGAAAAGTTATACGTCACTATATAGAAAAACAACAATTCGTGTTGAACAATAAACAGACAGTCTGGATTACAAAAAATACGTACACAGTAAAGTTCATTGGAATTGAATATCTGAATACATTGAGGTGCGGACAATGAACATTGCAACCCGAAAGAATAGTTTGACCATTATCCTTTAGATACATCGAAATTTACTTTTATTTTAATTTAATGTGATTTTGTCGGTTTTATGTTCTTTGACAATTGAAGTTATATTATTGAGCAGTTCATAATATATCTCTAGTCTTAATTTAAATTTGTTCAAATACAGTTAAATTGAATAATCTCAAAATATTCATAATCGCAGCACTCAAACCCTTGTCAAACTCTCTGTACTCGAAAAGAGGATGTTTATCTAACTTAGTCAACTATAAATTTGAAGCTCATTTGGGTAATTAAATTTATTAAATTGAAATTAAATTTGTATATATTATTTCAATAATCATGTTTTCGTAAAGCAACCGCTGTTACTTGTATTATTATTTAATCACATATACGCGAATTTTCCAAAAACAACTTAATTGGCATCCTCAAATAATTTTTCAGATTCCCAGACTCGGATACTGGATGTAAAATTAGGCGAAATCTGTCAATCAGGAACTTTTAAATTCAGTTCCGAAGAATTGTGGGTCTCCAGTAGTTAAATAGATTCATTTAAATTATTTTTGTATGAATTCATATTTCAAACTAAATAGTGAATAGCTCTTTTTTCCTTTTTTTTATTTTTCTTCGGTACAGCAACAACTTATACTTGTACATAAAGACAGCTGTGAGGTTACTCTTTCTAATTAACATTCTCTTTTCCTATTTAAAGGGCATGAGAGTTTCTTCTTCCTTACATCTCCATGCAAATGTAATATTTTAGGAAGAGCAAATTAAAATGCATTAGCTTTCTTCTTCTTCTGCCACTTCATCCGGTTACAGTCGGTACTTTTCCTCTTTGGAATTATATGCCATTGTCTGAGAAAAGAAAAAGAATGAGAGCTTTTACAGGAACCTAAAATAATTCACAATGAATAGGAATATTTTTTTGATGAGAATTCGAATTGATGAGAGTTACTAAGGAGAGAGAAATATAATATAGGAGATAATTGTTTTAGATACACCATTATATTAGATATCCTATTCGTATTAGATATAAATAGTAGATATGCGTTAATTTAAACATGTTAATTAGAGTCTAAATTGTTTTCTTGATGATAAGAAATAAAAGAAAAATGGAAGGAAATTTTTATTTAACATCACAGTGGCGGATAGATTCTCAACCCTCTATGAATAAGGACAATTCAAAAATATATTATATAGTTCCATTGAACTATATGTTTAACATATTTTTTTTGGATTATTCATAACTAATATATTCTAACATTGAGCATTACTATGTAGCATTTAATATTGCATACAATGAATATAAAATATATATTTTAGCAGTCATAGTCAATGTGAAAATTTACTTTGCATTCATCTTTTTCACCAGATTCACAACTAAACAGGCGGCAATGAACATTGAAACAATTATAAACTTTGTCAATAGAGTCTAATTGTCAAAACAAAGAGTTTTTAGGCGTGAAAGTCAGACAATTTGTGATATTAAACACTGTCAGCCATGCCTATGTTTAATGTAATTTAATGTTTTGTTTACCTACAAATATTACCTTTGAGTTTGATATTCATTTGCTCATATGGTTTCTGTCACACCATCCTCACATTTCTCTGACGTAACAAATACTACTTTGGCGGAGACTAAAATCCATATCGTCAACAATATTAAAAATTGCAAGAGACTAAATAATGCATAGTTAAATTTGTCTATACGTATGGATGAATTAGTAATAATACATTAAATTTGTAGATGATAAGATGTTACTTCAAAATTGCATTATTTTATGCTTATGTTAAAATCTCTTCATGATCAGGTCCTACTACAAAATTATATTTGTTTTATATTTTGCTGATAGTCTAATGTCACTTCGATAGGACAATAATTACTATATGTTCATGAACACTGAACAGGGTTTACTTCAAAGTGGCAATGTTCAAATTCTCTCAATGCTCAGGCCTCACTTCCTGGTGGTATTTCTTTCTCGTGTCATGAAGTTGATGTTGTTTATGTCTACTGAGGTATTAGATTAATCTCCTGGAATAATTTATTGCACTTATAATGACTAAACTTATACAATATACATGGTTGTATAAAGTGGCTTGTCACACAAAGTGTTCTATACCCACAACTGGAAAATTTGGTAAATGTAGTAAATCCAAAAAAATATCAAATGCAACAGAACTGAGCTGAAACAAAAAACTGAGAATGAATAGCTAGACGATCTGAAAAGTATGCAATAAAAATAAAGGTTTCGATTCCCTGTTCAAGAGTTGAACACTCGTCTTGTACCACGTCAAAACAAGTCAAAAAACTTTATATCAATATTTAAACCATAAATTTTGATAGAAATTTTTATGATAAATATTTAATGATTATTTTGCAAACTGAGAGGTTAATTGTATATTTAGGTAAAGAATGGAATTTATCATTAGTTTGCATTATTTAAATTCACAATAGTGGTATTTTAAAATAATATGCTAGAATGATGTAATTTTATCATTGAATGCAGATATTATTTATTTAAGAATTAGTTTCGAAGAATTGTAAAAAACTACAGTAAACATCATTTTATATATATATTTATCTTTATAATTACAATTGCAAATGAAAATAAATAAATTATTTTTTGTATATTGAGTGAAAATTTTGATGATTAACTGGTAACTCGTAAGTTCTAATTGGCAATAATCATTACGAAATTTCTAAGGTGAGAAAAAATTAAATTCGAAAATTTCTTTTCAATTTGGTATCTAATGTACAAACTTTTCTATATCTTCTATATCTAATGTAAGAGAGTATTTTGAATGTAAACAAATGCAGAGTGCATTATGATTAATCATTTTTCAAAATTAGTGTAAAGGGAGACACCGAAATATTAAACATCATCACATTTTTTCATAAATATAGTGACAGAATTGTACTGAAAAACAACTAAATTGAATAACTTATTTATTAAATTTGATAACTAAACTAGAAATCCATATTTACATCTTGAAATATTTGATAGTAGAATACCAATGCTACCTTCTCAACCCTGTACTTTTTATTCCCCTTACCATTCTCATGTTTGAATTCAAAGAGCGTAGCCAATCTAACCATTAGGCCAAAAATGTCTCCTATGCGCTGAGTCAGCAGAAACAACCTTGGGACAAACTTAAGTTGGAATGGAGCGGATTGAGACAAGAGAGAGAATATTAAATGTGTTATAATAACATCATTTTGAATTAATATATTATACTTTCGTATACCATTCCTTAATAACTTTACATATATATATTATTAACTCGTGTAACAATTCATCAAAAGTTTAGCCAGTGGAGCGGGCGCACCGGTCCTAACTAAAACTCTTATAAAATCTTAACCATTTGATTCCTCGTTAATTTCTCCTTGCTATAATAACTTCAATTGATATTTTCAGTTTACACATTCATTGGTAAACGCCAAAGAATAATTTTCCATTTAAATATATAATTTACAAACAAAGAAAAGAAACAAAAATTTCTTATTTATTATTGTATGGTCGGATCTTGTCACTCTGAACGGAGCTTGGTGTGCGCAAATATTCTCGCACATCTAATTTTGACTCACTAAGGGTTACAGTTAACTGATTATAGTGAGATATTCACCCTTATGTACTCACACAAACTCGTGCATCTACTACTAATATATTTGAATAAATACTCATATGAGAATCTTACCATTTATCACCTTCGTTTTTGTCTATTTTTATGTAGTTATTGTAAGAGTAAAAGTCTTGAAAAACAACTTCCAAATCGGTTTAAATTGCGCGCCCACGCCAGTGCTAGATTGCTAGTGTTAATAGTTTCATTTATTTTTAATAATAATTTCATATACATATCATCAAATTTCTTAATATTTTATTAGAAATTTGATTAATTCAGTTTTCTTCTAATAATCTTATAAATTTTTAATATATTATTAGGTTTTCTATTAATTAGTATGTCTTTTAAGTAATTTCAAATGGTTTTTTAATTATATTTTTGGATATTATTCATATAATTTCAAAAGTTTTTTTCATACAATTTTTCAGAATTATCTATTAATTAAATTATTCCCATTATTTTCATTTCCATTTATATTTTTTATGATACTTTTATTATTTTCAGAAGCCAATGTTGGTAAGCATTGAAAATTAAAAACAAATATTAGTAACGTATACAACAGGTAAAAGGTTGTTTGTCATTTTGTTTGCACAGAGCACACAATTATTTTTTGTAATTACATGCAGAATTATTTTCGATGAGTAATATTTGGTTATAAAATATTTTCCAGTTTTCCCCAAATTCTATCACAGTTTCAAATTACTCCTTTTCTAAGTATAAATTATTTGTGGAAGTGAAGTGGAAGTTCATTTAGCACTTTAATACAGAGGGACAGGAGGTAATTATCACAATCAGACATTGTCAAAATGAATCATCAAAACGAGTAGTTAAATGAAATAATTTGCAATTATTTCTCTACATGGAAGAGATTACTAGTGGAAAATATGACACTAATGTTGCTATAATTAAGTCTTTTGTTGTAAATTCTTTGACTATCAGACACTGACTGCAATTGCACTGAATTAGTTATACCTGCCTTGTTATTAATAAGTCAGAGCAATTATATTTACAATTGATATCAATGATATGCAATGCACTTCAAATGTAAAACTGTGAAAGTAAATATTATATAAAAGTACGATTTCAAATTAACAGTACCTTACGGTACATTTTTCTAGAATCAGACACTGGAAATTAACTACAAATTAAGGAGTATAAATAATGTTTAAATTTTTTATTATATTTCTCTTCGTTTCGGAATTATCATTTTAAATGTTGTTCCTGCTCTTTGTGTACGAAAACTAAATTTTGACATTCATTGAGCATCATTTTCGTAATTGAGAGTCTGTACATCACATCTGCACCGTTTATATTGACTGTCGTACATCACACTCAAGTGACTATTTAGGTAAGAATAACAAGAGGATAAACATCTACCCTTGCTAATCTTCTGACATAACAACTCACAGAGCATGACAACCGATGTGAATTATCGGAGAATCCCGCAATTGAGGTTACATTTGTTCAATTATGGAAATATTTCGGGAAGAAAATTAACATCTCTCACAGTATAAATTTATATAATTAAAAACGAACCCATAAATCTGAATTTATGACAATTCTTGTGGAATAGGAATTTTCTATAATAATTTAATAATATATTTTTCATAAAAATAACACTAATAAGAAAATAACCACAATTTTTATATATAAAACAATCAAAGTTCCTAGGTGCTCTATCCTGAAGTTGAATGGAAGAAAAGGGGTGGCGTCTCTTGTGATCAATTTTGACTTCTTTGACTTCGTTATATTAATATTCAGTTTTCAGACAATAGCGCTAGGGTTAAGTTTTTCAAGTCTTTTATTACGTGTTAAGTAAATTCATAGGCAACATTTACTATCACCTCTTCATTTTCCTCTTCCAGCCGTGAGTGCAGTCACCGGTGCTTGTGTCCCTTTTCGTCACACTGCTTGGTAAGTGACTATAACCCAAGCAACCATAGTTAATTAGGCCCATGTGTGCAAATCGTATTGGTATTTTTTATCATATTCATATTT